>JAHHUM010000598.1:112500-509087 GCA_036173005.1 Crenichthys baileyi
ACAGCATGTTGGGAATATCTAAAAATGACAGGGTCTTCACTAATCCCATGCGGACGCACACCCATCTGGAACAACACTGACATCCTACAAAAAATACTATGATAAACTTTCCAGATTGGAGGAGTAAAGGAATTGAATACCTGGAACATACAGGGGTTGGACAATGAAACTGAAACACCTGTCATTTTAGTGTGGGAGGTTTCATGGCTAAATTGGACCAGTCTGGTAGCCACTCTTCATTGATTGCACGTTGCACCAGTAAGAGCAGAGTGTGAAGGTTCAATTAGCAGGGTAAGAGCACAGTTTTGCTCAAAATATTGAAATGCACACAACATTATGGGTGACATACCAGAGTTCAAAAGAGGACAAATTGTTGGTGCACGTCTTGCTGGCGCATCTGTGACCAAGACAGCAAGTCTTTGTGATGTATCAAGAGCCACGGTATCCAAGGTAATGTCAGCATACCACCAAGAAGGACGAACCACATCCAACAGGATTAACTGTGGACGCAAGAGGAACCTGTCTGAAAGGGATGTTCGGGTGCTAACCGGATTGTATCCAAAAAACATAAAACCACGGCTGCCAATCACGGCAGAATTAAATGTGCACCTCAACTCTCCTGTTTCCACAGAACTGTCCGTCGGGAGCTCCACTGGGGTCAATATACACGGCGGGCTGCTATAGCAGAACCTTAGTCACTCATGCCAATGCCAAATGTCGGTTCAAATGGTGCAAGGAGGGGCAAAATCTTGGGCTGTGGACAATGTGAAACATTGTGTTGTTCTCTGATGAGTCCACCTTTAACTTGTTTTCCCACATCCGGGAGAATTACGGTGGGAATGAAAGCCCAAAGAAGCATACCACCAAGACTGTGCATGCACAAGTGAAGCATGCGAGTGGATCAGTAATGGCTTGGGACTGCCATATCATGGCATTCCTTGGACCCAATACTTGTGCTAGATGGGCGCGTCACTGCCAAAGGACTACCGAACCATTCTTGAGGGGACCAGTGTGCATCCAATGGTCTTCAAACATTGTATCCTGAAGGCGGTGCCGGTGTATCAGGATGATAATGCACCAACTACACACAGCAAGACTGGTGAAAGATTGGTTTGATGAACATGAAAAGTGAAGTTGAATATCTCCCATGGCCTGCACAGGCAGTATCTAAAATATCATTGAGCCACTTGG
Source organism: Crenichthys baileyi (assembly GCA_036173005.1). Classification (NCBI taxonomy): domain Eukaryota; kingdom Metazoa; phylum Chordata; class Actinopteri; order Cyprinodontiformes; family Goodeidae; genus Crenichthys; species Crenichthys baileyi. The sequence goes on from JAHHUM010000598.1 coordinate 113,692, forward strand.
GGTGTTTTGGAGCAGCGAGTCGTTGGTGGATACTGGTGGAGTCGTTTTCCTCCACCAGTATCACCTTGTGACCTGGCCACTATCCTGCAAGAAGAATGACTTAAATCCTTTTTCTCTGACCACTGTGCAGGACTTGCATATGTCATTCCCAAGACGAATTGATGCTGTATTGGCCGCAAAACAGAAGGCCCTGGCACCATACTAATAAATATTGTGGTCTAAAAAACCAGGTGTTTCAGTTTTCATTGTCCAACCCCTGTATATTTGAAGGAATTCAGTTATCCCATTTAACAGATTAATTATACAATATGGGGATGGACAAGAAAACATTTTTTAGAATATCAACAAATTAAATCTATAATAAAAGATTCTCTGGAGGGTCTGGCCCGGGGGCTGTGGCCCCCAACTGGGATGGGGTTTTTTTTGTGGGGTGGGTGGTTGGGGGGAGCCTTTTGGTGGCTCTCTGGGCGGGCATCTGGTGGCTGCATGTGATGCTTTTGGGGAGTCTGTACCAGCGGACATAGGTTACTGGCCTGGTGGCCGGCTGCTCCTGGGCAGATCTGGAATGGACTTGGGGGCTCTGGGTTCCTGGGGCGTATCGCCCCCGGGCTGGGGTCCTGGCTGGGGCAGGGGGGGGGGGGGGGCTTGGGTCCGGGCGGGAATATCTCCCATGGCCTGCACAGTCACCAGATCTAAATTTTATTGAGCCACTTTGGGGTGTTTTGGAGCAGCGAGTCACGAAACGTTTTCCTCCACCAGTATCACCTAGTGACCTGGCCACTATCCTGCAAGAAGAATGACTTAAAATCCCTCTGACAACTGTGCAGGACTTGCATATGTCATTCCCAAGGCGAATTGATGCTGTATTGGCCGCAAAAGAAGGCCCTGCACCATACTAATAAATTATTGTGGTCTAAAACCAGGTGTTTCAGTTTCATTGTCCAACCCCTGTATATTTGAAGGAATTCAGTTCATCCCATTTAACAGATTAATTATACAATATGGGATGGACAAGAAAACATTTTTAGAATATCAACAAATTAAATCTATAATAAAAGATTCTCTGGAGGGTCTGGCGCTGGGGGCTGTGGCCCCAATTGGGATGGGGCTTAGGTGGCTCTCTGGGGCGGCATCTGGTGGCTGCATGTGATGCTTTTGGGGAGTCTGTACCAGCGGACATAGGTTACTGGCCTGATGGCCGGCTGCTCCTGGGCAGATCTGGAATGGATCTGGAATGACTTGGGGCAGATCTGGAATGGACTTGGGGACCCCAGCCCGGGGGCGTATCGCCCCCGGGCTGGGGTCCTGGCTGGGCTGGGGGGGGGCTTGGGTCCGGGCGGGTATGTCACCGGGGTTTTTGGGTCGGTGCATGCTCTGGCATCCAGCACCGGTCCAGGGGCCTTCGGTGCATCGGTGGGGGTAAGGGCCTCCTAAACTGGCAGGTAGGTACCATCTCATTGCAGGTGCTCCTCCTTCAAGAAGTGCACTCTGCTGGCGGGGCGGAGGATCTTTGGGAGGGGGCAGGGCGGAGTCAACCTGAGTGTCTAATGTCTCATGTGTTCTGGGAGTTGTTCGAATGTTGGGCTGGGTTTAGGTTTTCTTCCAGGATGGAGGTGGGTGGTTAGCCATGGGTGGGGATGGACATCGTTTGGACCTGGGTGGTTCCGGTTCGGATTCTGGTTCCTTGTCTAGATTCCGGTTCCTGACACCCGTCCTGGTTCTGTCTCGGGGGGTCGGAGGGGTCTGCATGGTTTGGCAGGCGGGCTGATCTCGGGTGGACTGGTCAAGGCTTCTTGGTGGGTTTTGGTTTTGGCTCTGTGGGCTCTCCGCCTTTTGTGGGCTTCGCTGTGGGTTTTCTCGCAGGGGTACTACAGGCAGGGGCATGGGGGTCAGGCATGTTCTTAGACCTGGATGCTATGGGTCTCCTTGTCACGGGGGTGCACTTTTGCAGGGGGCTTTGTTTTTGAAGGGCTGGTGGGGGTGCACTTGCATGGTGTGGGCTTTGTGCATGGCTTCTGCTTTGGGTGCTCATTGCTGCGTTCTGTCCTCCGCTGTTTGGCGTGCTGTGGTGCCGGGGTGGTGGTCCTGTGTGTGGCGGCTCAAGCCTCCATGTTTTGTACAGCAGGGCGGGTGTTGCTGGGCTTGGCGGTTGAATCGGGCCTCTGAGCCTTATGCTGAGGTGGGGTTTGCTTGTCTGCTGGGTGGTTCCTGGTGGGTGGTGTGTGCTTGGGGTTGGAGGTCTTCACCGTGCCCCTACCGATGTATGGAAGGATGTGCGGTGTTGCTGTGGCGTTGGTTTGGGGGGAGCCGCAGCTTGGCTTGGCTCTATCGTTTCTGCTTGGCTGCCATGGATATTGGTGGTTCTGCATCTCGGGGGGGAGTGTGGCCTCTTTGCTGTGCATGTTGTGCCCTTTCTTTGCCGCCCTTCTGCTTGTTAGGCTGGTGTCTTTCCCTTGGGCACAGTGGTGGGCGGCGTGGTGCATCGCGGTGTCTGCTTGACTGCCTGGCTGCCTCAGGGGGTCTTGGCTCGATTGTCTGTGGGGCGTGCATGTGCCTATGCTGGTCCGGAGCTTGCATTTGGGTGGGCCTGCCGTTCGGGTCAGGTGTTTCTTGTTGGCGGCCTCGGTGTTGGTGTGGAATGTGTTTTGTTGCCCTGTTTGCCTGATTGTGTGTGGGGTCTAGTGCCAAGCATCGGGGACTGGGCGCTCTGTTGGCTCTGCCCCATAGTTCGGGGGTGGTTGGGCATGTTGGTCACGTGCCCTCCTTTGTTCGGCGTATTCTGGTTGCGCTGGGCTGCCTGGTCTTCTCTTTTTTCTTTGGTTGGGCCGCACTCTTTGTCGATGCTGCGCACGCTTCCGGCTGGCTCCTTTTTGTTGGAGGTCGGTGGCTCCTTTGGAAAGGGGACTGGGTGTCAGGGCTGGGGATCGGGGTTTGAGGATTTGGATGGTTCCAGGGGGGTGCTGGGTGTGTTGGTCCTGGTTTTCGGTCGGTTCTCGGGGCCTGGTCCCTGTCCCCAGCCTTTCGCCCGATGGATGTGCCTATGCCTCCATCCCTTGTTGGAACTCGGCGAACGGGGGCGCCTATTGGGGTCAGCCGGGGAGCTGGTTCCCTGGGAGAGCATTTTGCCCCCCAGTCCTTCGCTCCCCATTCCCGGACACTTCCCTCCGCCTACTCTATCACCCTACCACTCATGTAGGGCCTTGGGGTGCAGGTGCGTCATTGGGGTGCCGCAAGGGATTTCCATATTTGCGGTTCCATGGCAGCCTGTGCCCCAATTTTATTGTACAACTTAGACAATCATTTATAACATTTTCATGGCATTCATATGTAGGGCCTTGGGTGTGAGTCCGCTCAATGGCACTAAGAGGGAGGGTATTTTATTACCCTAACCTCTGGTGTCTGCGCTCACCTCTAAGGGTTAAGTTGCATGTAGACATTTAGGGTTCTGGTTGGGGTGGGGGGCGTGGCAGGCCCTCTTCCCCACCCATTTTTCTTTTTAAATGCACACTACAACAACACGCATCAACACCACAGTTGAGCGGGCGGAGGTAGGCTTGGGGTCTTTTCCCACCCTCGTTTGCTGTTTGCCGTCTGGGGTCAAAGACCGGGAAAGGGAGCGGGCCTTCTGGTCAGGATCTGGGCTGGGGTGGAGGTTCGGGTCTTGGGGGTTGTCTGGTGCTGGGGCTGGCTCTGTGGCTCTCTCGGGATCATTTGGATTGCCTTGGATCTCGGTCCCTGGCTTCGGTGCCCAGTCCGTCAGTCGGGGAGGCGTCGGGCTCCGGCGAGAAGGTCTTGGCCAGGCGGTGTGCAATGTTGATTAAGACGTGGCTTCGCTTTGATGGAGGGGCTGACCAGCTTGCTTGGTGCGATGGGGTGTGCCGTGCAGAAGGGTGGCCTGCATCCTGGGGCTCCTCTGGGGTTTGGGTGTGGGGTTGGCAGGGTGCTCGGTCCTTGGCGTGCTCTGGTGGCCTTCCTCCAATGCTTCCTTCTGTGGCTATCCCCCTGGCCAGACGCAGGGCTACGGTTGGCGGTCAGGTGGATGGGGGGGTGGAGCATGTCATGTGCCCACAATGGGGCGGCTGATGAGATGTACTTGGCCTGGAGCCGTTGGCCTGCCCGGCCCGGTTGCCCGGCTGGTGCATGTTTCCCTCTCATGGACTGATGGGCTGGGGCTGCTGACGGTGGTCGAATGGTTGGGTGGGCTTGGCGGTGTGCTGCTCTGCTGGCTGTTGTATCTGGGAGGAGGTCAGGGTGGCTGGCTAGGGGGTGGTGTAGGGGACTCCAGAGTGTGGGGTGAAGGGGTTGTGTCCTCTTCTTGGATGAGGGGTCACCGGCATTTGGATCGGCTGAGCTGCGATGGTAGAGCTGAGCTGGATAATGTTGCTACCTGGGCTATCGTTTCAGTGGCAGTGATCTGGTGTGTCTGTGTGGTTGCAGGGGCGGGGTGGGAGACGCCGGCCTCGAGTGCTTGCCACTGGCCAGGGACCTCTTGCCAGGTGAGTTTGTCCCGTCTTGGTGTGGGGTCGGGGGCCTCATTGTGAGCTCGGTGCTCTACGGTGCCTGCCCTGCTGTGCCTGTGGGCGGGGGCTTGGACAGCATTGCGCAAGGCCTTTGCCTTGCTGCCACGCCGCGCTGTGTGGTGGGGGTAGGACACGGCGGGGGTGCTTGGAGCAGGGCTGTGTGTGGACCTTGTGCTGTGTGGGTGTTGCTTCGTTGGCCTTTCAGGGATGAAGCTCTCCTGTGGGAGTGTTCCCATGTGCTGTGGGGGGGTGATTCATGGCCTTTGGGTTCAGGGGCATGTTTTCAATATCTGTGTCCTGTTTGGGGGTGTCCCAGTGGGGAGATACATGTTGGGTTCATTGGGGGTGGAGGGCTCATCAGGTTGGGATTGAAACTCATTGGGGGTTGGGACTATTTTATTCTGTGGTGGCTCTGGTTGGCGGGCTTGTTTGGACCATGTAGACCCCTCTTTTGTACATGGCCCCCTCCCCGGATGAGGATGGGGAAGGTTGGGGACTGGGGCCGGGGCGGGGGGTCGGGGTCCGGGCCGTGGTTGCTCAGGTTCAGGCACGAGCCAGGGCTAGCCCAGACCAGGTTCAGGTGCAGGGGCAGTCTGCCCGTCTCCATCCTCGGAGGGAAGGGGACCACCTCCTGGGTCCAGGGGCTGGCTGTCTCTATGGGTTATCAGCACCTGGACCTGGGAGTATAGAGTATGTATGGGGAGTGTGAGTGAGTGTATGACGTCTATTGTTGTTTGTCTTTACGTTGTGTGCGTGGGTGTGAGTGTTTTTATGTGTACGCATGAGGGTGGAAATGTGTGATTGTAATTGTGTGTGCCTGTTTTTTGTGTCAGGTTGGATCTTGGTCTGCTCTCTCTCCTGGATCAGTTTAGGCCCCCATCGAATGTGGGGCCTATTTCCTCCCCGCCACACTACCTGCCCGTGGTTGGTATCTCTGCCCGTCGGTGTACTTGTGGTTCTCGGTTTCTGGGGCTGGGTGGTTTGGCGTGTGCTGGCTCACTCCTGGTGGCTGCTTGCTGGGGCCTGGACCCCTGGGCTCGGTCGGGCCTCTGCTTGGGGAATGATATGTCCCGGGGTCTCGGGTCTCTGGGTCCATGGCTGGATCTGCTCTGGCGTAGACGGCTGCCAGGGGGCCTGTGGGCTCGTCGTTGCAGCTCCCTGGGGCTTTTGCACTGTGGCTGCTGGGTAGTTCAATTCAGTTTCAATTCAATTCAGTTTATTTATATAGCGCCAATTCACAACACATGTCGTCTCAAGGCACTTCACAAAAGTCAGGTACATGCATTACAATTAATCCAAATCATTGAACAGTGCAGTCAGATTCTGTTATTTATTCAAATTGGATAAAAAGTTTGTCTATCTAAGGAAACCCAGCAGATTGCATCCAGTCAGTGACTTGCAGTATTCACTCCTCCTGGATGAGCATGTAGAGACAGTGGACAGTCACTGGCGTTGACTTTGCAGCAATTCCCTCATACTGCGCATTGATGTAGCGACAGTGGAGAGGAAAAAACTCCCTTTTAACAGGAAGAAACCTCCAGCAGAAACCAGGCTCAGTGTGAGCGGGCATCTGCCACGACCGACCTGGGGGTTAGAGAGAACAGAGCAGAGGACACAAAGAGAACAAAGAAGCACTGATCCAGGAGGTCTTTCTATGGGAGGAAAAGGTTAAATGTTAATGGATGTAGCTCCTTTAGTCGTTTCACCTAGAAAGGAAAGAACAGATAAACTCTGAGCCAGTTTTCAATGTTAGAGTCTGAAGAGAGCACATAGAGTTAGTTACAGTAAAAAAGCTCCGTCAGTAGCTATGTCTAGGAGAGAGAAAGGGTTAAACACTGAAAGACAGGGCATGTGGATCATCGGTAGAGGGTGAGCACCAAGTTGTTGCCAGCAGAAGCTCGGACGGATGCCCCTCTCAGGACAGTGTCACAGGTAGACAAAGAGTCAGGCCAGGTGTAGCTTCTAGGAAGAGAGAGAGAGGAGAACAAAGTTAAAAGCTGAAATAACAGCAAATAATACAAAAATTGAAGAGTAGTGTGAGAAAGTAGTGAAGAGGGTGAAAGTGGTCATTATGTCCTCCAGCAGCCTAAGCCTATAGCAGCATAACTACAGAGATAGCTCAGGATAACCTAAGGCCACTCTAACTATAAGCTTTATCAAAAAGGAAAGTTTTAAGCCTAGCCTTAAAAGTAGAAAGGGTGTCCGCCTCACGGATTAAAACTGGGAGCTGGTTCCACAGGAGAGGAGCCTGATAACTAAAGGATCTGCTCCCAGTTCTACTTCTAGTGACTTTAGGAAACCACCAGTAAACCTGCAGTCTGAGAACGAAGTGGCTCTGTTAGGGATAACATATGGAACAATCAGCTCTCTGAGGTATGATGGAGCTAAATCATTAAGGGGCTTTAATATGTGAGGAGGAGAAATTTTAAATTTTCTATTCTGGATTTAACAGGAGCCAATGAAGGGAAGCTAAAGTAGGGGAAATATGATCTCTCCCTGGGATTCTCCCCTGCTCCTCTCTGGGGGGGTTACGGTTGTCCCGGCGGTGGTTCTCCTTGGGTTCCTGTGCTCTAGGGAGTGTTTGGATGTCTATGGCTTGGATCTCCTCCGTATCTGTCCCGGGTCCAGGGGGGCGGGTCTGTGGCTCCTCACACTCACTATTGCATATTTTTATGGAGAAGCCTTGTATGCACATGCACGCTCACACTCAGACCCACGTATGTAAGAGAGGGCACATGAATGAGGAAACAGAGAAGAGAGAATGAAGTGATACATCTCACCCTTAGAGACGAGCCAGGATGAGCACTGCGATGGTTAATGTCAGTGGGAGGCGCCAAGGAGCAGGGTTGAACGTCGGCAGAGCGGGGAAGAGGAAGTGCTGACGTGGCAGAATTGGAGGCGAATTACAGGAGAAGCTGAGTAAGAGATGATTTGGAGTGCTGGAGAGAATCCATGGACGAGATGAATGAAGCAGGGAAGATAGACTTATAGGTAGTTTTCTAGAAGCAAATGCTTGTTGAGGTATATACATTATTATAGATCATTGGCATGTTTAAGAGGCAATACATATTTCTGGACAAACATTTTCGTAGATTAAATCTTATATATCCTGATTTGCAGTCTCAAAATCTTTATTCTGACTTGGCCTTTACCTGGGTGGGTTTGGGTTCAGGATGGTAAAGGCCAAGTCCGAATCGTCTGAGAAGCTGTGAAAAGCTGCTTGATTTTTCCATTGAACATGGGAAACAAAATACATCAGAAAATATGGGCTTTTAATGTAACCCATACTTTCTGATGTCAGTTAAGAGATACGAGCTGACAACCTATACCAGCATAGGTGATTGTACAGAGATTGAGTGTAATTATGACTTATAACTTTATTTTGTGTAGATGTATTTTCTCTGTTTAGAGTGTGTGTTCATTCTGTCTTTGTGACCACACCTTCAAACTCGACCAATGTCAGCAGAACCAACATTCATCACCACGTTGAACTGCAGATTCAAATCAGACTTATCAATGGTGGACCACACAGCTGTCACATGCTACATAGAGACTGCTGTTCTATCGCCTACAACCCCAGTATGTCTTCAACGAGACACCCATCACCTGAACTCCTTTGCTAATCCCGACTGCATCGCCATACTGCCACACTCCACATCGTTGAAATCACCAACGATGAATCATGCAGACACTTCTCCACTTCCTGCCAGGGAGTCCAGGGATTGACAAAGTAGAAGAAGGTTATTACTTTTAAATAATATTATGTTGTTTCTTTGAACTTCGTTATTAATTTATATTTGACAGCTGAATAAAGGTTTAGCTCATTTAACCTGCAGGCCCTGCTTTGTTTTTTGGTTTTTTGCATTGTCTCTGTGCAGGTATTGCTGTCTTGAGTAATTTACCTTTTCACAGCTGAAACCTCAACAATAAGCTTGTAATAACACTGACCAACATGTGGTAGTGAGACTGCTTGGAGTCTGGTTTTATTCACAGCAGCCTTTTCTAAAGGTATCTGATGATCATGCAATCTCATAAGCCTTATTTTGTAGTTTACTAAGCTGTATCATTCATTAGTTTCCCCTGCATTTTCAGAGCTAGTTTCTCCTGTGAAGTTTTGGTGTTGCCTGTTGACCACCTTGGAACCAAGTTTTACCAACTGTACGCTGACCAAACATGTTGCTGTATGAATACGAACTGCTGCAAAGCTGTCATCATCTCCAGCCAGACTTTACCTTCTCTGTGGGGCATCAGTAAATGTTTCTCTCTTTCTCTTTTAGACTTACCCTCCAAATTCCTCTTTGGCAGCAAAAACTGAACTAGTACATGCCACCAGTAGGTTATAGGTAAAATGAAAACAGGCATCTCACTTGATGTCTCAAAGTGAAAACAAAAAAATTTGTACTAGAACACACTTTTGGTATCACAACACCTCTCTCGTTGACCTCCTCTTATTCATCTTTTTAGAAATGGCATATTTTGTTTTTGTTTTTTTGTCTTATCTCATTACTGAACATGTATGTGAAGACCGGAGAAAGATTCAGTGGCCAAAACAAATTAATTTTAAAATACAAAAGTGGAAATATTTAAACGGTCTATTAATATATAAGGCCAGAATCATACAAACCGGTTAAAAATAGACTTTCGCAATGTGCAAAGACCATGCTAAAGTGAAAGAAAATTAATTCAGGTTACTTATTTAATGCTAAGTCACAAGAAATGTCATCTTAACCTCTTTTAGCCCAAGGCGTTTTTTGTGAAGTTTGTGCTCAAAATTACATGGCCAAATGTAATTGAGTTTTTCTCAGCAACTACAAACACTATTTAAAAAAGCTTGGTGTCAAATTAAAGGTAACACTCTGGAGATTCAATCAGAAGTGTAAATATCACAGTAGTAGCTATTATTTTAGAGATAATGAGGATGGCACACAGAAAAAATGAAGATTTTTTTCCCTTGCCAGAAATTTTCCTGCATTGTACAGTATATAAACCTTTTAGAAATATCATGAAGAAGGCTACAAACTTTAGAAAACCCTAAATCTACTTGTGGACATTACCTGTGAAAAGTTTCATGCAGCTGAGGTAAACTAAAGCAAAGTTACAGAGGTTTTAGTAAAGACATTCGTAGGCGTTTATCCTTTTGGCACCATATGGCACATTTCGGCACAATTCGGCACCATCTGCAAAGGGGAGATTTCTTGTGTTTTTACTTAAAACATTTCAAAAACGACTTTTTACATGTGTAAAACAGCCTGTTTTTGATTTTTTTAGTTTTTATTACACACATTTTTTTTTTAATAAATTTCAATAGAACAAGAAAATGCTATGTTGAATCAAACTGGAGCACATTTATTGAACAGGAAGCACCAGTGTAAAAAAAAATAAAATACGTAACAGCATCGCTAAAAATAAAACAACATCAATTTATTGACAACTAGGAATGAATGTATGTGTTCACAACACCGGGCGGGTGTGTCAGGGCTAATTACAGATACAAACATGTCAGTGCTATCTTCCACTGTGTTGCTTACAAATCTATTTATTACAGGACATCACAAAGCATTAGTGTAAAAAGAAAATCAATCTTAAAATGTATTTCGCGATAAAATTACATACCTTTCAAGCAGCGGAACTGCAAAATCCAGCTCATCACTGACCTTGTCGGGATAAATAAGGTATTCGTCTTCAGATGAGAAATCCTCTGCACAGACTTCAGTACCGCAGTCCATTGTAATTAGGTCCAAAGCTTCAGCGACGTTGTAGAAATTTGTGCGGGAAGCCATTGTGTTTCAAAAATAAACACTCGAACACGCGAAATGATAACCACAGCGCATAAACAGCCAGAGGTAGGAAGGTCCAGTGAATAACAGCTGTAGCGACTGCGCCTTGCAGTACAGCGTACTCAGTGTTTATACTAACAACCTACATTACGCACGCCAATAACTTGAGTTTGGATTGGCCAAATTGCACAAATGAACCCTCCTTTTCATCCTTATAGTGACTAGAATAAAGTTATCTACGCGTCTTCAATCCCACCAATCAGGAAGCAGAGGCCGAGACGTCAAGTGAATCCATTTAGCAAAGAGCATCTACTTCCTGCATTTTTCTGATTCAACTGCTTGTAGTTTTAACTGTGTTTGGTGTTCATAGAAATGGTTTATATCAGCTTTTAGCGAAGAGTCTGATGTTTCAGAGGATACCACATATGTCTATGTTTAAGTAAGGGACGTTTGAGCAATAAACATTGAAAAAAAAAACAACCTGGAGCAAATCAAATCAAATTTATACAGAACAATCTACTGTCAACTGAAACCCATCATATTATCAAATACAAAAATAAAGTCCAATTCAATCTTATGTTATGATATTTACTACTGTGCGTTCCTGTCTGGGTCAAAGCATCATGTGAAAAGCCTTTGGACAGGTTTTATAACAAGCTATTCTCATTATTTTACATTGGATAGGTTTATATGTTTTTTTCATGTTTGTTGTTCCTCAATGTTTATCTTGCTATGGAAATCAACTGTTCAACTATCGCAGTGTCCATTGCTAAACAGCTCATACCCTTAATATTGGTCCATGAAAGCATGGATTTAAAATCTGCGAACTACAGTTAACATTTGCAGGGCCACCTTAACCTGCTGATAGGCCCCTGGGGCTAAGAGGTTTTGTGGGCTCCTCATCCCCTAAAAAACCTCCAACTTCTGCATTAGCTGATTTGAAGAATTATGTCAGCTTTGGTAGATTTTAGAGTAACTTTTTAACAAACGCCTTCTCAAGAAGCATTTTTTTTTGAGCACTGCTCTCAAATTTCTTTCCAGATATTTTCTAAGTTACCTTAATCATCGGGGACACGCCACATTATCATTAGTGCATAGGTGGATGATGTGGGTCTCTTATAATTTGGATCAATCAGCAGCCATAATGTGCATATAATGTGATTGACAGGAAACCTCACACGTTATAAAACAATGTTGTTTAATTTCAACGTTTTTTTTCTCACCCAAAATTATAGGCCCCTGAACATCGGAGGCCCCTGGGCTTCAGTCCAGGTATCCTCATGCACTGAGGCGGTCTTGATGTCTAACATATAAACTTTGTTTCAAAGATTATATTTTCTTCTTTAATCCAAACACACCTTTACATTTATGTAGTCAGCAATTTAGTCAGCAAAACTTCCGATTTGGAAGTTTTGCTGACTTAATTCGTAATAGGGGCTGGATCTATGGAAACATTATGTGCCAAAAACCGAGACTCAATAACTAAAGTTCTGTAATGATTATTGAACCTCACTGATCTGACACACCAATGATAACATGACACCAAAGGACAACACTTTTAAGGTGGACCCCACTAATATCACCTTGGTTGATTCTTGGCGAACAAAAAAAGCAGTGAAGCATTCAAAACAGAGCTAGTGGAAAAACAAAAAAAATAAAAAAAAAAAAACAAAAAAAAAAAAAAAAAAAAAAAAAAAAAAAAAAAAAAAAAAAAAAAAAAAAAAAAAAAAAAAAAAAAAAAAAAAAAAAAAAAAAAAAAAAAAAAAAAAAAAAAAAAACAAAAAAAAAAAAAAAAAAAAAAAAAAAAAAAAAAAAAAAAAAAAAAACAAAAAATAAAAAAAAAAAAAAAAAAAAAAAGAAAAAAACAAAAAAAACAAAAAAAAAAATTAAATAAAAAAAAAAAAAAAAAAAAAAAGAAAAAAAATAAAGATAAGGGTTAATGAGGAAACAATGTGCATTTAAGAATAGTAGTAAGGAACATTATCTTCAATTTTTTGCAAATGAAAATTGCTCGATAGAGAAGTAAGTAAGGAAGTAGTGTGTGAATGGTTTGAATGTGGAATGGGACTAATTTCATTCGTAGATGTCTTTTGAGGGGACCTAAAGCGTTTAAAGGGCAGGATGTTCTAAAGATCATTGCGCCAAAGGTCGTATCTAAATGGAGGTTTCACAGGAATTTTTCCAAAATCATATAAAAGTACAGTATTGGAAAATATCTGATAAACATAAGAAAGCTCACAGGACCTGTCTTCAATTTTTTCATGAATTCTTCAAAACAGGCAAATCAAATTTATGGGCAATTTTCTGTCCATTTTGTCTGCTGTTTTTGTGAAATGAATGTTTGTTTCAGTATGTAAAAATTAGGGTATATGGTGACTGGCCGTGGCAAAACCAGGAACAAGTCTACCTGGGGTCGTTTTTGAGTTATTTACAGGATCCTGAAAGAGTGGAGTCTCAGCTTTCCAATGATGTCAAACTGTGGAAAAATCAAAAAAAGAATTGAATAAGATATGACCATCTGAACGTCTGCACCTCACCAGGACTACTTTTCTGAGATAAATCAAGCACTCAAAGATTTCGTTGTTTTATCTCCCTGAAAGCAGGGCGTGCACAAAAGCTGCTAATTTGAATAACTTTTGAATAGCCCACTCCCCCAAAAACTGTTTTGTCAACAGAAGTCCCATACTGACTGCAAGGACTTTCTGTCATGAAACTCATGTTAGTATTTTTCTATGTAAAGATAATTTACTAAACACTGAATTCCACCTATTTTTATATTATTTATGTCTGCAAATTGCACAGGGACTGCAACCTAATGTTCTGCATCCTGGTGTTGGTTTTGGTTTCCTTTTGTTTTTAGATCGTCTTCCCCACTTAAAGTTCCAGTCTATTAAAATGTTTCTGCCTCAGGCGAGTTTGAAACTCCATCTCACAGCAATTAGCAAAATATCATAAATAAATGTGTTGGGAGTGTTCTTCTTAATATGTTAATATGAAATGTCCAAAGATTATTGTAGCATGCTATGAAATATTGTTTATCAGTCTTTATTTATGTGTGCAGCTATGAAGTATAGCTATGGTGCTAATAGTTTACACATTTTGAACTACGAGTTAACGCGAGAACAGGCTGGTGCTACAAGCGATTTAATCTGTATGTTATACCCATTCAAATTTTATGTCTAGCCAAACCCCTTAGATAGAAAAAAAACTGTTATCCAATTTGAATAAATAACGAATCTGGTGCACTGTTCAATGATTAAGATTAAATTGGCACAGTAGTACTGACTTTTTGTGGAAGTGCTTCTTGAGGGACGGACATGTGTTGTGAATTGGCGCTATATAAATAAAACTGAATTGAATTGAAGTGAATGGACCAAGGAAGAAAATGGCGCCAATAACTTGACTTTGATCAGTCAAAAAATGTAATTTCTATTACAACTATACACATACAAATGTCACAGTCACAGTGTCCACACCATCATCTCTTCTTGTGTTTCTATTCTGTGTAATGCTTTGTGGTGTCGTGGGCAATGTAATGTCCTTGCTTCATCACGGCAAAACAGAATGGCCTTTAAAACTTTGAATTAAAGATTAAGTCTGTCTGTCCGTGGCCAGTCCAGGTGCAGGCAGGAGCAGGAACCACAGACGAACAGGGGGTAGAACTCCTGGGTTCAAACAGGAGCTGAAAGCTAACAGGCCTGCGTTCGTTTGTGTAAGTCCTAGCTAGGTACCCACACTAGGTCTTTTGGCATCAAAGCTGTTTTAATAAAAGCACACAAAAGACAATGTGTAAAAAATAATGCATGCTCTTTGTTATTGAGAAATACAGACCTTGGAGTCTGCATAATAGATACCTGAAGTGCTGATAATTTTGATCTGTGGGGAGCCTTTCGGAAAGTAGGGGGACTCAGGCGTGCCTGCCAGGTCTAAAACGTGTTGACTAAACAACCGCGCCATCTTCCATCCGACCAGCTTGGGATGTGAGGCGAGAACTTTCAGGAGAGCTGTTTTTTCCCATCCAGTACACATGAACGGACGTAATAGAAATAAGCATTTAGTTTCATGCATATTGACTAGACCTTTCTTTTTCGGATTCAATCAGGATGGAATAGACTTACTTTGGCGACTATCTGCACCCAATGTGGCTTGATCCGGTCCTCTTGGTATGCTTGTTTGATAAGCCCAAAGCCCACAGTTAGGCAAAATTGGTGTGGCCGCAATCAGGAAGTGGATGTGTAGTGTGGAGTAGAGTTTGGTCAAACCCGCCCAGGTGCCATTCGCAACAGATAAAATTGTTTTTTGTTTTTTCTTTGCCCAGTGCAGTTTCACAAGTGAAGAGTACCACACAGTTTCTCCCAACTTGAAAATGAGGAAGAAAGTGGTGAATAAGCTTGTTGGGACTTAATTGCTCCCCTTCCCTGATGGACATGCTTCATCAATAAGGAAATTCACCTGTTTTCTGCAGGCCTTCACAAGAGACACCAAAAATGTGTACATTTCCGTTGGTGTCAGGACGTACATTGGGCCCAGGGCATGCAGGAGGGTTCGAGGCAGTGCATCTGAGACAAGACAGAGGACAAAAAAACAAGGATTAGATTAAAACAAAAAGCTGTGTATCGGTTAAGCAGTCTTATGTTTATACTTATAAGGGAAAAAAAAGTAATGTGGAAACAAAATACCTTGCTGTGCAAAGTCAAAGGCTTGTAGTGCATTGATCTTTCTTACTGAAGGTGGGCAGGGGCCGATGGACAATGATAGTCGTCGCAGGTCTTTTGCAGGCAGCAGTCATCGTTGTAGACACGGACCCTCTCTTTTGATACAGCTGAAAGATGATCCTGTTGCTTCTGATTGCTGCAGTCTTCCTTCTCTTCTGGAAGGTTGCAGTTCCTTATAAGTGGTCATTATTCTGTTGGCACTGCCGCAGAGGCGGTGAGGGGCCTACAAGCCTTCTTAGGTGTGGGAGTAGCTGGGTCCAAAGCGCCTGAAGCTATTTGCAATACTGAAAGAAACATCTTCACAGGGTTATAAATTGTGATTAAGTTGTACATCACTGGTCATTGAAGAATTACTGTTCTTATAGAAAATATTTTTTTCTATACATACCAGCTCCTTAGCAGAGGTTAATATAGAGACGGCCCACATGAGGCCTTTCAGGACATGTGTTGGCAGTAGCTTCACAGCCAATCCCTGTGTCCAGGGATGTCGACAAGGCAGCCATGATGGCGTGATCCTCTGGGCGTATAGTTCTTTATGAAACTCTGCGGAATGTTGATGCACTCTGATGAAATGGGGATCTTGTGGCCACTGGGCTCTTTTTTTCCTCAGCGGGGTCTTGCACCGTTTTTTTAATCAAAGGGTCTGAGGATGTCAGTTCAACGTGGCTCTACAAATTCATGGAGCAGGGGAAAAACAAAGGAATATTTCAGCTTTGGTTTACATCGACGAGTGCTGACAAAAATGGTATGACAACCACAACCACGTTTTTTCTGCATATAGGTGTGTTTATAGAAATAAACCTCTAACACAAAAAAATAGAAACAGGTATTTGTTTTTTGTTTTATTTTTCAAAAATCAAACTTGGATTAAAAAAATGCAAACCCCCCTCCCCCAACTCAGTCGTTTTCAACATGTGAATGGAATATCAGTAGATGCTAAACTCGTGAAGCACGCTAGCCAAAAAGCTATTCATGGTGAACACTATTTCCAACCCAGTGCAGGGGGAACAAAAAAACCTATCTCAAGTCTTAGATTTGAAAATACAACCCCCTCTCAAGTTAAATGTCACAGGGGATACAGTGATTGTCCAGCTAAAATCGTGTATACTACGCTAGCCAAAAAATCTGTTGTGGTGGACACCGATCCACCAGCGCAGGGGGAAGAAAAAAAACACTACCTCAAGATTAGATTAAAATTACAAACACAAAAACCTCACTCGAGCCGATTTAATATTTGGCTGGTCAGTTTACTTGTTTTGTCCGCTTCAGGACATGATTTTAAAAAGTTTTTTAAATGTATTTAATCAAACTCACCCACACTAAGAAACTGAAAGGGTATTCCTAGAGTACTTCGATGCTCCGAGGAATAAGGTGTACTGGTGTGTTATCTTTTCCCTTGGTGTCTTCTTGGTGGATGTGGTCATTGCTTGAAGTTTCTAGAGTATGCGGTTTGCTTCAAGATGGTTCCGATGATTCTCATGCCTTGCCACTCCCTTTCTGCTGCTAAGGAATCCAATCCGTATGTTGTAAATGATCTATGGGAGAAAGTTTGCGGCGACAGGACTGTGTCCCAAGTGAAGAGTTCTCTTTTTTCTTTTTCCGTAGCAGTTACAGGTACAAAAGTTATGTATCTTCTCCAATTCTCAGTGTCTTGTTTTTCCTCAAATGTTGTGATTAGCAATAGCTTTCCTGATATCTTACATTCTAGCTGTCCTCAGCCACCAGTCCAAAGCTTTTCTTCGTCAATCCTAAGTCTGGGTTGAAGACAGCTGCCAACTAGGAATGTTCTCCACCAAAGTTAATGCAGTCACTATATCTTCCGTTCATCTCCTTTTGATTTGCAGAAATCTGAAGAGAGTCCGCCGACGTGTACTGCTGAACATGTACTCCAAGCGAAGCGCTTGTAACAGCCGGGATTCAGTTCG
This sequence comes from Crenichthys baileyi, assembly GCA_036173005.1. Classification (NCBI taxonomy): domain Eukaryota; kingdom Metazoa; phylum Chordata; class Actinopteri; order Cyprinodontiformes; family Goodeidae; genus Crenichthys; species Crenichthys baileyi. The sequence goes on from JAHHUM010000598.1 coordinate 130,629, forward strand.
TTTGCCACACGTTGAGCTTGGTCCATCGTGAAGAAAACACATTATTGGTATAAACGAGCCGTTAAGTAGCACGACGGTTTCTCGAACGCACACTGGTTATTAGTCGAAAGCAGAACAAAAGGCACCAGCGCGGAGCAAAACAAAAGCCGCTACAGAAATGAGCTGAGGATTTCCCTCCCCAAAATTGTAAAACGATACTGGCTGGAGTTGTAGGCTCAAAACAAGCCGAGTTTAAATATAAAACAATTTACCATTTTAAAACCTCCAAAAACTGTTTATTTAAAGAATTGAGGAACTTAATAATTTCAACTTGCACATTTTGCAATAAAAACGAAAAATAAACCATTTTCTCCTCATCTTTCTCCATTTGTGCTCTGCCGAACTTATCCTGGTTTTGCGTGGCGCGTCAACAATATGTGCCACGAAATAATTAAAGAGACTACAAGAGCAAGTCTGATCCTAAACGTACCCATTAATATTAGGTAAGTTTCTTTACGATGAAAACAAAAGGATTTAACAGATGTGTGGACTTTTTTCCAGTTCAGGTTCAAAATGATCAAAATCAGACTCGAATTTAACACAAATGAAATGCTGCCTTAACAGGAAGTACTGGACTGGACTGAAATGGAGAAAAACTTGAGTTAATTGAAACAAACTTTAGTTACTTGAAATAAATACAAAGTGTAATTAAAAGGGAAGAACTATAGCTGACTGAAACTGTACGGTGTGTTTAAAAAACTAGGTAAGACAAACTAAGATTATAACACATAACATGCCCTTCATTCATCAATGAGAGAGTTCTTTTTTCCAGAATTAATGAAACCTAAATTAAACCAGGCATCATTAAAATAATAGCAACTAACAAACATAGTGACCTCATTCTTAAATATAATGAGTTACTGATTTAAAAAAAAAAAAAGAATAATAATAGTAGATACATCTAAATAAAGCTAGATTACAATAAAACATTCAGAGCCGTAATAATCTTGCTGATGAATAACACAAAAAGTTTTATAGAACCAGATGATTAAAAAAGAGCAGTTTTATCATGGCAAAACAGAAACGTTTGTAGGAAAGATACCATTAAATTTTATTTAACCCTGTCTATCATGACACCATACAGGTCTTATTAACATCTTGGACTCCCATATTATGTACGAAAAGAAATAAAAGGTATAATTGGCAGCACAATGGAAAAATGCAAAGTTATTACAGAAATTATTAGATCCTGTACTGTTACCACCTAAATTAGCTGAGTGTAAATGTGAAGGGATTACAAATGTGAGCAATGGGCAAAGCCATGTCTCAACAGGAGGGAGTATAAATATTGCTTAGTGATAATAGATGCTTTTTCAAAATGGGTAGAAATCTTTCCCGGCAAATCACCTGATGCAATAACTGTGGCAAAAGCGTTGTGCAAAAATATAATACTAACTTTTGGAATCACAAGAAGAATCTATAGTGATAATGGAACACATTTTGTAAATAAAATAATACAGGAATTAGGAAAATGTTTTAAAATTGATCTAAAAACACATTGCAGTTATCATCCTCAGAGTGCAGGTCTTGTAGAAAGAACTAATGGCACAATTAAAAATAAATTAAGAAAAACAATGGAAGAAACAAAGAGAAACTGGGTTGAATGCTTGGATATAGTAACACTTAGTATGAGAATAACTCCATCAGCTCAAGGAGGTTTAACACCTTTTGAAATAATACATGGCAGACCCTATTACATTCCTGATTTGGAGAAGGAATTAAAAGACCCACAACCAGATAGGACATTGGCAGATTATAAGAGATAAACATTAAAATCTAGAGAAATACAAAGTGCAAATAATCTACCAAATGATGTTTTTGACACCCCACAGACCTCCTCAGATGTGAAGGAGACTGGTTGTTTTCACAACTCCCACTGCTACTTGGATACATAACGTACATTGTAAGAAGGTGAAACAGTCAATACATTCTCCCAACAGCTAGGGGGTGATAAGCCTGACTACAAAGGGGTTGTAACCGTTTAGAGGTGCTTCGTCTCAAAGTCAGTGAAGACCCTCCTAGCACTTAGGGAAGGTAAGTAATTGACTGATAACACCTGAATAAAAAAAAAGGTTTGAAAAATGTTACTGAAGCAATTAATCATAGCTGGTTTTTGTCCCCTTAGCATTATTAATTTTGTTTTCTGAACAAAGCCCCAGCAAAAAGGTTAAAAGGTGGATCGATGAAGGACATCGAGTGACTCAGACAGTTTTCCACTCCTCTCACCATAAACTTGGTATGCATCGCAGCCTCAGTCATCTGGTGGGTGACACTCTGCATTTGAGCGTACCACATTTGATCAGAGAACTTTGTGTTTGTGTCACACATGCCGTTTTTTATCATCACCACCCGCATCACGGCGAACTTGCTGTTCACCAATTCGTTGTTCTTTCATATGCTTTCTCCTGTCGGTCCATGCGCGAGTTGACCATAGCGATGTTCGCGTACATTTTCTTGCTCACCTCGACCACTTGATCGCTGAGCTTCAGGAGCTAGTTCTTGGTGGCCTCCATCCGCCACTCAACGACATCCATTTTGTTGGAGATGTGATTCGCGAGGCCCAGAGCTGCTATCCCGAGGAACCTGGTGTCAGCGAGGTGTGCGTCATTCACAATCTCGTGAGCAGAATTGCAGACCCACGTAAGCTAACACGCAAACATAGGGAGAGTTTCTAAAGATCAACACCTCTTCAACAGTAGCAAGTGCTTAAGTCGCCGGTGATATTGAACGGGGTGACGCTCAGAGTAAATCTGCCCAGGGTCGTCCTTAGGCACCAGTGGTTCTGTACGTCACAAGAGCTGGCTTTGATCCACACGTACGGGGAATATCCGTACAAAACTTCGCCCCCACTGGCGAGAGAAGCGTGTTCCATGAACAACAACAACCACGGCAGCAAAGCGAGCACCATGGGACTCATGGAATGACGTGACGCGAGAGGTACCTCGTACGTGTCGTGCCGGCATCCCCGAGGGGTTTCTGTGGGGAAAGCGTGGAGCTTCGTCGCCGTCGTCATGTTTGTGTTTTATTAGCGACTGACACGTGGCCGCCAGCCCGATGAACTGTTTCACCGAGTCGTTGTGGATCTTAGCCATTTCTTGGTCTGGCACTAAGTTCACATGACCCGGGTGGGTGTGCACGCGATTCATTATGCGAAGAGAAAACTTGTTGGCCAGCGAGTACCTCTTACCTATCAGGTCCACCGACATGTTGTCACACAGGGGACACTTGTCCCTGTTGTTAACGTACTCGACATCGCGTATGAAGGGGTGTTCGTGTGCCCAGAGGTTCATGTACAACATGGAATATTGCTACTGAATGAACCGTTCGCCCTTTTCCCTCGCTTCCCACAGGGAACATATGGAATATGGCATCACCTGCCATCTTGGCCAGATAGCCTCGCGTCACAGCAGGACTCAGAGACTAGCCAGAGCCACTCGATGGCTCGGGTGTCGCTGCACCTCGGGTTCCATGTTTACTAATGGCCGCATGCGAAGTGTTTGGAACAAGCGTATCTCCTTCGTGGGTGCATGAGCGTCCTTGACCCTTCGATCTCGGGGAGGAAAGGGAACTCATGCCCGCTCATATTCAGGAGAGGGAACGGCTCCCGTTACAACCCCGAGTCTCGTCGGATTGATAGAGAGCAACAGAGTCCCCGTGGCCAGCGCTTCTTGTTACGGCGAGGAGCTGTCTGATGGACACTGTCTTTCACACGGATGGCATATATGTGATCGCCATAGCAGCAACACGAGTTTGTAAATGGCGCAGAGATATGTGTAGAGCGGTGAAAACAAGTAGTTATAAGTGAATGAAAAGACCAATTAAGTGTATAGAGGGAAAATAGGTACCCCAACTTTATTTTTATTTTTCTATCCTCAATTCCGATAGTAATACGTTCTTTAGTGTTATTTCAGTTGATCTGCACTGTTCCACATCCAGCCACTAGTGGCCGTCTGCCGCATTGGTGGCATAGAGAAGGTTTATGGGCACACAGAAGAATAAACCTTGCTGTTAAACGCTAACAGAAGCTCAACGTGTGTGTCTCATCTTTTATGTGTCACAGGTCAGTAAATATGTCTTAATGTATATATATTGTTGACTTTTAAGAGTTGAAGAGATTATTGAAATGCCAGTCAACCTGTTGGTCATGTTATGTGCTTTCGGATGAGTACTTCATAGAGTAAAAGACTGGTGGATTCACTTTGAACTTACTGTACTATGTACGTTTTGGTTTTCCCACTAAATTACATTGTTTTGATCTCCATTTGTTGTAAAATGGACTTTATATCTTCTTTATAGTTTATTGCCAAAACTAGAGACACTATATTGTTGTGTGAGTTAGTGAACAAGTAATGGCTGCCTGTGTGTGAAGCTTAGCAAAAAGACACAGCATTAAAGGACCATTACACCTTTCCGTTTTATAGTAGAGGTTTTTTGTGTTAAAAGACAAACTGCTGGTACTCTGTTTAAAGAATCGATACAGTTAAAAGCTGGAATTCTTAAATATTAAAGTGTATTTGATTTGAGCAGAATAAAAATAGTAAAAGCTATTAAAGAGTTTAAAGAAATTCATATTTTATCTTGTTAGTTTAAAACACAAAAGGTCTAAGAAAAAAGGACAATGCCTTTGTGTTGAAGTATTGATTAAAAACTGTGTAATATGGAAGAGAATCAAAAGCCATATGTGAAAGATATAGTGATGTGACAAAATGTATAATGTTAAATAGAGCATGTTAAAAGAATTCCTGTTTGGTTTAAAGGGATGTGATGGCTATTTGCAGTTTACTGAATCTAAGGGCTATCTATCCCAGTTACTATGTGATACCTGAAGTATTTGTTATGAAGTATTGTATATTGAGTATGTTCACTTGTGAGAAGAAGAATAAACCTTCCTGTTAAATGCGAACAGAAGCTCAACGTGTGTGTCTCATCTTTTCTGTGTCACAGCATCACACGTTGAAAGGACAACAATCACATTACCCTCAGCCCATGAAAGGTTGCTGGGTAATAAATTTGGGGTAGCGCCTCCTGCTGGTTTGGTGCTATCCATCAAAGAACCATGGGATCCTGACTTCCTGTTCCATGAGCTGATGACCTAAGACTTCAAGTATCCAGAGATGGCCACTCTACATGAGCTACAGTGGGAGACCCAACAGCTACTTCACCAACTGATGAAGGATGCCAGAGGAGACCTGCTTCACCAGCTAGCAGTATCGTGCCAAGATGAGGTGGGAGAAGAGGTACCAGGGGAGGATTTGTCTGAGATGGAACTCTTTGACTTCAATGTTGACTTTCTGAGAAGTAAACGATTGAGGAGTCTGGAGGACCAAGGGATGTCTCGCCTGCTTGTGTTTCGTGACCTCATTGATGAACTGCAGCCATCCCAGGAAGTACAGAACCAGCATCACTCAGTGGATGAAGAGGAAATTGCCACAGTGTTTGACACTAAGCAGACTGAAGCAGCATCAAGTATCAAGAGTAACACAGTGTCAACATCAGTAGTTGCTAATCAGATAAACGAGTTGGTAAAACTGAGAAATGTTGCTGCGTTACTCCCACGTGGAGAATTTCGGATTCATGCTGGTCAAATATCAGACTGATTCAGATGTAAGCTTTAACTGTTTGTGCAAGCAAACTGATGAAGGATTAAGTGAAGGTTTCACAGAGTCTGAGATCATTAGAACAGTTCTCTGAATAATTAAACCGGGTACATTCAAAGACATGCTTATCACTAAAGATGGTCTGGCTGTAGCTGAACAGAAGCGCTTTCTCAGAGCACATGTTAAAGAGAAGAGCAGCACTGAATTATTCCAAGAACTAAGCAATGCAAGACAACATGATAAAGAAAGCCCATAACAGTTTATGTATAGACTTATAGGGTTAAGATAGCGTTTACTTTTTGCTTCTAAAGTAAGTACAGGTTACCATTATGACATGAAACTAGTTCAAGGAGTGTTCTTGCATTCACTGTACCACGGGATTCATGAAAAATATTCATACATCCGACGAGATCTTAAACCCCGCATTTCAGATGAGAAAGTCACTGATGATTTTATCATAGAAGTGATAACAAAGTCAGTAGGTGAAGACACAGAGAGACAAAACAGACTGGGTCAGGCTCTCAAACCAAAAGCAGTCAGTGTCAGTACAGTGCAGAGAGATCAGAAAAGTCAGAATGCAGTTCAGATGCAGGCAGAAATCCAAGCTAATCATACTGCCATACAGGTGCTAACAGCACAAGTTTCATTACTGACCAAATGTTTAGAGAAAGCTTTAACAACAATGGTTAGTACAGGGACTGAAAACACTCATACACCTTTTCCACTCCAGAAACAGCCTGCAAAGTCAGAAGTTAAAAGAAGATGTCAGCAATGTGTCTCCCAAGGAAACAAGAGCTGCACCCATTGTTTCAAGTGTGGGAAAGATGTACACAGAGCTATTGGCTCTCTGATAAAGAACCATCTTTCGGGAAACTGTGTGAGGTCACTGGGGCAGGACCACCAGTGACTCAAGAGAATGCAGAGTCCCACACCACTAAAAAGCTGGATCCTCAGGAGGACATACCATTTTCCACCAAGACCATCAAACGAAACAGTTATACTAAGAAGAAACATGTCGCACAGCTCATTGGTGGTAGGTGCACTGTGACATGACAACTAAATGGAGTTAAGCTGCAGATGTTAATGGACAGTGGGGCACAAGTTGGCATAGTAGAGAAGTCATGGGTGCAGAAAGCTTCGTCAAATGTGACAATCCAACCACTTGAAAGCCTACTATCAGAACACCCTCTTAAATTCACTGTAGCTAATGGAACAGAGGTGCCATTTGATGGATGCATAGAAGTCCTGCTCCAGATCAAAAGCATAAAATATGGTTCAGTTGCCCTCTATATCCCATTACTTGTAAGCCAAGAGAGTGTGAGCAGTCCGTTGGTAGGTTTCAATGTAATCCAAGAAATCATAAAGGGAAACACAGATTAGACAGACAACATTATTCTGGTGAATTTACGATCAAAGACTTTGAGAATTCATAAAAGCAGTGTTGAAACATTAGTCCCTGTGGTTTGCACCATGCCATCCCAGGAAGAATCAAAGAGTTCAGCAGTGAGAGTTGGAAAGATGGGCCTTAATGTGTCAAAGTAGCCAAATCTGCAAAGTGAGATGTTGCATCAGAACTTTTCTGGGAGGAAGAGTAATGTTTGAACCAGACATACAGTGCATCATGCCAAATGGGTTGGAGTTATTTCCTGTTCTGGTTGACGTGCCTGTTGGAGCTTCAAAAATGGTTGGAATTCCAGTCAGAATAAAAAAAAACAGGAGATTTTCTTACCTTCAAGGACAGTTTAGGATTCACTGAAGAAATAGATGGGGGCAAACCTGTAAACATTTCGCCATCATCTCACAAACTTGTCAATGGGCAGGATAATCCACTCTTGTGCACCACTCAGGCGAACTCATTGAATGATGGAAACTACTCTAAGAAAAGAAACCATACACCTGTCCATTCACGAGAAGTATTATCCGAGTTTGTGGATATGCTGACTAATTCCGCCCATCTTAGCCTATCCCGACTTTGATCATCCATTTGTACTGTATACGGATGCATCAAATGAAGGGCTCGGAGCAGTTCTGTATCAGTGCCAAGACAACAAGTTGCGTGTTATTGGATATGGATTCAGGACTTTAACACCTGCTGAAAAGAACGTTCACTTCCACTCAGGTAAACTTGAGTTTTTGGCACTCAGGTGGGCCATTTGTGATAAGTTTGTCTTATGCACCAACTTTCACCATCTATGCACATAGCAACCCCTTGATCTATGTTTTGAGTTCCGCAAGGTTAAATGCATTAGATCATAGGTGGGTTGGGGAGTTAGCCGACTTCCACTTTGATATCAAATATAGACCCGGGAAAAGGAATTCCGATACTGATGTTGTCCAGATACACAGTAGGCCTTAAACAGTACATGAAAGATCACACAGGGACGGTGTCACCTGAGGTAGTTTCTGCAGTGTGGCAAGGCAACAAAGCATCACAAAACAAAAAACGAAAAGGTTAAACTATCTGATGGGGTCATGACCATTGAGCCCGAAGACATCAGTGTTGGAGTCATCATTTTGGTTGCACAGTTGAGGATGCGCAGCTCAACAGACATTGCAGCTCTGACGTCACCCCCGGAAAACAAAGTTTCGTTGCCATTCCAGCGTGTCTCACGGGACAAAGCAACGGAGGCACATATCTGGAGAGACAAAAGCTCGCAGGCAAACTTTTTCTCCACAGGGCCAATCCCGGAAGAGCTTGAAAGTGGAAAATCTGTCTGATACAAGAAGGTCAGAAGATTCATATACCGATCGAAGACCAGGTGCAGGTGAAAAACCCACAGAGGTTTTATTTCCAAGGAGATGATTTTACTCCTTTTTGATTCAGTTGACTTAACGGTTCTTCATATTTTCCCCTCTTGGACGGATGAAAAGTTTACAGTTACCCATCCTTAACCAGTGGAGAGAAGAAATCAATGTCAAAGTAATTTCGTTCTTTTTATATTAAATTGGATGGGTGCATTTAGAAGTCTGTGCAGGATGAGGCACAGTTAAGGTGATTTAGAATCACCAGTAGTTAATCCAATGTATCATCTTGTTGCATGCAATACTGATTGAAGTGTTTTATGCTGAGCTGTTTTGATTTGCTGTGCAAGCGCTGCTGAATCATGCGTGTTAAGGTTTTGTCCGGCTGATCCCAAATCAGCCAGGGGTTAGAAGTTGGACTTTTAAAGTTTTTCCATTTAAAGCAACTGCGGTCTGGGCCTCGCCTGACCACTCCTTTGTTCCAGTTTTATTACTGGAGTTTTTTTTATGACTCTTTTTTATGACTCTTTGTTCGAGATTTGGGGCAATCAGCTGCTACTGGCTAAAGGGCCGTTTTATCAGCTGATCGCTGCAATCGAGACATCAGCACACCAGGAGGACTTCTCTTTCCATTTAACCCAAATTACACATTTTGTCCAGAAACTGCTGGTTTGATCCTCATAGACACTCAATTCGCATATATTTTTCTTTTATTGTTATTGTTAGTCATTTTTATTCCCTTTGTGTAGAATAGTACTTGTTAGTTAGGTGAAGGTTTTTGGACCAGAATAATGGTATATCAGAATTATTTGGCTTCAATAAATCTTCATATATATACAATTAAGAGCAGCAACAAGTCCACAGGCCCCGCTGGCAACCGTCTACGCCCTAGCAGATCCAGCCCTGGACCCAGAGACCCAAGACCCCGGGACATATCACTCCCCAAGCAGAGGCCCGACCGAGCCCAGGGGGCCAGGCCCCGGCAAGCAGCTACCAGGAGTGAGCCAGCACACACCAAACCACCCAGCCCGAGAACCACAAGACCACCAGCGGGCAGAGACACCAACTACCTGCAGATAGTGTGGCGGGGAGGAAATAGGCCCCACATTCGATGGGGGCCTAAACTGATCCAGGAGAGAGAGCAGACCAAGATCCAACCTGACACAAAAAACAGGCACACACAATTACAATCACACATTTCCACCCTCATGCGTACACATAAAAACACTCACACCCACGCACACAACGTAAAGACAAATAACAATGGACGTCATACACTCACTCACACTCCCCATACATACCGTATACTCCCAGGTCCAGGTGCCGATACCCCAAAGGGACAACCAGCCCCTGGACCCAAGAGGTGGTCCCCTTCCCTCCGGGGGTGGGGAGAGGCAGACCGCCCCAGCACCTGAACCTGGTCTGGGCTAGCCTGGGCTCGTACCTGAACCTGAGTGACCCCGGCCTGGACCCCAGTCCCCAACCACCCCCATCCTCATCCGGGGAGGGGGCCAGGTACAAAAGAGGGGTCTACATGGTCCAAACAAGCCCACCAACCAGAGCTGCCACAGAATAAAATAGTCCCAGCCCCCAATGAGTTCCGATCCCAACCCCATGAGCCCTCCACCCCCAATGAACCCGACAAGAATCTCCCCACTGGGCCACCCCCAAGCAGGACACAGATATCGAACACATGCCCCCACAGGAGAGCTTCATTCCCGAAAGGCCAACGAAGCAAAACCCACACAGCTCAAGCTCCACACACAGCCCCGCTCCAAGCACCCCCGCCGCGTCCAACCCTCACCACACAGCGCGCCGCGACAGCAAGGCAAGGGCCCTGCGCAATGCTGTCCCAGCCCCGCCCACAGGCGCAACAGGGCAGACACCGTCGAGCACCGAGCTCACAATGAAGCCCTCGACCCCACACCAAGACAGGACAAACTCACCTGGCAAGAGGTCCCTGGCCAGCGGCAAGCACTCAAGGCCGGCGTCCCCCACCCAAAACCAGGGGCCGAAATCCAAGGCAATCCAAACGATCCCAAGAGGGATCGTTTGGATTGCCCCAGCATCCGAGAAAACCACCAAGAGCTTAACCTCAACCCCAGCCCAGATCCCGACCAGAAGGCCCGCTCCCTCTTCCGGCCTCTGACCCCAGACGGCAAACAGCAAACAAGGGTGGGAAAAGACCCCAAGCCTACCTCCGCCTGCACAAATGTGGTGTTGATGCGTGTTGTTGTAATGTGCATTTAAAAAGAAAAATGGGTGGGGAAGAGTGTCTGCCACGACCCCCCCCCCCCCCCCCACACCACCCAGAACACTAAACGTCTACATGCAACTTAACCCTTAGAGGTGAGCGCAGGCACCAGAGGTTAGGGAAATAAAATGCCCTCCCTCTTAGTGCCATTGAGCGCACTCACACCCAAGGCCCTTGAAGGCCCATGAAAATGTTATAAATAAGTGTCTAAGTGTCACAGGCTACCATGGGACCACAAAGATGGAAATTCCTTGCGGGACCCCAATGTCGCACCTGCACCCCAAGGCCCTACATGAGTGGTAGTGTGATTGGTGGGCGGAGGGAGGTGTCCGGGGATAGGGAGGGAAGGACTGGGGGGCAAAATGCTCTCCCAGGGAGCCAGCTCCCCGGCTGACCCCAATAGGCACACCCGTTCACCGAGTTCCAACAAGGGATGGAGGCATAGGCACATCCATCAGGCGAAAGGCTAGGGACAGGTACCAGGCCCCGAGAACTGACCGAAAACCAGAACCAACACCCCTGGACCGCCCCCTGAACCATCCAAACCCTCAAACCCCGATCCCAACACCCCGTCCCCCGCTGGAGGGAGCCACCGCCCCTCAACAAAAAGGAGCCAGCCGGAAGCGTGCGCAGCATCGACCAAGAGGGCGGCCCCACCATAGAAAAAAGACCAGACCAGCAGGCCCAGCGCAACCAGAATACGGCACACAAAGGAGGGCACATGACCAACATGCCCAACCACCCCCGAACCACGGGGCAGAGCCAACAGAGCGCCCAGTCCCCGATGCCCGGCACCAGAACCCAGCCACAACCAGGCATGCAGGGCAACAAAACACGCCCCACACCAACACCGAGGCCGCCAACAAGAAACACCTGACCTAAAAGTGCAGGCCCACCCAAATGCAAGCTTCCGACCAGCATAGGCACATGCATGCCCCACAGACAATTAAGACGAGACCCCCCGTGCAGCCAGACAGTCAAGCAGACTCCGCGATGCACCACCCCGCTCACCACCGTGACCAAGGAAAAGACACCAGCCTAACAAACAGAAGGGCGGCAAAGAAAGGCCACAGCATGCACAGCAAAGAGGCCGCACTCCCCCCCCCACGAGATACAGAATAACCAACATCCATGCCAGCCAAGAAGAAATGACAGAGCCAAGCCAAGCTGCGGCTCCCCCCAGGCCAACGCCACAACAACACCACACATCCTTCCATACATCGGTAGGGGCATGGCGGAGACCACCAACCCCAAGCACACACAACCCACCAGGAACCACCCAGCAGACAAGCAAACCCCACCTCAGCATAAGGCTGAGAGGCCCGATGCAACTGCCAAGCCCAGCGACGCCCGTCCTGCCATACGAAACATGGAGGCCAGAGCCGCAAGAAACAGGACCACCACCCCGACACCACGGCACGCCAAACAGCGGAGCACAGTATGCAGTAATGAGCACCCAAAGCGGAATCCATGCACAAAGCCACAATGCAAGTGCGCCCCCACCAGCCCTCCAAAAACAAAGCCCAATGCAAAAGTGCACCGACGTGAGAAGAAGACCCATAGCATCCAGATCCCCCCCCCCGGTCTAAAAACCTGCCTGGACCCATGCCTGCCGGGTAGTAGCACTGCGAGAAAAACCCACATGCGAAGCCGCAAAAGGCAGAGAGCCCACAGAGCAAAACCAAACCACCAAAGAAGCAAAAAGACCAGTCCACCCGGAGATTCAGCCCCAGCCAGCCCGCCCGCCAAACATGTAACCCCTACGACCCCCCTCCCCGAGACAGAAAACCGGGACCGGTCAGGAATGGATCTAGACAAGGAACGGAGAATCCAACCGGAACCAATCAGGTCCTAAACGTGCAATCCTCACCCAAGCTAACCACCCACCTCCATCCCGGAGAAACCTACACCCACACCCAACATTGAACAACCCCAGAACACATAGACATTAGTACACACCCAGGTTGACTCTGCCCCACCCCCTCCCACAGATCCCCGCCTGGCAGAGAGTGCACTTAGTGAAGACAGAGCACCTGCAATGATGCCTGGTACCTAACCACCCCAGTTCTAGGACGGGCCCTACGGCCACGACACATGAAGGCCCGGGCTGGCCCAAAACCCTCGGTGAAATACAACCCCGGCCCAAGCCCCCCCGGCCAGCCAGAACACAGGAAACCCAGAGAACTCCCAGAGCCTTCCCAGAATCTGCCCCAGAGAGCCCGGTCACCAGGCCAGTAACCTCTGTCACTGGTACAGCTCCCCAAAAGCATTGCATGCAGCCACCAGATGCCGCCCAGAGAGCACCAAAGCCCCACACCAGTGTGCACAGCCCCCCAGCGCCAGACCCCCAGAGACCCCAGCCATTAGGAACACCCAAATCAGCCCAAACCCAGACACCCCCCGCATCTGCCACAAGCACCCCAAGACAATGCCAAGGTGCCCCAACCCCCACGTTAGGTCGGATGGAGGCCGATTAAAGGAGCCTAGAGAGATTGATCTTGATGAGGAGGCAGAGGCTGTCTCAATGACTTTATTATAATAAAACAGAAGTTCTGTACTGGTTAATATAAGTAAGGTTTCAACATTTCCACTCATGAGGATAGTTTCTAGAATAAATATGGCAGTGCAAAACCATGTGAGTGAATTTGTCTCTATAGGTGAAATCATCTAGATGCCCCAACAAAAACGGAGAGTGAAAGGTGAAATATACATCTCAGACACTTTTGGTAAAAGTCTTACATATCAGGCGCCAGAAACCTCTGAACAGGTACTATAACATTGTGCGTGAGGGAATTGTCAGGTATCATGCCGTTCAGTGTAAGCAAGTATTAGATGGTGCAAAAACCCCTGGAAAAATTGGAAAAAAATAGCCTACGTGTATAAAAACGGCCACTTCACCAAAGCTAGAACAGTCTTAGTTTCCATCTTAATAGGAAGAGAACAAGAATATCCTAGGTATTTCTTTAGTACAGTGAATAAAACTACACAGAGTCATAGCTCTGTTGAGCATCCATTCCTTAGCACTTCTCAGCATAGACTTATGGATCTTCCAAAATAAAAGATTCTAATTAAGAAGAACAATCTTGGACATACTACCGAAAGATGATTACTTCATCCTCAAACAAGTGGAGACAGCATTGGATAGTAACTGTAGAACATGTCTGTGTTTGGACGTTTTGATCCTGTGGAGCTTCCTGAGTATCAAGAAGTATTAGCTCATCTGACCTTCAACTGTAGGTTAGACCCAAATCCAACCAAATTATTAAAGGAAGTGTTCCTATGATTCAAGCCCCATTTTAGATATGATTAATTATCTTTAGTAAATGGGTATGTACACTAAGCTTTTAAGGTAGCTGTAATTAAAAACACTTTGCTTAAGAAAACCTTCGCTTGATCGAGATAGATGACATTAATAAATTACAGGCGCGATATCCATCTTCCATTCTTATCTCAATCGAGAAAATCAGTTGCCAATCAAAAGTGCGAGCATTTACACAACAATGACCTGTTTGAAGAGTTTCAGTTCAGTTCAGAGCTCCTCATAGCACTGAAAACGCTTACTGGAAGTCAGTAAGATATTCTAATTCGCTCTAAGATAATGGACTTGTGTCTTACTGGTTCGTTAGATCCAGTGCTGCATTGATACAGTCGATTAATAATATTCTCTTAGAAGTGGAATATACTGTATGGATCAGGGGAACACATCGCTCGGATGCGTTAAATCCTATTTGTCGGACAGATTCAGTGTGTTCATATAAATGAAAATCAGCTTTAAACTCCAAGTTAATTCGTGGAAGGACCACAGGTTCAGACTTGGGCCAATTATCTTTTTACTATATATTATGCTTCCAATAGGTCAAATATTCAGGCTGACTTCAGAATAAAATTTTTCACTGTTACCTGAGACAATCAGCTTTACTATCCAGAAATGATGATGAACCCAGCCAGTTAGATAGACTACAAGCAGTCTTTGAAGAGTGTAAAAAACATATGATGACTGGAAATTGGTTGCTTCTAAATTCAGACAAGACAGAAGTTGCGTCTTGGACCAGATTTTCTTTTTTTAAAAAGGAAACTGCTAGTCAATCACTTAACCGGGATGCAGTAAATCGTACCTCCGGTAATAAAGTAAAAAACCTGGTGTTACTTGCCCAGACATGACATTTTAAAAATCCCATTATTAAAGTAAAGTTTCTAAGATATCCTTCTTCAACCCCCCTCCGGAAACATTGCAACAAATTATGAGAAAATATCCTGTCCAGGACTGAGGCTGAAAAGATAAGTCCATGAATTTGTTACTTCAAGATGGCTATTGTAATTCTTTGACTAATCAGGTGTCCACAAAATGCAGTTAAAAAGCTGCTGGAGGACATAATGACACTTTCATTCCTTTCGCTACATTCTCACAATACTCTCAATTTACATTATGTGCGTATTCAGCTTCTAACTTTGTTTCTCTCTTCTCTCTTCCTAGAAGTACACACTGGACATGGCTCTGTGTCTACCTGTGAATACCCTTCGGAGAGGGAAATCGCCGAGCTTATACTGGCAACAATTAAGAATCACCTACTACTCGCATGATCCACATGCCCTGTCTTTCAGTGTTTAACCCTCTCTCTCTCATAGACATAGCTACTGACTTGAGCTTTTACTGTACCTAACTCTTGTGCTCCTCTTCAGACTAACATTGAAACTGGTTCAGAGTTTATCTGTTCTTCTTTCTAGAGAACGGAAAAGGTAGCTACATCCATTTTTAACATTTACTTTCTCCCATAGAACGTATCCGGATCAGTGCTGTCTTTGTTTCTCTTTGTTAGTCCCTGCTCTGTTCTCTCTAAACCCCCAGTGGCAGAGGCGCCACTGAGACTGGTTGTGGAGGTTTCTTCCTGTTAAAAGGAGTCTTTTCCTCCCACTGTGCTACATGGCATGCTCAGTATGAGGAGTGCTGCAAGTCAACACCTAGGTTGACTGTCCACTATCTCGACATGTCATCCGGGGGAGCAAGTGAAACTGCTTGCAAGTTCAATGAGAATTGATGCAATCTGCTGGTTCCTTAGATAGACAAACTTTTTATCCAATTTGAATAAATAACAGAATCTGACTGCAATGTTCAATGATTTAAGATTGATTGGAATGGATGTACTGACTTTTGTGAAGTGCCTTGAGAACTGAGAACGCAGTGTTGTGAATGGCGTAAATAAATAAACTGATGCATTGAACTGAATCCTGAACATCCGTTGACCTAATTAGTATACTCTATGAAGGATTTTATATTGTATTAATTGTAGACTGATGTTATTAGTCATTTCTGGAAAACGTTCTGGAACAAGTTAACTGATAAGTCCACCTCCCATTTCATAATATGAACGGAAATTGATTTGTCAATATTAGACAGTGTCCTGTGTTTCTTAGACATTAATTTGGGGGTTGAGTTTTAGAAACTCTTGTACACTTGATGGCCTTGTAACCCCAACATCTTTTAAGCCTAAATTTATTTTTTATTATAGATTTAAATTTGTGATATTCTAAAAATGATTTTTGTCCATCCCATATTGTATAATTAATCGGTTAAATGGGATGAACTGAATTCCTTCAAATTCCAGGTATTCAATTCCTTTACTCCTCCATTCTGGAAAGTTTATCATATTATTTTTTTGTAGGATGTCAGGGTTGTTTCAGATGGGTGTGTCCGCATGGGATTAGTGAAGACCCTGTCGTTTTTAGATATTCCCACCATGATGTCAGAGAGATGCTGATTTTGAGGCTTTTAAAGCATTCATGTCGTTTTATATCTGAGCTCATAAATGGTAGATCTGAAATCTTAATATTATTGCATAATGTCTGTTCTACATCTAGCCAGGATCTAGAGGACTGTATTTAAACCATTTTGAGATGTATTGTAGCCTGTTGGCTAAAAAGTAATGATGAAAGTTAGGCAAATCTAGTCCTCCTTTATCTTAGGTCTTTTGCAGGGTTTTTAAGCTAATACGCAGGGGTTTATCTTTCCAAAGAAATTTAGTGATGGAGGAGTCCAGAGATCTAAACCAGTCAGATGACGGTTTATTTGGGATCATTGAGAATAAGTAACTGATTTTTGGCAAGACCATCATTTTTATTATTGAAGCAACCCTGCCCATGAGTGATATGGGTAGTGATTTCCATCTAGCGAGATCATCTTCCACTTTTTTAAAAGCGGGATGTGGTTAATTTGTTACGTCTGCCAATTCTTGTTAAAATTAATACCCAAGTATGTAATATCCCTGACTGTAGTTGTATATTAAGGAATTGTGGAAAGAACAGTTAATTGGAAGAACTGCGGATTTCAACAATTTACAGAATAATCTGAAATTCTGAGAAAGAATTTATCAATCCAATTTACCTGAGAGACAGAGGTTGCAGAATGCGGGAGAAAGAGTAATAATACATCATGTGCATAAAGACTGATTTTATGTTCAATATTCATGGATTTTATGCCTCTTTAATATCATTAGTTTGTCTTATTGCTGCTGCGAGTGGTTCAATAAAAATTGCAAATAATGAGGGGGAAAGTGGGCATCCCTGCCTGGTGCCCCTCTGAAGAAAGAAGCTGGAAGATGTTTGGTTATTGGTCGTGATACGTGCTGTTGGGGAACTCTATAATATTCTTAACCAGTTTATGAAAGAGCTTCCAAAACCAAATTTAGTCAAGGTTGAAAACAAGAATTTCCAATTAACTTTATCAAATGCTTTTTCTGCATCTAGAGATAATATATTGGTCTCAGTATTTTTACTGTAGGTATAGTCTATTAAATTAAGTAATCTGCGAGCATTTGTGGATTAACGCCTCCTTTTTATGAAACCAGTTTGGTCAGGATGTATTATGAGAGGAGTTATCTTTTCTAGTCTTTTTGCGAGAGCTTTACAGATTATTTTAAGATCAACATTAATAAGGGATATGGGACGGTAGCTGGTAGGAAGTACTGGGTCTTTTCCTAGTTTTAACAGCAGAGTTATGTTGCCAGAATTAATATTTAGCAGAAGTATTCCATTTTCTTTGGTTTCCTGCAACATTCCAAAGAATGTTGCAGCCAAAATATTCAGAATTCTTTGTAGAACTCTGTTGGGAATCCATTCGGGCCTGGAGCCTTTTTATTGGGCATGCTTGTGAGAGCTTCTTGGATTTTCGCGTCAGTCAGTGGTACATCCAGGGCAACGCTTGATTATCTGATAATTTAGGAAATTTTACTTTATCCAGGAATTGACTAATGTTGTTATCTGACAGGTCTATCTGTTGTGAGTATAAAGCTTGATAGAAATCTCTGAAAGTACTGTTTATTTTTTCAGGATTATAAACTGTATTCCCTGTCGAGGCTTTAACAGCAAATATAGTTGTTCTTTCTTTATTTATTTTTAACTGGTTAGCTAAAAAGCTACCTGATTTATTGCTATGTTCAAAGTTTTCTATTCGAAGTCTTTGCCTTTAAAAGGTTTTTTTTTTTTTTGAATTTCATTTTAATTCTAGTTTGGCTTTTACATAGTTTACTCTGCATTTCCTCTCCGGGAAGCTTCTAACAGTTTAATGGTTTCTTCTATTTTTAAATACGTTTTTTTTTTTTATGTGATGAGAAGATTATTTTACCTCTCATCACAGCTTTCCCTGCCTCCCCAAAAAGAGAAGTTGATGTCCCCGGGGAGGTCATTAAACTCCAAATATGAAGTCCACTCGTCTTTAAAATATTTGATAAATTCTTCAACCTTAAGCAATGATGTATTTTAAACCCCCAGTTTTTTGGCTATGTGGGTTTTCTTTCTTATTTACTAAGTTTCGGGAAAAAGAGCATGATCGCTGACAGCTATAGGGTTTATCTCAGTGTCCGAAAATTTGTCAACAACGAGCTGCTGACTAAAAAATCCAGACGTAAGAGTGATGGACATGTGAGAAGAAAGATATTCTCTGTGATTAGGGGGAAGAGATCCCCGGGTTGCAAAGTCCTAATCACTCATGTACTGTTTTAACTATATTTATTTATTGCCAACTGCGCTGAGTCCCTGTTGTGGTCCAACCTGTCTAATTCTTCATTTAGACCAAAGTTGAGATCCCCCCCCAAGAAAAAGTGAGCAATCCAAGTGTTTTAGTTGCAAAAAAAAAAAGAATGGAAGAACAAAATTTGGGGCAATATAACTGACAATTGCATATCTTTTTGGGTTTTTGTATAGATTTTTTATTATTATATATCTACCCTCTGGATCTGTGTCTAATACTTTTAAAAATTAACCCTTTTTGTGGGTTTTAAGATTGCTAGTCCCCTTTGCCTAGAATTAAAAACACAAAACAAATTAGGAACTCATGTGATTTAAGGTCTTTGCAGCTGTGGCAAGATTAAAAATTTTTTTAAATTTTTCCTCTCTGGTTCCAGCTCCATGCACATTCCATGGGGCCCAAAACCCTTAGTGTGCCCATAGTTGTGCTTTTGTCGGCTAAAGTTGGACAGCACATGTGTTTTTGATTTATAATCTGAAAATATTATTTAATATTTAATTTAATATTTTTAATATTTTATCAAATAATTTTTTTCGGTCCCGTTTTAAGGGTTTGTCTTGTGAATACCAGCCCAGTAAGGCGATGGTAAAATTAGGACAAAGTTGAAAAGTGTGAGCCCCCCTCTTTCCATTATTGAACAGCATAAACTCTGTACACACATGGAATGAATTCACACAATTTCTTAAAATACAAGAATTTATTAAAAAAAATAAGTCAACTCAAAGTCAAAAATATTTCAATCAAAAAAACTCTTTACTATGCTAAAAAAAAACCAACTAAAAAATCCAAACAGGGAAATTAAAGAATGACGAAAGACTAATGGGCTATGTACAAAAATAACAAGTTGATTAAAGATGATTGAAAATCATGACCAAAAGAGTGATGCAACATTACCATGCAATGTTATTTATGTCTGAGAACCAAGGATTATCTTGAAGAATCTGGAAATGAAGTTAAGTTAGTCTTGGAACCAACTTAGGCAGTAATCAGTATACCTTCAGACAACCATTCACAATGCAAGATCAGATAAAATATTATTTTAATAAAATAATGTTTTAAAGAATGATCTGCTGAATAAAACCAACCTTCTGGATGACTAATTCTCAACGGTGTCTCATTAGCTGCCTTTATTTATTGAAATAATATTTAAAAAAATATTATTAAAGGTAACGGTAAATTGTTTAAGGAAATATCTTTGAAAAGAGCCAAATCTTTCTGGAGAAATGGGGCTTAATGGTGTTTACTTAGTTATCAAATGTAGTAAAATGATGTTAGGGACATTTACTGGATTGAAAACTAAACCGTTCTGGGTAAATACTCTTCAGCAGCAAGCACGTGGCCTAGGCTGTTAGCAGTTAAGCTAACAAAGGAGGCTGATAGCTTAGCATCCAGAATCAAAACACACACACTTAAAAATTCCGTCAATAAAAGGGTTAAAATGCATAAGCGCGGACGGCGCGTTATGAGCACTCTTCTGTGTTTAAAATCACCCTTTAAATAAAGTTTGTCTTAACTTTAAAAACACATAAACACAGAACACAAAGCTGATCACGTGTGTAGATAGCCTGCGAGCACTAAGATAGCAGTTTCACACAAACAAAACCAAACTTCATAAAATGAAAAACGTTTAGATCATTTCATCCTAACTGTTATTCTGCCCAAACCTAACCTCTGACCATGTTGAGGAAAAGATGTCCGGGGCGGCGAAGTTTGAAGAAACGTCCACAGTCAACAAGTGGTTAGCTTTGGCTAACCTGACCTCCGGGGCTGTGGCTTAAGATACGGCTCGTTCTGTCGGCCGGACAAGACTGCACGTTACCGGTGATGCGGCGTCGTCCTTCTCTCAGGCAAGGAAAACCGCTTCACTCGGGTTGTAGAGACCGCGTCTCTGCTGGGGACTTTCCTCGAACACCGTGTGCGTCTGCAGGGCTCGGAGAGAAAGTCAACAATGCCGGTGCCTTAATTCCCCGTTCGTGAATGAATACAGGATACACAAACAGCAATTCATTCAATACTCAACTTTTGCATATGATCGGTGATCACATGGGACTCTTGGATACGGTTTGAAGAGTTAAGTCTTTTTGCCAGCAAAAAGACTTCAGCGCGCTGTGTCTGCTCCTTGTCCGATGGTCAACCGGCTTGGAGAGGTCGGCTTGTGGGAGAGGGGGTGCTTTTATACAGCCAGTGGCATCATGGGAAGTCTGCTGCTACCCCCCTTTTTCAGTTGCTGGAAGTCAGTTAAATGCAATTTATTTTGAAAACTCCAGAACAGTTTGTACCGGAGTTTTAATGTTGAAATCCATGGCTTAGGGTTCCAACACATGTTACCACAGAAACGGATAGACCCAAGTGAAATCATAGTTAGTGCTTTGGGTTGCCAGATAAGAAGTCCAGAAGCAGAGACATAGCAGAGAAAAAGACAGAAATTTGAGAAGGTGCTGGAGGTAAAAGGGGGTGAGAGATATAAGGCTATGTTAAGAAATATTTGTTTGTGTGTGAGTGTGCATGTTAGTGTGTGACAGAAAGAAAAAAGACTGACAGAGAGGTGCCGTAAATGAGAGGTAGATGAGAGGAGACAAAAATGAGCAGATACCCAAAAGCCAAGCCTTGGCCCTGCCCACATCAAACAGTGTAAACAACATGCTGAGCTGTGCTTTACATTAGATTACATTTGCCAGTTATCAACCTCTTATCTAACCAGTGTTACATGTTTTAGATTAACCTGCTGTTGCTCCTAATAAAGCCACGGAGTGATCTCCCGGTCCCAGAACAACTGACCATTGACAAAGTTTATCTACAGCCACTGTAGCTGTGGTGGCTTCGGTGATATATTTCTTCCTGATTGGGAATAAAACTCGCCTGCGATCGAGGATCTCCTTTGGGAACTGGTCATTAACGCTGAAGTTCGTTCCCCGCAGCTCTCCGCCCCGACTTCTGACCTGCTCTTTTTGCTTATAGTGCTCGAATTTTGCTACAATTGGCCGAGGTCGGTTGTGGTCGGGCTTCTTACCTCCGAGCCGGTGAACACGATGGAAAGTGATGTTTTTTACCTCGTCACTTGGGATTTTCAGCTGAAATTCCCTGTGGAGAACTTCCACTAGGGCGAGAAGAGCATCCAGGCTGGTTAGCTTCTTATCGATAGAGTCCAGGACATCAGCGTAGCTTTTCTCTGGGGAGATAGCGGAGGTTCTGGCCGAGCACTCTGAACGGGTGCATTTTGATGTAGGTGTGGCCAAGGTTGGAGATTTTTGTGGCTTGCCCATTACAATGTTATCAAAACATTTGTCCACGTAGCCCTCCAGGCTCTCCAAGGTTTCCTCGTCCAGTTTTTTTTTTGAGAAAATATAAGACAGTGCGTAGTATTTTACATGTTTACGTGTTTGGCTTGAATTTATTGGCTTGTTTTACCTTAGTTTTGTCGTGTTTGTTTACCAGTATACCGCCATATTACTTACGCCATATTACTTACGCCATATTACTTCGCAAGATCTCAGCAGCTCATCACCTCCTCTAAGCAGCTCATCACCTCACCAGAAATCGTCGCTGTAAGGCCAAAAGTAGACTTGTCTTTCTGAGGTCTACAGAAGCAAACTGTGTTCTAGAGAGTTCCCAGCAGAGACCCTGTCTCTACAACACAGAGTGGAGCAGTTTTTCCCCGGTCTGAAGGAAGGACAACGGGACCGCATCACCGTGGCTACAGCAGTAACGTGCAGTAAGTGGGAGAGGAAAGGTTACTAGTTTAAAAATGATGAAGAGACAACTTGTTTCCTCTCAAAGCCGACACGGGGGACCTCTTATTCAGAACACATTTATGAATACATCTTCATACAAAATCCCAAAGAATCCCAAAATCCCTTACACGAGTCAAGATATATATACAACAGTCATATCATTGTTGTGTATGTGAGACTTTTTGACCAATCAGATGTACCCTTTCACTTACGCACATTTTTGGCAGCATGGACACTGGACTCTTAGCATTGTTTACAGGAATAAAGGAGAATAGACTCACATCCGGAAGATATCAAGACCGGTCTACGTGACAGCTGTATCTTAACAATTTCATTAGCTCTTATCGACTCCTCATTCCAAAGCTGAACTGGATCGTTGAATTGTAATGTCAAAGCGACCTGGCAGGATTCAAGATATCATAATTCTTCCCAGCTGGACAGTTTCTATCCAGCCTACAAGTTTGCTTCTACAATAAAAAGTGAATTAGTCTTTCCTCACACCACGAACATTTCCTTATCTAACTTGTTCCCAGACAGGCCTTGCATACTGCTCAGAGTGACTGTTTCCTTATGTCCAGAACAGTCTACACAGAATACATTTTCACATATGGTAAAAACAATAGTTACACTTTTAATCGACCAAACAAAGCTTTAAGCTTCCACAAGTTCAGCCGGCCTGGCAGAACGAGCCGCCCCACCCCAAAGCTATGGAGGTTAGGTGCAAGTTAACCCTTTATTCACTGTGGATGCTTTCCTTAACTTCGTCGCCCCGGACTTCTTCTCAGCATTGCTCACGTAAGAGGTAGTGTTTGGGCAGAGAAGGTTAGTTTAGAATGAAATAATCTAAACAATGCTCGTTTTATGACGTTTAGTTTTGTTGTGTTGAGAACTCAGCTATCTTAGTGCTAGCAGATTAGCTGCTCAGCACATGTGCTCACTTTATGTGTTCTGTGTTTGGGTTTTTTAAAGTTAAGACAAACTTTATTTAAAGGGTGATTTTAAACACAGAAGGTTGGCCATAACTCGCCGTCCGTGCTTATGCATTTCAACCCTTTTATTAGTGGTATTTTTAAAGGTGTGTGTTTGGTTCTGATGATAAGCTACAAGTTTCTTTTGTTAGCCCCCAACCGCTAACAGCTAAGAACACGTGCTTGCCTACTATGAGTCAGCTGAAGATCATTTACCCAAAAAGGTTGTTTTGAATCTAGGAAATAATATTTCCCTAAATATTTTACTAAACCTGATAACTAATTAAACACGATTAAGACCCATTTATCCAGAAAGATTTGGGTCTTATTCAAAATAATATTTCCTTAAATATTATTTTTATATTTCCTTAATAATGTTTCCATAAATATTATTTCAATAAATAAAGGCAGCTAATTAAATACCATTGAGAAATGGTCATCCAGAAGGCTGATTTTATTCAGCAAATCATTTTTTAAAATTATTTATCAAAATGTTTTATCTGATCTTGCATTGTGAATGGTTGTTTAAAGGTATACAAATTATTGCACAAGTAGGTTCCAAGACTAACTTAACTTCATTTCCAGATTTTTCACGATAATCCTTGGTTCTCAAACATGGTAATATTGCATCACTCTTTCGGTCATGGTTTTCAACCATCTTTGATCAACTTGTTTATATTGTACATAGCCCATTAGTCTTCCTTATTCTTTCATTCTGCTAGGTAGTTTAGTTGGGTTGTTATAGCTTAGTAAAGAGTTTGTTGATTAAAACATGTTTGATTTTGAGTTGACTTATTTTTTTTAATAAATTCTTGTATTTTAAGAAATTGTGTGAATTCATTCTGTGTGTGTGTACAGAGTTTTGCTGTTCAATAATGCCAGAGTCTGGTTCATCTCTTTCAATTTTGTCCTAAAACCACCGCCTTATTGGGCTGGTATTCACAGGACAACCCTTAACAGACCGAAATATTATTTAATTAAATATTAAAGTCTTAATATTAAATATTAAATAATCATATTAATATTCACAACATCAATGTACCACAGAGAGCTCCAATGGGATCCATCAGAACTAGTGTACCGTTTCAGTTGGTCTATATTGACTATTTACGCCAAGCAAAGGAGGGTACGAATATATTGTGATTGTAGTTGACCATTTCACTTGCTTTGCACAAGCTTACCCAACGAGAAACAAATCCGGAAAGACAGCAGCTGAAAAGATATTTCAAGATTTCATATCTCGTTTTGGGTACCCAGAAAAACTACACCATGATCAAGGACGTGAGATCGAGTATAGCTTGCTCCAAAGGTTGCAACAACTCTCAGGAATTGCTCATTCACGCACCACTCCTTATCATCCGCAGTGCAATCCAGTGGAACGACTGAATCGCACTCATCTCCAGATGTTGCGCACCTTACAAGAGGACAAAAAGAGTGAATGGAAAGATAATCTGCCACAGATAGTGCATGCATATAATTGCACGAGGCACGGCAGGGCTTCACATCTAGTGTGGAAACTTAAAGCTTTGTTTGGTAGATTAAAAGTGTTACTATTGTCTTTACTATATGTGAAAGTGAATTCAGCATAAACTGCTATTGACATAAGAAAAAGCCATTTTTAGTAGGCCTGTTTTGAGTCTTGTTGGGTCAAAAAAGGGAAAAACAGCGGTCCAGTTCAGCTTTGGCATGAGGATTTGATAAGAGTAATGAAATTGTTATGGTACAACTGTCAAGTAGACCGGTTTGATTTCTTGCAGATGCAAACAACAGCCAAAAGTCCTCAGCTAAAGGCAAAAAGCAATATGACAGACGTGTCAGAGGTGTCACACTCAAGGCAGGTGATAGAGTCCTGAACAAGAAGAACCTGTTGTGATAAGGCAGAACCAAGAAAGTCACACTAATGTGTGCAACAGCTGCAGAGTTCTGTCCTTCTGAAAGAGAAGCCACTATCAGTGACAGAAATGTTACTGAGACTGAAGTAAGCCAAGTTGTGTGAGAGAGAGCAGGATCAGATGAATGAGATGGATGAAGTCAGAGGGCAAAGCAAAATTAGGAGATCAGAGAGAAGGGGGGACTAACCTATGAGTCACTTGGCCAGCCATCATATACAGGGGTTGGACAATGAAACTGAAACACCTGGTTTTAGACCACGATAATTTATTAGTATGGTGTAGGGCCTCCTTTGCGGCCAATACAGCTTCAATTCGTCTTGGGAATGACATATACAAGTCCTGCACAGTGGTCAGGGGGATTTTAAGCCATTCTTCTTGCAGGATAGTGGCCAGGTCACTATGTGATACTGGTGGAGGAAAACGTTTCCTGACTCGCTCCTCCAAAAAAACACCCCAAAGTGGCTCAATAATATTTAGATCTGGTAACTGTGCAGGCCATGGGAGATGTTCAACTTCACCAATCTTTCACCAGTCTTGCTGTATGTATTGGTGCATTGTCATCCTGATACACGGCACCGCCTTCAGGATACAATATTTGAACCATTGGATGCACATGGTCCTCAAGAATGGTTCGGTAGTCCTTGGCAGTGACGTGCCCAACTAGCACAAGTATTGGGCCAAGGAAATGCCATGATATGGCAGCTCAAACCATCCCTGATCCACCCCCATGCTTCACTCTGGGCATGCAACAGTCTGGGTGGTACGCTTCTTTGGGGCTTCTCCACACCGTAACTCTCCCGGATGAGGGGAAAACAGTAAAGGTGGACTCGTCAGAGAACAATACATGTTTCACATTGTCCACAGCCCAAGATTTGCACTCCTTGCACCATTGAAGCCGACGTTTGGCATTGGCATGAGTAATCAAAGGTTTGGCTATAGCAGCCCGGCCGTGTATATTGACCCTGTAGAGCTCCCGACGGACAGTTCTGGTGGAAACAGGAGAGTTGAGGTGCACATTTAATTCTGCCGTGATGTGGGCAGCTGTGGTTTTATGTTTTTTGGATACAATCCGGGTTAGCACCCGAACATCCCTTTCAGACAGCTTCCTCTTGCATCCACAGTTAATCCTGTTGGATGTGGTTCGTCCTTCTTGGTGGTATGCTGACATTACCCTGGATACCGTGGCTCTTGATACATCACAAAGACTTGCTATCTTGGTCACAGATGCGCCAGCAAGACGTGCACCAACAATTTGTCCTCTTTTGAACTCTGGTATGTCACCCATAATGTTGTGTGCATTTCAATATTTTGAGCAAAACTGTGCTCTTACCCTTCTAATTGAACCTTCACACTCTGCTCTTACTGGTGCAATGTGCAATCAATGAAGATGCCAATACCTTACCGGTCCAATTTAGCCATGAAACCCCCCACACTAAAATGACAGGTGTTTCAGTTTCATTGTCCAACCCCTGTAGCTGTTGGAGTGTAGGTGTGAACCCACTGCTACTCAACCAACCTCTTGCAATGACACATGGTTTACTGCCATTTACCTATGTTCCATACACCCATCTCTATTAGATAAGTTAGTCCACACTCTTATATTGAGATTCACACAAGAAATTGTTAATGTTGGGAGACATTCTTTTAAGTGAGGGAGAGTGTAGAGCGTAACATACATGAGGCACGTGGCCTGGAGACCATACATTCGCGGGGCACATGACCACAGCGTGTTTACAAGGAATGTTAGGCTGTCCGCGGACAAGACCGAGAAGCTAGGAGAGTTGATATCGGAGCTAGTGTCCAGTCAGACCGAGGTGTGGTGTCAGGGTGTCACGTTCGTGGGAATGCCTCCTTATTACACAGTGGAGAACGTGACGCACATCTACGAGCACACGCTGACTAGACTGCTGGAGATCGACCGAGAATTCGTGTGGGACGACTACCTCACCTTTAGCACAAGTGCAGAGTATCCCAGCGTGAGCCAAGCATCTAGTAAAACTTGAGGGTACCTGGAGCATCCGCCGCAGCAAGGGAGAGGGAGCACACTACGGCAATGTCTCAGACCCCGGTTTGGGGCCTCATGAGCGACAGCTCCAGTATAGGTCCCGTGTTCTCTAGGAAAGACCACTGCGCCTTCGTGAAACTGTCAAAGACCAAGGGTAGACCGAGAGCTGTGATAAAACTGATCACCAACCGTTTCGTCAAATACACAAACGAGCCCGTAGATGCACGGGACAAGCACATGAACTCGTACCCTTCCGTGTTTGTCACACTATTCTGCACCGAGTTGTACGGAACAAGGCAGGAGGATTACAAGGAGGCCGTGCTTGGCATAGCATCTCGGGGACGCGAGAGGTTCTTGGTGGAGATTCAGAAATCTGGGACTTGAGCGAGGGGAGGCCTGTCCCAAGTCGAGGACGGAGTTCGTCATCCACAACGAGTTTGCTTTCTCGGGGGCTTATCACCTTCAACCGGGAAAGGCTGTGTTCCTGCACAAGCTTGATAGAGAGATAGGAAAAGTGCAATGCAACTGGCACGTACATAGTACACCTGTACTCCTGTGTCGTTTGTGACGGAAATGAGTACACCAAGACCGTGATAACTCCAGAAGCCAGCCTGGCCTATAGTCTAGGCATGTTGGCACACTTCACGCGAAGAAACCGTAACAAGTCGGACAGAGGCTGTCACAGTGAAGATGAGGTCAATCGACAGTTTTATGAAGCATGTTCCGCAACTACAGCCATCGCCTAAGTAAAACACCGGGGTGCCGTACCATAGCGAAGCGGCACGTCGATTGCCAATACCTTACCGGTCAGGTCGATCGTGTCTATGTCCCAAGAGACAGCGCGACATACCTAGAGAAGTTAGATCTGGTAGCCAATTCTGCACCGAGTTGTACGGAACAAGGCAGGAGGATTACAAGGAGGCCGTGCTTGGCATAGCATCTCGGGGACGCGAGAGGTTCTTGGTGGAGATTCAGAAATCTGGGACTTGAGCGAGGGGAGGCCTGTCCCAAGTCGAGGACGGAGTTCGTCGTCCACAACGAGTTCGCTTTCTCGGGGGCTTGTCACCTTCAACCGGGAAAGGCTGTGTTCCTGCACAAGCTCGATAGAGAGATAGGAAAAGTGCAATGCAACTGGCACGTACATAGTACACCTGTACTCCTGTGTCGTTTGTGACGGAAATGAGTACACCAAGACCGTGATAACTCCAGAAGCCAGCCTGGCCTATAGTCTAGGCATGTTGGCACACTTCACGCGAAGAAACCCTAACAAGTCGGACAGAGGCTGTCACAGTGAAGATGAGGTCAATCGACAGTTTTATGAAGCATGTTCCGCAACTACAGCCATCGCCTAAGTAAAACACCGGGGTGCCGTACCGTAGCGAAGCGGCACGTCGATTGCCAATACCTTACCGGTCAGGTCGATCGTGTCTATGTCCCAAGAGACAGCGTGACATACCTAGAGAAGTTAGATCTGGTAGCCAAGTCCGCTATCGATGGGGAACGTGTGTTTCCCCCAAATGGTTGCAGGGTCACCTTGGCACTGATGGGGGCTATGAGCAATGAGTTGTTTGAAGGTTTGAAACAACAGCAAGGCATGTTACTATCTGCATCTCGGCACACAAACCAGGTCCACCTTTTTGTGCAACGGTGTATGTGACTGGCATTATTATAACATAAAGGTGTTCACGTGAATGATAGTGTTAAGCACAGAGGTGACATCTAGAATAAAGAACAGCTCAAGCTTGGCCGGAAACACAGGCTAGAGAGCTACAACCCTTGTGGCAGATGGGCTGTATGGTATCAGGTGGGAGGTGGGGAATGCCCCTATTTCTTGTGTTTTGACATTTTGTTTCTTGTATAAACCGATGCAGCGCATTCCAAAGAAGACCACGCTTGCGACACGACAACATGCCACCCAAAACGTTCCTGTCCAGACCGAGACATGATCCTGTGCGCGTCTTTGAACAGGACCATGAAAACTAGCGAGATCCATCCTTTGTATCTACACCTGACTGTACTATAATCTATGCAAGTCTCCGGTGCAGGTGCAGCACAGTGGTTGGTTGGGATGCAGACAGGGAGACGGGGCGATGCTGTTGCCCTTGCTACAGTGGACTACGTTTACCTTTGTGTGGATCAACACGACCAGCTTATTCAGAGCAATGGCAACGTACTGAGCTCATGCGAGCGAACCGTGTCGATAGGATATGGTTTTCTCTGGTCTCCGTGCTCGGCCTCTCCTGGCTTCGTATCTGGCACAACCCGATGTCTCTGCACTGGCATTGGACGACTACGTGACGCTACGAGATGCTGTTGCCGATGGCGGCCTCGTGATCCCTGGTCATGTACATTTACTTGGAGCTGAACATGCTACTGAGGAGGATACGAGAGTTCCAGTACATGGCCCTGTCAACCACGAGTAAACAGGAGACCTTGGCCTCCCTCAGAGAGGAGAGGATCTCCAACTCGCACGCAGCACACGTTACAAACCTCAGGTTCGCGGGCTGTAACCTGTCGTTGTATCTTTTGGCCCTGTTTACTCCACGGGACCAGCACGATCCACCCTGTGTGTTCTGGTGTACCTATACAAGCATGTTTGTGTTGTACAACACTTTGCATCTGGCATTCGTTCCCCTCTCCCACTCATCGCCCCTTTTGTTTGGCCTACCGGCTTTCGTCCTCTATTCGCGTGGCATATGAACGGCCCAGACTGCTCTTGGCAAACCCCGGTTTCGCAGAGAAGGTGCCTCATATCGCAAGGGCGTACGCAGGACCACGACAGTCGACTGCACGCCTGAAGGATTCAATGGGATGTTGGTTTCAAGAATAGAAAGTATGTGACTAAATACGTTTGAAGAAAGTTTCTTCTCGGTCATCATGTGCGCCCTTTGGTTCTGGCAAATATCGTGCCCTGGTGCGTGAGACGGTACTTCCATGTCAGCAGAGCCCTGTAACTGTCGGGCAACTTTGTCACACAAGTGCAAACTTTGATCGAAAGGCATGAAGTGCACCCTGTCCCGGGCAAGCGGTGGTGGTTGGACCTGATGCAAACAACCGCGAGAAAGCCACTGGAGCCGTGAGTACAGATGGAAAGAGCTGGGACATCCTCCACGAACACAGGGATGACCCCTATTCACAGCGGATACTCGAGACTCTAGGTGTCCCAGTCCACAGAAGTGCGACATCGCTGGCGCAGAGATGCTCACGGAGCAGTCGAACTACCGTAAAAGTGAAAGCCTACGAGGCTGGCACTGGAGCAGGTGCGCGGAAGCTAGTCACGAATCCAGGGACAGAACAGTAGCCAAACCCCGGCCCACTCCCAAAGAACCTCAGCAACAGAAGTCACAATCACTGCAACACGCCAAGGCCATCACGCCTTGTGGTGAGGGGATTGAGACTTTGTATAAAGACAAGATCGAAAAGAGGCCCCGCATCGTTCCGCGGCCTCGCAAGACCGAAAGAGCGAGGAGACAAACTCCCTCGAACACAGGGTGAGCCGTGTCTGCATCAGGATGGGATAAGTGGCATTGCAAGATAAAAAGAACAGTGAGACAAACTCCATAGAACACAGGGCCAGCCATCTCTGCATCAGGATGGGAAAAGCAGCATCGCAACACCTACAGAGCGAGGACACAAACTCCCTCGAACACAGGGTGAGCCGTGTCCGCATTAGGACAGGAGGAGCGGCATCTCAAGACCGAAAGAGTGAGGAGACAAACTCCCTCGAATACAGAGTGAGCATCAGGATGGGAAAAGTGGCATCGCAACACCTAACGTGCGAGGAGACAAAATCCATCGAACACAGGGTGAGCCGTGTCCGCATCTGGAAGGGAAAAGGGGCATTGCAAGATCAAAAGAGCGAGGAGACACACTCCCATGAACACAGGACCAGCTGTGTCCGCATCAGGATGGGAAAAGCACTCCACAGGAGTTCAAGTATCTTGGGGTCTTGTTCACGAATGAGGGAAAAATGGAGCAAAAGATCGATAGACTGATTGGTGCTGCGTCAGCAGTGATGCGGGCACTGTACCGGTCTGTCGTAGTGAAGAGAGAGCTGAGTCAAAAAGCGAAGCTCCCGCTTTACCGGTCGTTCTACCCTCATCTATGGTCATGAGCTTTGGGTCATGACCGAAAGAACGAGATCTTGGATACAAGCAGCCGAAATGAGTTTCCTTCGCAGGGTGTCTGGGCTCTTCCTTAGAGATAGGGCGAGAAGCTCGGTCATCCGGGAGGGACTCAGAGTAGAGCCGCTGCTTCTCCACGTCAAGAGGAGCCAGTTGAGGTGGCTCGGGCATCTGGTTAGGATGCTTCCTGGACGCCTCCCTGGTGAGGTGTTCCGGGCACGTCCCACTGGGAGGAGGCCCAGAGGAAACCCCAGGACAAGCTGGAGGGACTATGTTTCTCGGCTGGCCTGGGAAAGCCTTGGGATTACCCCGGACGACCTGTCCCAAGTGGCTGGGGAGAGGGAAGGGGGGAGGGGTCTCTTTGCTTAGGCTACTGCCCCCGCGACCCAACCCCGGAAAAGCGGAAGACAATGGATATAATAGTAAAGGCACAACACTAGGTAAAAAGAAAGGGAAAAATGGAGAAAAAGACAAAACTGCCAGAACATAATCTCAAACAACGTCTAATAACTCGGAAACTTCAAGGGCTATCCTGGAGATTTTCATGTGTCTACATAAATCTGTGTAGGAGATGTGACAATGTAGAAAAGTTGATAATTTTGAATTTTTTTATTTTAAGCATTTTTTGGAAGGAAAGATTTGGTACTCTGAAATAAACCTTTTTATTGACAAAACGATAAAAGGTATCAAAATAATTCTTGAATTGTGAGCGCCAGCAAGGTCTAAAGATAAATCTGCGTTTACGAGAGGCTGCGATTCAAAAACATGTGAGTTTAAGGATTTTTTGCTCAGATTTTTTGTGAAATTCTTAAAGGTGGCCCATTTAAGGTGTGTTGATTTTCCATTGCTTTGGGGTGTGTTGCCAGAAAACTGTTAGTCCCACGTCAATGAGGGTGACATTTTCTTAATAGCGAAAGAGAATCCTACGTTTTCAATGCCTACAGCATTCACATTAATAAAGAAAAACAGGAAAAAAATAAGTGTGAATGCTGTAGGCATACACACTATTGAGATAATAATAATAAGATAATAAGATAAGATAATAATAATAAAGAGAAACAGGAACACTATTGTGTCAATGCTGTAAAGCATTGACACAATAATTACAAAATCAACACCACAGCTAGATGTATAAAAAGACATTTATTTACAAATATGACTTCAAATGCCCCACAAAAGATTGTCATATTCAAATGTTGCCCGGCAGTCCCAAACTTGAACTATGAATAAGAACACAGGGAACATAAAATACGTGAACATATATGTACACTGTCAGCAAAATAGATCTGATTACAAAACATAGTCCTCATTAAAAACACCTCTAGAATTGTCTTTCAACAAGTGTCTTATTCTTCTCATTTCGTCTTTGTCCTCTATATGAAAATAGTGAGCTGCAAAATAGCTGCAGGTTTTATAGACAACATTTGCATGTATTCACCTGTTTGGACTGTTTCGCAGCAGATTCTCAGAAATAATTGGAAGATGGGAAACTCTTTTCTACAACAGTTAAAAAAAATCAAACTGAGTGCTTTAGTCAAATCAATTCAGCACACAATGTCGTGGCATCTTTAGTGTCAGAGGACACACATTAAACTGACACAGTGGCTCATATACTTTGAAGAATCATACTCATAATCACACTATTACGGTGTTTCTGTTAAATATAGAAAAAAGTCACTTAGAAGAGTACTTTGTAAAAGAGGCCTGTTGCCGTCAGAAGGTTGTGTCTGGATTACAATCATACATCAAAGCAAATTTTCAAAGTCATCCACTCTAGTAATCCACTAACGTAATTAATCTGCAGACACAGCTTGAGTGGATCATTGTACATGATTATGTAAATCCATCATTAAATCCACAAAAAAGAGACATTGTCTACATCTGGACATCTGCCTGCAGTCTCTCCAAGTTGCTCACCCCGAGTCTAAATTTCAGCGAGAAGAACAATCAGTCTCTTAATACACTTATTTCCTGGATAGGGATAAACTTTGTTTCTACACTAAAGTCATACATTTTTATGTGTTCACTATGAATATGAATGCCATTTTGGGATTTTAATGGGGGTTTTTTTCAGGGTGGACAACTTTCCTGATTTTTAACAAGAGCAAAGAGGGTCACAAATATGGATTGATAGTAGATTATCTCTGATCAACAGTTTCTAAATTATACATACAAGTTCATATACAACGTAACCCAAAACGACTCATACCTCTGGCAGATTTAAGGTTTCAAGTAATCTTTTAATTTTACCAACACGTTTTTTCTTCATGCAAGTAATGACATTTTGGAGTGGCCCAGTGAGTCCCAACTTGAATCTGAAGATGGGGGCAGATGATTAGGGCGATGGCAGGCCGGCCTTTCAACTTCACAGACTTCATAGCCACACCCAAGATCCAGTCATCTAAATACTAGTTGACATGAAAAGCTGGTCAGCAATTATAAGAAGGCTTCAATTATGCTTTAGAGCAATTTGTTGGTGATTGATTACTTAGAAGGTTATAGGCAATTTTCAACATGACATTTTTAATCAAAATGTAACTACAAATAGATATTTTTTCAGACTTTTTTGCTCCTTTAAATTATTTTAGTAAAAATATATGTGCATCCGTTAGGTGAGGGCTGTAGGTTAAAGGGCAGTTTGGGATTTTTTTTAAGCGAGATTGTGTGAAGTTAGAGTCATAGTTCCCTTACCTGAAGCAGAAACATAGCTGTTATGTGATCTGTGAGCTTGTTCAAGTAAATACATCTTCAGAGTGGTGAAAGGGTAACAAACTAGTCAGATATACATCAACTGTTTTTAGCTGACTACACTGTATTATTGGGACATAACGCTGTGATATTTTTTGTTAGTGTTATTCAATTCAAAATTCATTTCAAAAATACTTCATCCCAAAGGGAAACTAAATGTTGTAGCTGTTGGGACCACAGCCATGGTTACAACATGAAAGTTCGGTACGAACATTTCTGGAACTTTCAAAATAAACCGCATTAACCTACTTCCAGGACAGTCAGGAAAATGGCTAACAGTGGACCCCCCTTGACGTCACTGTCCAAATAAAAGCAGCACTCTTGCTACATCCTGTCTCTTCTATGCGGGTCCCACAGGGGTCTGGACAGAGACACACAGCGCGCTAATGTCCATTTGCTGGCAAACAGACATAACTCTTCAAACTGGATCCAAGAGTGTCATAAGATCACGCGATCATATGCAGTTAAGTACGAATGAATTGCTGTTTGTGTATCCGGTATTCATTCATGAACGGGGGTAATTAAGGTACAAGCGTGGCTTGACTTTTCTCTCTGACATCTACAGAATCAAACTGTGTTATAGAGAGTTCCCAGCAGAGACCCTGTCTCTACAAGGCCGAGTGGACCAGTTTTCCCGGTCTGAAGGAAGAACAACGGGACCGCATCACCATGGTTACAGCAGTAACATGCAGTTTGGCCGGCCGACAGAGCGAGCCGCCCCTCCCCACAGCTAACCTTTTGTTCACTGTGGAAGCTATCTTCAAACTTCATCGCCCGGACACCTTTTCCTCAGCATGGTTCACCTGAGAGGTTAGGTTTGGGCAGAGAGAAATAATTTAGAAAGAAATAATCTAAACATTACTTGTGTTTTAATGGAGTTTGATTTTGTTTGTGTTGAAACTCAGCTATCTTAGTGCTAGCAGATTATCTGCTCAGCACATGTGCTCAGTTTGTGTGCTCAGTGTTTGTGTTTTTTTTTTTTGTTAAAGTTAAGACAAACTTAATTTAAAGGGTGATTTTAAACACAGAAGATCGGCCATAACGTGCCGTCCATGCTTATGCATCTTAACCCCTTTTATTAGTGGTATTTTAAAGGTATATGTGTGATTCGGATGATAAGCTTCTTTTGTTAGCTTTAACTGCTAACAGCTAAGAACACGTGCTTGCCTGCTAAAGATCATTTACCCAAAAAGGTTGTTGGTTTTCAATACAGTAAAATATTTCCCTGAATATTATTTTACCAAACCTTAAAACTAAGGAAACACCATTAAGCCCATTTCTCCAGAAAGATTTGGTTCTTATTCAAAATAATATTTCTTTAAATAATATTTTAACAAATAAAGACAGCTAATTAAATACTGATGAGAATTGGTCATCCAGAAGGTTGGTTTTATTCAGCAAATCATTCTTAAAATATTATTTTATTAAAATAATATTTTATATGATTTTGCATTGTGAATGGTTGTTTAAAGGTAGCCTATGCCAATTATTGCCTAAGTTAGTTCCAAGACTAACTTCACTTCACTTCCAGATTCAAGATAATCCTTGGTTCTCAAACATAAATAACATTGCATGGTAATATTGCATCACTCTTTCAGACATGGTTTTCAACCCTCTTTGATCAACTTGTTTATATTGTAAATAGCCCCTTAGTCTTCCTTATTTTTTAATTCTGCTTGGTAGTTTAGTTGGATTGTTTTAGCATGGTGAAGAGTTTGTTGATTGAAATATGTTTGACTTTGAGTTGACTTATTTTTGTTAATAAATTCTTGTATATGAAGAAATTGTATGAATTCATTCCATGTGTGTGCAGAGTTTTGCTGTTCAATAATGTCAGAGCTTGGCTCATCCCTTTCAATTTGCCACCGCCTTATTAGGCTGGTATTCACAGGACAACCCTTAAGAGACCGAAATATTATTTAATAAAATATTAATATTAAACATTAAGTAATATATTCATATTCAGAATTACAACATAGCTCATTAGGCAAGTTTCTTCAAAAAGTGTTGTAGATGCTAATGGCTGTTATATTAGTCTACCCTCTCACAAGAAAAACAACTGTTATGTTTTGTGCCATTTTGTAAAGTTGAACAACTTCTTCGTTGATGCAGCATACTTACTAGCTTGCTAGCTTTCCCTCCAAGAATGCATTTACTACCCAACAAGATGACTGTGATATAAAACCAAGTAAGGCAACGATTAATGATAACCTCAGAGAACCTTACTTCAGAAAACCAGAATTAATCATTTAACCTGTTTTATTCAATTCAAAACCAGAAAACATGGAGTGATAGGGAGCCCACACCCCCAAGAAAGAAGCCCCTTTTCCATTGCTTGTGGAAAGCCCAAGGTCGTGTTTTGACACAAATGTATCCAGGCAATTTCACTTTCCCTTTCACTTTAAGTGATCCTACTCTGGAGATGATCTTTTCAGCTACCATTAATTTGTCACAAAAAGTAGTTTTGAGATGTTTTTAATCGTGAAAGTAGACCAAAACTTCATCTAGGCAGTCAGTTCATCAAGAATGAGCCCACTTTGAAATGTTTTTTTTTGAGTTTCTAGTCCGCAGTTGGAGTGGGACTTCCACATTCCCACACTCTGGGATTTCCCGCTACCTGTTATCTGTTTATGGCAGCTAAAAGTGAATATAAAGTGTTTAGTAGGTATGTGGTGAATAACCGCAAGTACCAGAAAGTATAACCTAATATTTTTCACTGGAAATTTTCTACATCTTAAGTTACTGTAGGAATTAATTAGTCTTGCACCACAGTTCTGTAAGACAAATTCTGTAATGCAGTGCTAATAATCAGAGCACTTAAAATTTTCCAGGAGCATAAAAAATACACATTTCCACACCTTTTCATGTAAACCTAACTTAGTGAAATATTAACTCATATTTATTTATCTCATATATATTCATCTAATATTTATATATATTTTTTCATAGTTTTATGCAGACAGCCATGCAGGAGGAGAGACCATAGTTTCAGGTTTGGATGCAGAAGCTCAGTGATCATCTTCCTGTCCTGCCACCGTCTGCTTGACTGTCTGCACATATTCTACTTTTATATAAATATTTGCTTATGATTAGACAGTTAAGGTATTGAATCCCAGTAATTCTGGACTGATTATCTTTTTTTATCCTAATAAACAAAATCTTTACTAAAAACATGTTCTCTGGGTATCTAATATAAGCCTGCCTGATGATAAAAGAAAAATAAGTGTGTTAGTCAGTGTTAACTAGTCATTGTAAATGAATCATGTAGTTGTAAAGCAACAACTCTGGCCAGATGCAGGTTGGTAAAAACATTAAATGTAAAATAATGATTTAAGCTTTTCCTGCTAATGGATCCAGGGAAACACCAGAAATAATATAAGGAATTATTCAACTGTATAACTCTGAAGCTACTCATAATCTACTAATCAATTGACACAAAAAAAATATTTATTAAATAATAGACTTTTAAACTGAGTAAAGGAGTAATCCCATCTGCTGGAATTAAGGTCTATTGCAGTTCTCTTCACAACTTCCCCATGCGTCATTAGGCTGATTTAAATAAATGGTCCATGGCAATGGAAAAAGAAAGTACACAATTCCCTGGGATTCCTATTACCCAGGTAAAACATATCCTGGGACTTTCAATGGAAAAGGGGCTCTTTTGCTAGATTGACACTTGCATCTGTCCACATGGAAAATTTTAATTAATTTTGGAGAACAGTTTTATGTTCAGGTGAGAAAAAGACTGAGCTGTTTGGCCACAAAGAAAAGTAGTATTTTTTCAGAAGACGATGTGAGCCTTTCAAGCCTAACACTACTGTGAATTTTGCAGATCATCAGTTTTGCTGTCGTTGGTGCTGGTGCATTGCATTGGGTGGCATGATGAAAATGGAGGACTGCTTCCAAATTATTCAACTTCACAAAAATTCAACAGGTAATTTCTGAAACTAGACACATTTGGATGTTCCATCAGACAACTATCCCTAACACATATCTAAATAGGTTTTGGAATGCAGAAGTCAGCCTAACTCAAAAGCCTAAAAAGCGAGTACAGCCGTGGAAAGGGCATAAATTTATTTCCTGAAGACGGGAAAAGCTTCAGGTAAGCTGTAATTCAGGGATTCCATACTTTTTAGTTTGGAGGAGTTCTGGAAATGAAAAAGATTTTTTTGTAGTTTAAAATGTTTATTCAATTCAGCCATTTGCTGTCGGACTTCCTGGACCTATGTGCTACCGTTTACCTGGTAATTACAGCCAATGTTACATGCTCTGGGAGGAAACAGCTGTGAGCACACTCAAAAACCAAGGTTTATGGAGACATCTTTCGATACAGTAATGGGAGAGAAATGTTTTCGTTTGGCACAAAGACAAATGACTATTTCATGTCGTGCTCATCAGTGTCTTCTGTCATCAAATGGTTACTAACCTTGTTGAAGTGCTACTTTTATTCTGGTCTCTGCACTGCCATCCTAAAAAGTTTATCATTAATTAATTGGGAGGAATCAATATGCTTTCACAACTAGGATTGGAATAAATTAACGTGCCAAGTAACCGGTTTTCTTACCAGAATGTGGTTTGGATTGATGGACCATTGTCCATTTTTCTCCCAAAGTCTTAGTCTGCAGGTTTACTTGAGGGCATTCTGTGTTCATGGTTTTGTGTGTCATTCTGTGTTAGACCAAACTATTATTGGGTACTTAAATGTCACAGGATTTGCTAAAAAAAAAATCAAGGTAGAGATTGTTTTGCTTTAGACTTTGAAGTGGTCAGTGTTTTTTTCTTTCTCTTTCAGGGTGTTGGGGC
This sequence comes from Crenichthys baileyi, assembly GCA_036173005.1. Lineage (NCBI taxonomy): Eukaryota > Metazoa > Chordata > Actinopteri > Cyprinodontiformes > Goodeidae > Crenichthys > Crenichthys baileyi. The sequence continues at coordinate 169,552 of JAHHUM010000598.1, forward strand.
CTTGGGCACTAACCCCCAGTTTGCTACTGAAATAAAAAAACATTAATTCCCAGGGAAGTGGATGTAAACTTTTGACCTGCAATTAATTTGCAGAGGCTTCGTTTCATTTGCTGCCCAAGTACGAAATATAGCTGGCACTGCATCCTTTACATGCACTACTCAATCACACCCAGCGTCACATCTTGTCCAGTAACAAAAGGAAAGAATTAACTCCCAGAAAACAGTGCCCACAGTACTTGAAACCAAAACAGGACTTGTAAAACTTATAACACAGGAGATAGTGTGAATATGACAGGTTAAATAAATTCTGTCACACAAGAGCTTTATTGATTATAATGATCATTCTTCATAGTAAGATTGCAACATAGAAAGGGATGCTACCAGCTCCCTAATTTCAAATAATGCTAAGTGTAAAGACACAAAGTCCTCCTGAAGAGATCAATCCTGACGTTCTCTATTCTTTAGAAGTTTCAAAGAGTGCAAAAATACACTACCTGATCAAAAAAAAAGTCACCACCAAAGAAAAAAAAAAGTCACACTAATATTTCGTTGGACCACCTTTAGCTTTGATTACATACATTTCCTAATTACAGGTTTTTTTTGTGGTCTGTTTTTGCCCTTAGCAATATCTAATTACCTTAAGCACAACAACTGAGTTATTAACCTGTGACAGACAACTACATTCATAGCATCACCAGACTGCTCTATGTGATGTGCCAAAATACACAATAAATTTATAAACAACTAATACTTTTACTGGTAATACAAAGGTGGATAAAGAAGCCTTAATCTCACACTGTTCAAGTTTCAGTGCCATCTCTTTCTATCCACAGAGCACAGACCTCAATAAACCTTAGATGAACTTAGCTTGTCAGCTTCAGCTTCTAGCGTAAGATTCATTGGTCCAAATATAAGGTTGGACAGAAATGTCACTGGTTTTTGCAGAATGAAGGAGTTGTAGCCGTAGATCTGAGGCTGACGGAAATTGTGTACTCTTCAGCCTTTTCAGCCTCTGGTTCTTAACCAGGTGCTTCCTCAGATTAGAAGTACTCCCACCGCTGGCCTTGCACTTTGCGTCACAAATATTGCAGCGAGCATAATGTGCACCGCATTTGAAAAGTGGAACCATACTTTCGAGTGTTTTCTATTAGCCATGCTTTGTTGACAGTACCAGCAGCTACTGACGTCATTACGCTCTTGTGCGTGCAATACTGTGTTCATGTCCGGCATGGAAAATCTCCCACTCTTCCACTTTCTCAGTGTTACAATGATGGGTTTAGTACCAAAACATACGGAATTCGGTCGGCACCTATAAAAGTATCGAATTCAGTACCCATCCCTCCAACTAGCATATTTTTTTATGAATTGCAAATTATATTTTTCCCACTTGCAGTTGCCTGTGTTGTTGCAAGTCTGCAATATAGACTGATTATAGTCAAAGAACTGAATTGAATTAATGACCAATAGACTAAGCAAAGTAGGTACTAAGACTATTACACCTTCAACATTTTATTGGACTATGTTTCTAATTCCCCCCTTTATTTAGGATTATTCATTGGAGCTCAATATTCTAAAATTGTTGCAGTGAGATCTTGCACACAAATGGAGGCCTAAAATTATCTTAAAATGTTCACAAAGATTACTTTAGCTCCATATTAGAGTGTTTCAGGTTCTGTACACGCAGATGTATTTGCATTTATTTGTCTGAAAATGCCTCAGAAGTGTGAATCCAGTTTTGAACCAATGTTTATGAACTACACTGTTATTCATGTTTTGCATCAGTGTATGTTGCTAGCTGTCAAAAATAACTTTTGGAATCATCTGTCATTGGTATTGTTTTATACTAGGAATGTCCTGTCCTGATGGATATGATTTTGTCATTGACTGCTTTCAAAGTCAAATTTAAGTATTTGCTGATACAGAGTCCGCGTGCAATGCTGCATTCTTTTCTTTCCGTTTTTCTTGACAGTGACAAATGTTTTGTCCGGATCAGAGTTTCTGCAAGAGGACATTATTTGTAGTAGTTTGTTGAAGTTCAAGGTTAATGCTAAAATGGTACAATGCGTTGAAAACTCATTTCATAATGATCTAACTTTTTTAGTCAGTTGAGAAAAAAATATCTAGTTTAGTACTCTGCTTTGGGCCTACAACGGACTAGCATTGAAAACTGTCTGGGTATATCTGAGTGCTAAGGGAATATCAGAAGGGATATTTAGCTTGATTTGACTATAAAAAAATATTTATGTTGTTATCTTGAACTAGTAACTGCCTTTTGTCCCCCAATTTACCTTTACCGGATTGTTTCAAGGCTTTAAAAAGAGAGAGGGGGTATGGGACATTCACATTAAAAGCCTTAAAACTTGTTTTTTGTGTCAATAGCAATATTCCACTGGGGGTAAAACAATAAAGCGGCTTTGGGTGGGCTAGAGAGGGCATCAGATATCTAGGTATCAATATTCCCCTTTCATCAAATGATTTAACTACAGTAAACACTGGATATAATTAAGAATGACCTAGAGCGGTGGTCAGCGTTGCCACTGTCCCTCTCAGGTCGCATTGAAACCGTTCGTATAAACCTCCTACCTAGATTATTGTATTTGTTCCAGATGTTACCAGTTGGAATACCAAAATCCATGTTCATTGATTTGGATAAAATTATATAAAAGTTCATATGGCAGAAAAGGCGCCCTTGCATAAAATATAAAACACTACAGAGAAGCAAGGCAAAAGGGTCTTTCTGGGAAGCACAGATAAAACCTATAATTTCATGGATCCAAGAGGATTCTCACATGAGATGGTTGAGCATTGAACAAGTGAAGTGTTCTGAACCATTAAAGGTATTGCCCTTTTTAGATATTCCAATAAAGGAACTGCCATTGTGGACTAGAACTACACTTAGCATTTGGTACAAAGTAAGAACTGCTTTTAAGTTGCCAAGAGGTTTATCAATATTAACAAGTATTGGACATATCAAATCCTTCACCCCTAATTTCTTGGACAAAAATTTTTCAAAATGGGCTGAACCGAGGCTCACGTTTCTACACCAGTTAATTGACAGGAATAACCTCATGTCATTCGAAGAATTACGTGGGCATTTTCATCTCGAAAACAATGATTTTTTCCGATACTTACAGTTGCGTTCTTTTTTGTCTACACGCAAGGACTGGGAAAGAGTCGTAAGCCCCACGCCAATAGAGAACCTACTAATTCGATTCCAAAAAGGTGAAGGGGATAAGAAGCTGATAACAAAATTATATAAGGTGTTTCTGTCCATGAACCTTAGTGGACCCACTTGGACAAAACAAAGATGGGAGGCAGAGACGGCAAAAAGTATTTCTGATGAAATATGGGAAGGAGTCTGGACTGAGGCACACTGAGTTACAAGCTCAAATACATGGCGGGAACATGAATGGAAAATTATCAGCAAATATTTCAGGACCCCAGATGTAGTAGCTAAGATAGATACTAAAGTACCAAGTTTGAGTTGGAGAAACTGTGGTTCAGCAATTCCCAATCATACACACATGTTTTGGTCATGCCCCAAATTACCAAACTTTTGGGATGATGTATACAAGGCTATAAACCAGATCTTTCAGGAGGTTATTCCAAAGGATGTAATGGTCGCATTACTCTGTATTACTCCAGTTGGGTTACAAACATGAGCCAACTCCTATCTTTTAAATGTTCTTCTTACAGCAGCCCTTAAATGCATTACAATTAAGTGGATGCAATTAGAGCTGCCTTCCTACAACTCATGGGTCCAAATAGTAAGGGAATTGTACCAAATGGAAAAGATAATATACTTTTTAAGACTTCAAAAAGCCACTTTCAGCCAACGGTGGGGTCCAGTGGAAGATCTACTCAGGTAAACAAGTCTTACAACTTAGGCTTTTGGATTATGGTACTTAGACCTCCCGCCCAAGGTGGATTCTTGTGTTAGGTTTGTATGGTGATGCTGAGACTACAATTATGATGATGAAATTGTAAAATGTCATGCCGAGACATTTAATTTATGGTAAAATTTCACACTGTTTAAACTGTTTATGATTGCTGTTGTATGGCTGTGTAATTGCTCTGTTTTAAAATCAATGAAAATTTAAGTTCTAAAAAAAACTAGTTTTTTGTAACATGCTTTCTATCAAGAGTGGGCAGCTATTATCAGAAAAACATTCTTGCACCTTTCAGTGGTATGTCTATTACAGATGCTCTTGACAAGGGTCTTATATTCATTTCATCAATTAGTAATGTGCAAAAAAAGCATTCAAAGTATCAGAAAAAGTACCAGCAGAGTAAAACCTTTTAAATGCTGTTACATATTGTAGATAACTAGACTGTTTTGGAAAACTTGGCAAGATTGAAAAATGATTTGGTAGTAACGAATACAGCATAATGCATTTATGAACAGTTCAAACTTTTGGTAACAGAAAATATGAAAGGGGAAAGAGTTTTACCCATACTGTGAATAAAAATCAGACAGAAAAGAAAAAACTAAATTCTGAAACTAAGTGACAAACTTGTTGTGCATGGGGATAATTAGATTGTCCACTGAATGGTTATGCATTTCTGTAGAAATGTCACATGCCAGGGACTAAGAATGGGAGCCATTCCATGATCCACTATTACAAATAAAATAACCAAACTAATGCAGTTTAAAATGCAAATAACCAGGACTATTATACAGTCATATGCAAGAAATTGGAATTTGTGTTCAGATGAAGCTGAGACTGGATTAAAAGTACATTTTAAAAATAATTAACCTTTAAGCAGGTATTAAACATACTTTTTTAAGCCAACATTTATATTTCAAAAATGTTTTTTTTTATTGGTCTGATGTCATATTCTAATCTTTTAAGAAATCAAACGTTGTCATGTTATGTGTTTTTATTAATCTTTGAAATGTTTCCCTCAATGAACCAAGTTACTGAATTAAAAAATTTTTTTATAACAGCCTAATTTATTAAATATTACTGTATATTTAGTATATATTAAAGATTTAACTTCTGCTTTAAAAAATAGCAATCAAACCCTAAATATGAAAATAAACTGAACATCCTGCAGAAAACCCTACAGGGAAAACGACAGATTTCCTATTATTTAAAAACCAAAACCAGGGAGTAGAAATTTCGTTCTGTCCTCCAGTACAGCTACAGCTGTGCTGATTCCGCGTAGAGGTTCATGCAGTAAAAAAAACCCAGAAATCCTGCTTAAGATGTCATTGTGCAGTTAGAAAGGAAAACTAGCATTAAAGCAAACTGTACCTCGTAACAAGTAGCATGACTATTGTATAAGCTCCTTTAACCTGACTTATACAGCAAATTTGAAGGCCAAACCCAGTCAATGTTTTGGTTGTCAGAACAAATAAAGATAACAGCAAAATAAAATATTTGATTATTTCACAGAGCTGAAAGCTTCATCATAAAAAAACTGAAAAAGTTCACCATATAATTCTTTGCTAATTTTGACTCAAAGTTTGTGAACCAAATAAGAAATAAACTATCTTCTTTTCGGAAATGTAACAAAGTATAAGATTCTGACATGAAGAGGATTTCTATAAAATAAACCCATTAACCCTGATTTGAACACATTCTGGGATGTGACCAGCTGCCCCTCATTTACTATTTCATGTCATACAAAAGAAACCATTTAGTGTATTTAGTTTTGGAGGTAACGAGTCAAATTACTATCAGCACTGCTCAGCCAAATTGTATGGATCATCAATGCCAGTTTATCCTTAAAATAAACTAATCCCTTCATTGTCTAAATTTTGTACAGCAACAGGAGAAAAGTGAAAAAGCCTGTTTAGGCAGACAGAGGGGTCAGGAGAAACAGAGACAGCTGGGGGACGAGGTGAGGGTACAGACCGGAGTAGGGGCGCCATAGTAGGAAGGTTCTGTTAAAGGAAAGAGCAACATGAAAAAGAGAAGAACTCCGAACAGGTAGGACGATAAAATGACGAGGCGTTGGGGGTGCTCCAGTGCGGTGCTGATGGCTGGGAAACCCATGTAGTTACAAAAGGAGTGACAGAGAACCGGACCCATCAGGTGGCCTGAAAAAGACAGTTGAAGATGAGTTAAAGTGACCAGTCGACTGAAATCATTCTAAAAAAAACACACAGTCCCTCATGTTTGGCAAGTATTTTTATACAATTTATGAACACATACATTTCTATAACAATCATACAATTATTAATATAGAGATAAGATAAACTTTATCATCCCCTTAGGGGGAAATTAAATAGGTTCAGCAGCAGGACAGATTAAAGATTTACCTCTAGTAAGGAAGGAAAAATAAATAGTGGAAAAAAGGAATGAATGATTAACCATGATTAAAAGGAAACAAAATTACAAGCAATATAGTACAGAATTATTTAAATATTTGGAGACTGTAAAATGCTTCCAAAAACTGGGCACAAATGAGAAACGTCGAAAAAATGTACACTGCCTGGCCAAAATCCATGTGTGAGAATAATGTCTCATGCTCCCTGAACCACTCTTTCACAATAGGAGCCCGATGAATCCTGGCATTGTCAACTTGGAATATGCCCGTGCCAACAGGGAAGAAAAAAAGCATTGATGGAATAACCTGGTCATTAAGAACATTCAGGTAGTCAGCTGACCTCCTTCTTTGAACACATACTGGTGCTGAACCCAGACCTGACCAACTGCAGCAACCCCAGATCATAGCATTGCCCCCACAGGCTTGTACAGTAGGCACTAGGTATGATGGGTGCATCACTTCACCTGCCTCTCTTCTTACCCTGATGCGTCCATCACTCTGGAACAGGGTAAATCAGGACTCATCAGACCATATGACCTTCTTCCATTGCTCCAGAGTCCAATCTTTATGCTCCCTAGCAAATTGAAGCCTTTTTTTTTCGGTTAGCCTCACTGATTAGTGGTTTTCTTAAGGCTACACAGCTGTTCAGTCCCAATCCCTTGAGTTCCTTTCGCATTGTGCGTGTGAAAATGCTCTTACTTTCATTATTAAACATAGCCCGGAGTTCGACTGTTGCTTTTGCTTAATTTGATTTCACCAAACGTTTAAGTGATCGCCGATCACGATCATTTAGGACTTTTTTCAGGCCACATTTCTTCCTCGAAGACGATGGGTCCCCACTATCCTTCCAGTTTTTAATAATGCGTTGGACAGTTCTTAAACCAATTTTGGTAGTTTCTGCAATCTCCTTAGATGTTTTCTCTGCTTGATGCATGCCAATGATTTGACCCTTCTGTAATAGACTGACATATTTTCCACAACCACGGGATGTGTCTTTCGACATGGTTGTTTAAGAAATGAGAAGCTCATTGCACCAGTTGGGATTAAATAACTTGTTGCCAGCTGAAACATAATCACCCATGCAGTAATTATCAAATAGGAGGCTCGTACCTACTTGCTTAGTTAAATCCAGGTGGCGACTTTTTGGCCAGGCAGTGTATATAGATATAAATGCAACTCTAGACAAGATACAGACAATTACAATAATCATAACACTATTTATATATATAGAAGGAAGATATAAAAAAGGTGGATAAGTATTTGCTGTATAGTACATTATGATGTCAGTAGTCTAAGCCTAAATGGTCATCTACAACGCTCCCCCGTCTATGGAGAAGTTGGCTGGTATCCTGCTATTTCCTCTCTAGCTTCAGATTACAGCAGGTACCAGCGCTGTTCGCATTCAATTCAATTCAATTCAGTTTATTTATATAGCCCCAATTATCAACACATGTCGTCTCAAGGCACTTCACAAAAGTCAGGTACATACATTACAATTAATCCTAATCATTGAACAGTGCAGTCAGATTCTGTTATTTATTCAAATTGGATAAAAAGTTTTTCTATCTAAGGAAACCCAGCAGATTGCATCGAGTCAGAGATTTGTAGCAGTCACTCCTCCTGGATCAGCATGTAGCGACAGTGGACAGTCACTGGCGTTGACTTTGCAGCAATCCCTCATACTGAGCATGCATGTAGCGACAGTGGAGAGGAAAAACTCCCTTTTAACAAGAAGAAACCTCCAGCAGAACCAGGCTCCGTGTGAGCGGCCATCTGCCACAACCGACTGGGGGTTAGAGAGAACAGAGCAGAGACACAAAAAGAACACAGAAGCACTGATCCAAGAGTACTTTCTATAGGAAGGAAAATTAAATGTTAGTGGATGTAGCTCCTTTAGTCGTTTCATCTAGAAAGAAAGAACAGATAAACTTTGAGCCAGTTTTCAAGGATAGAGTCTGAAGAGAGCACATAGAGTTAGTCACAGTAAAAGCTCAGTCAATCGCCATGTCTAGGAGAGTGAAAGGGTTAAACACTGAAAGACAGGGCCATGTGGATCATCAGTAGAGGGTGAGCATTAGCTCGGACGATGCCCCTCTCCAGAAAGGTGTCACAGGTAGACAAAGAGTCAGGCCAGGTAGCTTCTAGGAAGAGAAAAGAGAGAGAACAAAGATAAAGTGTAAATAACAGCAAATAATGTAAAATTGGAGAGTAGTGTGAGAATGTAGCGAAGAGGGTGAAAGTGGCCATTATGTCCTCCAGCACCCTAAACCTATAGCAGCATAACTACACAGAAAGTTTCAGTTCAGATTATTTAGTTAAACAGCGCTTATCTTCAACAATGTCGTTTCAAGGCACCCCACAAAGGGTCCCACTGATGGTCATTGTTATGCTAAAAACCACAAGGATTGGGATACCTTTCTCTGTCAGACTGATTATAACCATTGGAAAAGAGAAGGGGTCATATACAGGTAGCAGAAATGGAGGGTGTGTTTGCACCTCAACCATAACTGAGCCGGTTTAGGCTAAACCTGACTCCCCCTTACTCCATCCAACAGGGAGGGAGGAAGGCTCCCTCCCTGATAAACTAAGCCACTCTAACTATAAGCTTTATCAAAAAGGAAAGTTTTAAGCCTAGCCTTAAAAGTAGACGGTGTCCGCCTTACGGACCAAAACCGGGAGCTGGTTCCACAGGAGAGGAGCCTGATAACTAAAGGATCTGCCTCCCATTCTACTTCTAGAGACTCTATGAACCACCAGTAAACCTGCAGTCTGAGAACGAAGTGCCCTGTTAGGAACATATAGAACAATCAGATCTCTGATGTATGATGAAGCTAGATCATTAAGGGCTTTATATGTGAGGAGGAGAATTTTAAATTCTATTCTGGATTTAACAGGGAGCCAATGAAGGGAAGCTTACATAGGAGAAATATGATCTCTCTTTTTAATTTTCATCAGAACTCCTGCTGCGGCATTTTGAATCAGCTGAAGGCTTTTAACTGCATTTTGTGGACATCCTGATAGTAAAGAATTACAATAGTCCAGCCTTGAAGTAACAAATGCATGGACTAGTTTTTCAGCATCAATCCTGGACAGGATATTTCTAACTTTGGCAATGTTCCGGAGATGAAAAAAGGAAATCCTAGAAACCTGTTTAATATGGGATTTAAATGACATGTCCTGGTCAAAAATAACAACAAGGTTCTTTACTTTATTATCGGAGGTCAATTTAATGCCATCCAGGTTAAGTGACTGACTAAGCAGTTTCTTTTTTAAAGACTCCGGTCCAAAGACGACATTGCAGACTGGTGCTTGAAAGCAGAGGGAAAGACACACTGATCTGCTCAGGAATACCTGTTTGTTCGCACTGTGATCCGAGCAGGCTTTGCCCGTCTGTCCAGTTCGGTTTTCTCCACCGGTTTTCCTTTCTGTTCTGTTTTGGTCGTTGTACCAAATCAATACAAGAAGGCAATCACAGTAAACCACAAGGCTATGGTGAATGAGTTTGTGAGCCGGTGTCTCTGTTTATAAACATAATTTGCAACATGTTCAACATAGCTCATGTTCACAATACTTGTCATGTCTTCTCTTCTAACTGTTCTGTATGTTTTTGTGCACTGAGTTTTTTTTGTTCTGTATATTTTTGTAAATGTTGAAACAGGCTGTGAATGCAAATTTCCATTTGAGAACAATGAAGTATGAATCTAAATCTGAAAATGGACATAAGTTAAAGAAAACAGAATTATCAGCAAATTTAATTATGTCTCACTTGTCATGTCAACTTTAACAAATGTTTGTGTACAAAACAGATGGACGAGGAGAAACAATGCAGACCTGCAGGGAACCAGTGGATGAAATAAGAGCATCTGACAAAATGTCATTCACCCATTTGTTATTGCATGTTTAAAAAAACTCAAACAATCCATCAACCCACAAATAACACCAGTACTGATGTCACTACACACTCTTATTTGCGAAAATATGGGGCAGAATATAATTAAAAGCACTCAAAATGTCTCCAGGTAAGCAGCGAAAAAGGAATGTGGCCTTCTCTAGATACTTAAACATGATTTTTTTAAGAGAGGTCTCAGGCCAAATGCAAAAGCACAAAACACAAAAATAAAAGCCATGACATGCATACAAATGCCAAATACTAATATCCAAAAATATAATAAGAGGAGAGTATGTTAACATCTCAGATTGCTTAGTAGAAATGAAAGCAAACTAGAGATTTGACTATTTATTTTGGAAGAAATTTGTTAATTAAAGCAGGTGGTATTTATCCATGTAATTTTATGTTTATAAAATATATCACCTCAGAATACAAGGAAAGCTAACTATTATTTTTTCAGTTTTTTGTGGAAAAACAGATCTCATTATATTAAAAGGTCCCAAATAGTTTAAAAATACGAAAATGGTGATATTAATGCATTAGCTTTTAAAGCCATGATCAGGGCACTTAGGACCAAATGGCTTAAAATATTTATTCTGCAAAAAAATTCAATGGGGTTTCATATTCCTAATTCCATCTTCAAGTAGCTGGGAGGTATTGAATTCTTTGCAAAGTGTGATTTTAAGATTAGTATAATTCCAGTTCACTTATCAAACTTCCACTAACAAAGTCTCCAGTTCTGGACAATTGTAATTCAACACTTCTCACCCCATGCATCAATTTTATGGAATAATAGGGTGACTACAGTAGGTAGGAAGTCAATATTTATAAAAGACTGGTATGATAATGGTGTTAATATATTTTAGACTGTCATGGAGATCCATTGGATTTCTTTTCTTTTGTTAGAAAATTGTTGTTGGTTGTTGTTATAAAGATGTTACGAAGGTATGCAAAGCGATTACTTTAGCATTGATCTAACTAATTAAAAATCTCAATTGGGTATTCAAAAGTGCCCACATTCAAAGTGAATGACTGTAACTTTGTTGACTGTAAATGTAATATGATTATCAACTATGGTCTGAGACAAAAGATTTACTTTGATTTCAATAGAAATTCTTTCAAGACATGTCCTAAGACAAATGTGACACGCCGTGAGAAAAGTAGGAGCAAGTCGGCAGAGCGAAAACGGAGAAAAAGAGGAAAAACCATCCATTTCGGAGAAAAGAGTGATTTTCGTTTTATTGCAAAATGTGCAAGTTATGAAGTAACCACTCAGTGCTCTAAATTACAGTTTAGGAGGTTTTAAAACGGCAAATTTTATGTTTAATCTCGGCCTGTTTTCAGCGTAAAACCCATCCGGCCTGCATCTGAATATCGGGGAGGGAAAATCCACAGATCATTTATATAGAGGCTTTGTTTGGCTCCCGTGCTGGTTTTTGTTATGCATGTCGGCCAGTAAGCTGCGTGCTTGAAATAAACACACAGCTGCTATTTGAAAAATAATGTGTTTCTTCAAGATGGACCAAGCAAAACACATGGCCAAAGAACTGAACCACAGCTGTAAAAGTGCTTCGCTGTGGGAGTAGATGTTCACCAGGACCAATGACGGACTCTTCAGACTCTGAATCAGAAAGAGATGAAGTGGAAGAAATTTATGATAGCGACTGCATAAATTTAGAGAACATTCCTAGTTTCCAGCTGACGTTCAACCCAAGACAAGGATGACGAATAAAAGCTTTGGAGCTAGAACGTAAGATATCAAAATCTATTGCCATCCCAATACTTGAAGAAGACAGAGACAGCGAAATGGACAAGATCCATAACTTTGACTGTAAATGCTACGATAGAAGAAAGGAGAATTCTTAACTTGGGACACAGTCCTGTACCTGCAAACTTTCTCCAGAGCTCATGTACAACATACAGATGGATTCTTTAGAAGCAAAAAGGGATTAGCAGGACTTGAAAATCATCTTCTTAAAGAAAACCAGCGTACAGTAGAAACGTCAGCAATGACAACATCAATCAAGAAGACACCAACGAAAGGAAAACACACCAGAACAACTTATTTGATTGGGGGCATCGAAGTCTGCAGGAACACCTTTCACTTTCTCATGGGGTGAGTTTGACAACTTAAAAAAAAAACCAAAACTATTATGATGCATCATATTAAAAATAAATCATGTATTTTCAGCGAAGTGGACAAGTTCCCGTAAACCTGACCAGTCAAATATTAAAACCTGTTAAGTCCTAAGAGGTTTTGGACCAATTTTCGCCTGAAATCACATATTGCAGTTATGAGGTCTAAATGCAAACTTTGGTACCTGTGTAAAGCCAAGACATAAAATAATATTTTGCCAGTGGAACCACTATTGCAACTGTTAGTATGTCTGATTTATTTATGATTAAACAAAGAAAAAATCAATTTTTTTGAACCTCGCCAAAGTGCTCCACTAAATGAACATAATGCACAAAACACCATGAAAATCCTTATGAAATCCTAGGAGAAGCCTCAGGTTGTCTTCATCAACATCTTGACTGTAAACTGCTGCAAATTTGGACTGCATCAGTTGAAGCATATTTGTTCGACAAAGGTTTTAGTCACCAGGCCAGGTGGAGCAGGCATTTTTGCACAATTTATCCAAATGTGCCAAAACTGTGACAAATGTGTTTTTCATCTCATAAAAGAGACTCTGGTCAAATAGAAGTGCTGAGTTCCATTGTTAAGACTCTTCCTGTATATGACATCGCCTTTGGTCATGTCATTTACCCTGTATATCATCAAAATGTACCATTTTGCACAGCATAAAATCAATATAATGAAAACAACTGGAACCAAATTGTAACGTTTTGTCTACAACTGGAGGAATTTTATAAAAAACAAAAGAGAAATCCATGATAAAATATGTAAATCAACGTGCAAACAGAATATTCTATAAAAAGATATTCTTAAAATATTATAAATGCACAAATATGTTGATGGGCTGCATCCCCCCACACTATCCTGTTTCACACACCCTTGTCCATACTGCTCATTGTCCTTATTTGTAACCCACTAAAGTGTTTACTGCCTTAAGTCAGATTCCTTGTTTGTGACACAAACCTGACAAATAAAGTTGATAGTAACTCTGAATCTGCATCAAACTAAAAACAAACAAGCCTTGAATCAGTCCCTCCACAAACAGCCATGCAGCCTCTTTGTTCTGGAGCAGAGGTGGCTGATTGTTGTTTACAGATTTACTACACAACATACAGGGGTTGGACAATGAAACTGAAACACCTGGTTTTAGACCACAATAATGTCTCCTTTTGCAGCCAATACAGCGTCAATTCGTCTTGGGAATGACATATACAAGTCCTGCACAGTGGTCAAAGGGATTTTAAGCCATTCTTCTTGCAGGATAGTGGCCAGGTCACTACGTGATACTGGTGGAGGAAAACGTTTCTGACTCACTCCTCCAAAACACCCCAAAGTGGAGTGGGAGTGGGAGATGTTCGACTTCACTTTCATGTTCATCAAACCAATCTTTCACCAGTCTTGCTGTGTGTATTGGTGCATTGTCATCCTGATACACGGCACCGCCTTCAGGATACAATGTTTGAACCATTGGATGCACATGGTCCTCAAGAATGGTTCGGTAGTCCTTGGCAGTGACGCGCCCATCTAGCACAAGTATTGCGCCAAGGGAATGCCATGATATGGCAGCCCAAACCATCACTGATCCACCCCCATGCTTCACTCTGGGCATGCAACACTGGGTGGTACGCTTCTTTGGGGCTTCTCCACACCGTAACTCTCCCGGATGTGGGGAAAACAGTAAAGGTGGACTCATCAGAGAACAATACATGTTTCACATTGTCCACAGCCCAAGATTTGCGCTCCTTGCACCATTGAAACCGACGTTTGCCATTGGCATGAGTGAACAAAGGTTTGGCTATAGCAGCCCGGCCGTGTATATTGACCCTGTGGAGCTCCCGACGGACAGTTCTGGTGGAAACAGGAGAGTTGAGGTGCACATTTAATTCTGCCGTGATTTGGGCAGCCGTGGTTTTATGTTTTCTGGATGCAATCCGGGTTAGCACCCGAACATCCCTTTCAGACAGCTTCCTCTTGCATCCACAGTTAATCCTGTTGGATGTGGTTCGTCCTTCTTGGTGGTATCCTGACATTACCCTGGATACCGTGGCTCTTGATACATCACAAAGAAGTGCTGTCTTGGTCACAGATGCGCCAGCAAGACGTACACCAACAATTTGTCCTCTTTTGAACTCTGGTATGTCACCCATAATGTTGAGCAAAACTGTGCTCTTACCCTGCTAATTGAACCTTCACACTCTGCTCTTACTGGTGCAATGTGCAATCAATGAAGACTGGCTACCAGGCTGGTCCAATTTAGCCATGAAACCTCCCACACTAAAATGACAGGTGTTTCAGTTTCATTGTCCAACCCCTGTATGTCCTACACAGAGGTTGCGCTAGACGTTTTCGTTGTCCGTCATTTTGACTGACAGTAAAGAAAATCTGGTCATAATTTATTTTTACTCGCCACCTAATTTTTTAGGGTGATAATAATTAAACAATCAATCATATTTATTTTTATTAATGTTTATTCATATTCAGTCTGGACAAGCTGAACAGAGAATACACATCAACCAGATTAACACATTTCACTTTTTCTTCGCAGTGACAAAAAACACTGACTGTGGTGAGCCTGCTGTGATCATACGTACCACCTCGCAACTTCATGGACTGCATGGACCTCAATTGCGCAGCCGCTTATGAGAAATTTAAATGTCTGGAGTGGGATTGCTGCTGAGGCTTTTGTCATGAGGTTTGCACTTTTGCCTCAGAAAGACGACTTAACGTGAATGTTGTTCTGGAGGCTGAATCGGCGCTCTGCCACCGCTCAAGAGATGGGAGTTACAAGCTCCACTTCAGCAAGTTTTGAAATCAGGGAACATTTCTCCAATTGAAGTGTGCAGAAGTTTGCCTGGACTCTCTGAACAAGGGGTTTTCTGATCCGGCAAGCACTACGCTTCAGCACCCCCACGGGAGCAAACAGCTAATTAATATGCTGACTCGCCACCCAGTGATCTGGGATATCTATTGCAATCTGTCAAAATGACTAATTACCTTCAGATTTTTCCGTCACCATTTAAAAAACCGGTAAAAAACAAAACATGTTCAGTTAACACGACCCCTGGTCCTACACAACAGTAATTACAAACATAAAATAAGTAAAAACCTTTGAAATAGCAGAGGTATCGTAAATCTGCTGGAAATAAGAAAGACTGTAACATTCTAATGAAATAGCCCCCTTCCTTCCGGAGCTAACTTTCATCATCGTCTTTATCATCCCAAGTTGTCTGAAGAATATTCCATTTTCATGTCTCCGGACCACTAAATGTCGCCTAATACTTCCAAACTGGTAATTATACTCTTCTGTGCCATATATTATAAGTGACCGATTTTCAATTCAATTCAATTCAATTCAGTTTCATTTATATAGCACCAATTCAAAACACATGTTGTCTCAAGGCACTTCACAAAAGTCAGGTACATACATTCCAATTAGTCCTAACCATTGAACAGTGCAGTCAGAGTTAGTTATTTATTCAAATTGGATAAAAAGTTTTTCTGTCTAAGGAAACCCAGCAGATTGCATCCAGTTAGTGACTTGCAGCATTCCCAGAAGTAACACATTAACTAACGCTAACGGAGCAGAGCACAAGCTAGCAGCCAGCAGACTGTAATTTGCACACCAGAGCGCATTAGTTACGCATGCAAATTACATCACCGGAGAAGGTGCAAGAAAGACTAGTTATGCCTTGTTAGAAAGGTGAGTGTCTGTAGTTTGTAATGACATCAAGGGTTGGTGATAAGCGTGTGGGTCGAAAAAAAAAGGGGCTTCTTGTACCCTTGAGTCAGCCATGTCTGGGGGACCTTTAAATTTCACAGTGTGTTTAACTTGCTGTAAAACTAAAAGCATTTGTGCAAAACTTACTTGGGGAATTGTTGTGTGAACATTAAAGCCTCCTCTTGTAAGGGGTTTAATAGACTGTGAAAAATGGCCGTTGCTCTTTTCATGCCGATATCGGTATGCTCAGGCTTAAGAGGTTTTAAACACTAACATTAACTTTGTGAACAAAGTTTAAATCGGTTTATTTGTAGAGCATAATAATAAATAAACCAAACATTAACAGATATCATCTGACTTAATTATATTTGTGGTTAACTTCCACTCCTACTGAGCCTCGACCGCCCAGCCAGCTGATAGCTGGTGAGGTGAGCTAGCTGTTGGCGCAGTGGAAGCAGACATCTCTGAACACCTTGGAGCACTTCTGCAATTAAGCGATATCTTGATAAACCGAACAGATACTTCAGATATATTCAGGTATATTCTTGCCCAAGCGCAATATATCCAACTTCATTCACAGCTTTTTTTTGGGTTACAGATTTTGGTGCAACACCATACCATCAATTCAGCTGTAGGTGACTTCTGTGGTGGCTTTTTTATTTGGCTTGAGTGGTCTGGGCTACTGTAAGATTGTGTGCACAAGCAAGAAATATAACTTCCGTTTCACATGCTCACAGTGTACAGACATTAAAGACAAATACAATTTTTTTATTTCATTTCCTCTAAAGATAAAAAAGAACAATATGTACATGTGTATGTACATAATTTTTTTTCTCTCACTTTCTTTTGTCCCTCATTTGACTATTTTTAGCTTTCCTGGCTGTTTAAACATAAGCCTAGTTATGGTATTCACTAATTCCAAAAGCTTCTTTTATTGGTTTGTGTTCATTGTCTTCATTCATTTGCATTTCAGTGCGTGGTGAGATTAAAAAAATGGATAGTGGTCTTTACGTGTAGGTCCCCTGTAGACTTAAATACTAAGCATTCCAGATCTCCCAATATGTACCAAGACTGCATAGCGTAAGGAAAACATGACATTGTGATATTGTTGAACGTTACAATGTGTGTGTTATGGTTAACCAACATTTTTCTCAATACCCTTTCTTTTCCATCATCACACTCTTCCCTACCTGTCTCAATGTGCTTTGATTTTAACTCTTTCTGTTGGGAAGAAACTACGATTTAGATTATATGCAGCGCTGTCAAGTCCAGATGTGTAAATCTTTGAATATTTTTGACCATCTAAAGACCTCCAATGTATATTGCAGGTTTTCTTTTATCAGTTCGCCAAACTGCTGTCTGGTATCTGCATTGATTTTGACTGCATTCTTTTATTGCATGATTTTAACATTGATATTATGTAAGATGGATTTGCAAAAGAGATCTAACAGAACCAAACCATAGCATGGGACAGGTATTGGAGAGGATGTGGTTGTGGCTGATCTTGCACTTTCTGACCTTTACTATCTGAACATCCCTGGTATCACCAGGAGATGCAAAGGAGAGGTGGTCACAAAATGCTGCATTTATGATAACACAACTGCAATATTCCCCATCTCTTTTCATTACCAACCAGTCTGCCCTTCTGTTGATGATCTTGTAGACAGCTTTATTCTGAAAATTGCTATTCTTATGGATGGAACTGTAAGAAAAGTTTTTTCTGGGGAAGAAAAGCCACAATGGAGGAATGCTCCTACAGTTAACACCCAAAAAAACTAAATGTTGAAAAGCTTTTGGAGAAACACAAAGCTTTGGCTTTATTAAGACTATGGGTGTAATGGTACAGGTATTCGTACCAAAAATATCCAGTACAGCCCTGATGGTTCGGTACACACCGAACAGCGTGTTTGGTTCTGACATTTACTGACGGTCCTTAACTGCGAACCACCGTCTGCAGGAGGAGGGAGCAGGCAGAGAGCAGCTGCCCGTAATCAGACTGTCTGCCTCAGATCAAACGGGAGGAAGACCCACAGTATACGCGGAGCACGAATATCTAACCTAAAACTAACTTTACAGTGGTCAAAAGTCCACAGTTTAGCGCTTTAAAGTCTGTATCCTTATTAATGTCATGGCTGAGACAAAAACTTCCTCATGAAATTGGAAATTGGAACATCCAATTTGAGGTGTTGGACGCCTTTTTGACGCTTAAATCGCTTTCGGTCTGAACGCACCTTTACCCGATGTTATAAGTATAACCCTTTATTCACACAGACGCAGTCATCTATGTGTTTTCAACCAGGCTAGTAAAACTACTAAGCTGAAATAAAAAATTAAGGAAGCTAATAAACTACCAAAAGGAAAACAAAAGAATAAACCATAGCCAATAAAAAGATGCAATTATGTTACAGTTAAATCTGAATTTGTTTGTTTAAGAACCAAGGTTTGCTCTACGGAATTTAGAATGAGACTTTAAAGAGCTCTAACCAGTTTACAATGCACATCAGAAGGAAATTTACATTATTTTAATCAAATAATATTTAAAAAATGATTTGCTGAATTAGAAATCAATAATCTTTTGGACAGCTGATTTTTAATGTTGTCAACTGGCCACCACCACGGATGATTTTTGAATGGTTTCAGGTTTTGAGTACAGCTTTATCAACATATTCCTCCGCCTTTCTCCCTCCCTGTTGGATGGAGTAAGGGGGAGTCAGGTTTAGCCTAAACCGGCTCAGTTATGGTTGAGGTGCAAACACACCCTCCATTTCTGCTACCTGTATGACCTCTTCTCTTTTCCAATGGTTATAATCAGTCTGACAGAGAGAGGTATCCAGATCCTTGTGGTTTTTAGTATAACAATGGCCATCAGTAGGCTCAAGATGGACAAACTTTATCAGTTTATTATTTTACTACACGTGGCCCGTTCTGGGGTGGCCAGGCTCTGGCACTCGGTGGTTTGGTCTGGCCTCCCCGGCGGCCCCATGCCGTTCCTTTGTGGGGTGCCTTGAAACGACATTGTTGTAAATAATCGCTATATAAATAAATAAACTGAACTGAAATTATCTCTGTAGATATGCTGCTATAGGCTTAGGTTGCTGGAGGATATAATGACCACTTTCACCCTCTTCGCTTCATTCTCACACTACTCTCCAATTTTACATTATTTGCTGTGATTTACACTTTATCTTTGTTCTCTCTCTTTTCTCTTCCTAGAAGCTACATCTGGCCTGACTCTTTGTCTACCTGTGACACCTTTCTGGAAAGGGGCATCGTCCGAGCTTCTGCTGGCAAACAACTTAATGCTCACCCTCTACCGATGATCCACATGGCCCTGTCTTTTAGTGTTTAACCCTTTCTCTCTCCTAGACATGGCGATGACTGAGCTTTACTGTAACTAACTGTATGTGCTCTCTTCAGACTCGATCCTTGAAAACTGGCTCAAAGTTTATCTGTTCTTTCTTTCTAGATGAAACGACTAAAGGAGCTACATCCACTAACATTTAATTTTCCTTCCTATAGAAAGTACTCTTGGATCAGTGCTTCTGTGTTCTTTTTGTGTCTCTGCTCTGTTCTCTCAAACCCCCAGTCGGTCGTGGCAGATGACCGCTCACACTGAGCCTGGTTCTGCTGGAGGTTTCTTCCTGTTAAAAGGGAGTTTTTCCTCTCCACTGTCGCTACATGCATGCTCAGTATGAGGGATTGCTGCAAAGTCAACGCCAGTGACTGTTCACTGTCGCTACATGCTGATCCAGAAAGAGTGAATGCTACAAATCTCTGACTCGATGCAATCTGCTAGGTTTCCTTAGATAGAAAAACTTTTTATCCAATTTGAATAAATAACGGAATCTGACTGGACTGTTCAATGGTTAGGATTAATTGGAATGTATGTACCTGACCTTTGTAAAGTGCCTTGAGACAACATGTGTTGTGAATTGACACTATATAAATAAACTGAATTGAATTGAATTGAATATTCGATACTCAACATATTTTGCCTCCAAGTGCTAAGATTTAAAGAGGGGTTTATATAAGTACAATTCTTAGTGGATGTGCTGTAACCTACATTTCAGGAGCAGACGCATAGCCCTCTATCTGTAATATGAGAACCGAACGCCCTCCTTTGCAGAGTTTTAAAAAGAAGACTAAATATAGAAGACCTAAAGTGAAGACAACTAATTTTGCTAAAGAGTTGTGCACATTGTACTTAACAAGGATCGGAGGCCACGCAGACCCTAATCAAATAATCAGTACATCTTTTGTGAAAGAGGGTTTTTAGGGGGCTAACATATTGCATTTGAAGTGTGTATTGCTTATTTTGCACAGTTATCCAAGAATGTTTTCATTCTCATGTTTGAACAAGAACCAAGAATAATCTTTAACCTTTAGTTATCCAGACACTAAATGAACAATGAATGAAACCTCACCTGTTCTGATAAAGATGAAGGCAGTGTAAGCTCCAAATACCGCAGTGTAGGAAAACTGAAACACTGCAGCAAACCAGAAAAGAAAACACCTCTTAAAAACCTTATTCTTCCTGTTTGGTGATGCCAACAATAAATGCAAGGCAATCTGCAAATATCAGTATGTAAAAGGTCATCTCACCTGCTGAGAGGAAGATTCCTGATAGTGTCCCCTGTCTGAACCTTAGTAGCTCTATGACATGGTGGAAGTGAGCTGAAATAGAGGCCACAAAAGTAGCAGAAATCAGGGTTTATGATGTGCAACAAAGAAACAAGCTATCCAATCCAGCAAGAAACATCTAAAATGTAGATAAATATCAGCTGCTGAGAGAAAACCTGATGACTATAACTGACCCTTAGAAGTAAAACTAAATATATTGGCTTATATATGGTGGGCGACATGGCATTATATGACATTCAAGTTCTTTTTTCTTATGTGTTTACCAAAATGACAATCTTGTCACCATTTTAATATGTTAAACATTGTCCCTCAAGAAAAACAAAAACACAACACCAATGCTTAAGAACATTTCTGAACAGATTTTAACCAGAAGCCCCATCTCACTGACAGCTTTGAGATTTAAAGCCCCAGGGTTTGTTGTACTCTGGTAAAAGGAATCCTGGGGAATTTTGGTGCCTTCTGTTTCCATTGGTACATTAAATTCAAATCAGCCTAAGAATGTAATGGGATGCTGTAAAGAAAACTGCACTACACCTTTAGTCCACCAATGGCATTAATGCTTTACTCCTTTTACTCCAAATAAATAAAAGCTAGTAAATTAGCTTTTATTTATTGACAAATTATGGTAGATGATGAGCTGCTTTTTACAGTTGATCAATTACTTCCATTCTTTAATGTAATTGCACAGTTTCCATTAGCAGGAAAGTTTAAATCATTATTTTACATTTCATTTTTACCTACTTGCTTCAGGCCAGAGTTTTTGCTTTACAACTGAATATTTTATTACAATACCTACTAAACACTGATTAACACTTACTGTTCTTTTAATTCAATTCAATTCAGTTTTATTTATATAGCACCAATTCACAACACATGTTGTCTCAAGGCACTTCACAAAAGTCAGTCATACAGGGGTTGGACAATAAAACTGAAACACCTGATTTTGTGGGGGGTTTCGTGGCTAAATTGAACCAGCCTGGTAGCCAGTCTTCATTGTTTCACATTGCACCAGTAAGAGCAGAGTGTGAAGGTTTCAATTAGCAGGGTAAGAGCACATTTTTGCCAAAATATTGAAATGCACACAACTTTTATGGGTGACATACCAGAGTTAAAAAAGGGACAAATTGTTGGTGCACGTCTTGCTGGTGCATCTGTGACCAAGACAGCAAGTTTTTGTGATGTATCAAGAGCCACGTTTCCCAGGTAATGTCAGCATACCGCCAAGAAGGACGAACCCCACATCCAACGGATTAACTGTGAACGCAAGAGGAAGCTGTCAAAAGGGGATGTTCGCATGCTAACCCCAGATTGTACCAAAAAACATAAAACCACGGCTGCCCAAAGCAAATTTATGTGCACCTCAACCCCCTTTTTCACCAGAACTGTCCGTCGGGAGCTCCTCAGAGTCAATATACACGGGCCGGGGCTGCTATAGCCAAACCTTTTTGGTCACTCATGCCAATCAAACGTGGGTTCAATGGTGCCAAGGAGCGCAAATTTGGGCTGTGGACAATGTGAAACATGTATTGTTCTCTGATGAGTCCACCTTTACGTTTTCCCCCACATGGGGAGGTTCGGGTGTGGAGAAAGCCCCAAAGAAGTGTACCACCCAGACTGTGAATCAGTGATGTTTGGGCTGGTTATCATGGCATTCCCCTTGGTCCAATACTTTGCTAGATGGGCGCGTCACTGCTAAGGACTACCGAACCATTTTTGAGGACCATGGGCATCCAGGGGTTCAAACATTGTATCCTGAAGGCGGTTCGTGTATCAGGATGACAATGCACCAATACACACACCCAAGACTGGGAAAGATTGGTTTTGATGAACATGAAAGTGAAGTTGAACATTTTTCCATGGCCCCTGCACAGTCACCAGTTTAAAATTTTATTGAGCCACTTTGGGGGTTTTGGAGAAGCGAGTCAGGGAAAAATTTTCCTCCACCAGTATCAGAAAAGGCCCCTGGCCACTATCCTGCAAGAAGAATGGCTTAAAATCCCTCTGACCACTGTGCAGGACTTGTATATGTCATTCCCAAGACGAATTGACGCTGTATTGGGGCAAAAGGGGGGCCCTAAACCATTCTAATAAATTATTGTTGTCTAAAACCCAGGTGTCAGTTTCATTGCCCAACCCCTGTACATTTCCAATTAATCCTAACCACTGAACAGTGCAGTCAGATTCTGTTATTTATTCAAATTGGATACAAAGTTTTTTTTAAGGAAACCCAGCAGATTGCATCCAGTCAGGTTTCAGCATTTTCCCTCCTCCCGGATGAGAATGTAGAGACCCGGGACGTCACTGGCGTTGACTTTGCAGCAATCCCTCATACTGAGGATGCATGTAGCAACAGTGGAGGGAAAAACTCCCTTTTAACAGGAAGAAACCTCCAGCAGAACCAGGCTCAGTGTGAGCGGTCATCTGCCACTATCGACTGGGGGTTAGAGAGAACAGAGCAGAGACACAAAAAGAACACAGAAGCACTGATCCAGGAGTACTTTCTATAGGAAGGAAAATTAAATGTTAGTGGATGTAGCTCCTTTAGTCGTTTCATCTAGAAAGAAAGAACAGATACAATCTGAGCCAGTTTTCAAGGATAGAGTCTGAAAGAGAGCACATAGAGTTAGTCACAGTAAAAGCTCAGTCAATCGCCATGTCTAGGAGAGAGAAAGGGTTAAACACTAAAAGACAGGGCCATGTGGATCATCGGTAGAGGGTGAGCATTAAGTTGTTGCCAGCAGAAGTTCGGACGATGCCCCTCTCCAGAAAGGTGTCACAGGTAGACAAAGAGTCAGGCCAGATGTAGCTTCTAGGAAGAGAAAAGAGAGAGAACAAAGATAAAGTGTAAATAATAGCAAATAATGTAAAATTGGAGAGTAGTGTGAGAATGTAGCGAAGAGGGTGAAAGTGGCCATTATGTCCTCCAGCAGCCTAAGCCTATAGCAGCATAACTACAAAAGAAAGTTCAGTTCAGATTATTTATTTAAAACAGCGCTTATTTTCAACAATGTCGTTTAAGGCACCCCACAAAGGGCCCCCACTGATGGTCATTGTTATGCTAAAAACCACAAGGATTGGGATACCTTTCTCTGTCAGACTGATTATAACCATTGGAAAAGAGAAGGGGTCATACAGGTAGCAGAAATGGAGGGGTGTTTGCACCTCAACCATAACTGAGCCCGGTTTTGGCTAAACCTGACTCCCCTTACTCCATCCAACAGGGAGGGAGGAAGGCTCCCTCCCTGATAAACTAAGCCACTCTAACTATAAGCTTTATCAAAAAGGAAAGTTTTAAGCCTAGCTAAAAGTAGACAGGGTGTCTGCCTCACGGACCAAAACCGGGAGCTGGTTCCACAGGAGAGGAGCCTGATAACTAAAGGATCTGCTCCCATTCTACTTCTAGAGACTCTAGGAACCACCAGTAAACCTGCAGTCTGAGAACGAAGTGCCCTGTTAGGAACATTAAAAGAACAATCAGATCTCTGATGTATGATGAAGCTAGATCATTAAGGGCTTTATATGTGAGGAGGAGAATTTTTAAATTCTTTTCTGGATTTAACAGGGAGCCAATGAAGGGAAAGCTTAAATGGGAGAAATATGATCTCTCTTTTTAATTTTCATCAGAGCTCTTGCTGCCAGCATTTTGAATCAGCTGAAGGTTTTAACTGCATTTTTGTGGACATCCTGATAGTAAAGGAATTACAATAGTCCAGCCTTGAATTAACAAGTGCAGGGGACTAGTTTTTCAGCGTCACTCCTGGATAGGAAATTTTTCTAATTTTGGCAATCTCCGGAGGTGAAAGAAGGAAATCCTAAAAAACCTGTTAATATTGGATTTAAATTACATGTCCTGGTCAAAATTACACCAAGGTTTTTTAGTTTATTATCGGAGGTCAATTTAATGCCATCCAGGTTAAGTGATTGACTAAGCAGCTTTTTTTTAAAGACTCAGGTTCAAAGACGACAACTTCTGTCTTGTCTGAATTAGAAGCAAAAAATTAAAGTCATCCAAGTTTTTATATCTTCAAGACATGCTTGTATTTTATCTAATGGTTGGGTTCATCAGGATTTATGGATAAGTAAAGCTGAGTATCATCAGCGTAACAGTGAAAATTTATCCTATGCTGCCGATAATTTGACCTATTGGAAGCATATAATAGTAAAGAGAATTGGCCAAGTACTGAAACCTGTGGTACTCCACAATTAACCCTGGAGTTTAAAGATGATTTATCATTTACATGAACAAACTGGAATCTGTCAGACAGATAAGATTTAAACCAGCCTAGCGCTGTTCCCCTGATCCTTACAGCATATTCCAGCCTTTCTAAGAGAATATTATGATCGACTGTATCAAATGCAGCACTGAGATCTAACAGAACCAGTACAGACACAAGTCCATTATCTGAGGCCATAAGAATATCATTAGTGACTTTCAGCAGAGCTGTTTCAGTGCTATGATGAGCTCTGAAGCCTGACTGCAACTCTTCAAACAGGTCATTGTTGTGTAAATGCTCACACATTTGATTAGCAACTATTTTCTCAAGGATTTTTGATAAGAATGGAAGATTGGATATAGGTCTGTAATTTTTCAAGTCATCTCAATCAAGCGAAGGTTTCTTAAGTAAAGGTTTAATTACAGCTACCTTAAAAGCCTGTGGTACATATCCATTTACTAAAGATAGATTAATCATATCTAAAATAGGGCTGGTAATCAGAGGGAACACTTCCTTAAATAATTTAGTTGGGATCGGGTCTAACATACAAGTTGAAGGTCTAGATGAAGCCAACATTTCTGATAACTCAGGAAGCTCCACAGGATCAAAACAGTCCAAACGAAGATCAGGTTCTACAGTTATTTCCAATGTTGTTTCACTTGCTGAGGATGAAGTAATCATCTTCGGGAGTATGTCAAAGATTTTATTTTTAATAGAATCAATTTTATTTAAGAAGAATCCCATAAAGTCATGACTGCTAAGAGCTAAGGGAATGGATGGCTTAACACAGCTATGACTCTGTGTAAGTTTAGCAACTGTACTAAAGAGAAACCTAGGATTATTCTTGTTCTCTTCTATTAATGATGAGAAATAAGCTGTTCTGGCTTGGCGAAGTGTCTTTTTATACAACAGTAGGCTATTTTTCCAGATTAAGTAGGAATCCTCTAGTTGTGTAGAGCGCCATTTTCTCTCCAGTTTTCTAACATTGTGCTTTAAAGTACACAGATCTAAATTAAACCAAGGAGCCTGCCTCCTATGAATAATTACCTTCTTTTTCAAGGGGGCTGCATTGTCTAATGCACAGCGCAATGATGAAGTAACACTATGAACAAGAGAATCAATTTGTGAAGGGGCAGAAACAGAATTATTGCCCTCCTCTGTGCTTTTCAGTGATAATGAGGAGATCAAAAGTTGAACAGATTCTTTAAAGGTTGTTACAGCATCGTTTGATAATGATCTACTATAATGTAATTTTCTTTCAGGTGTGTAGTACTCAGTTAAATTAAACTCAAAGCTTATTAAAAAATGGTCAGACAGGACAGGGTTATGAGAAAATAATGTTATGTCTTTACACTCAGTGCCATATGTCAGCACAAGGTCCAGAGAATGAAGACAAAGTTGGGTAGGTTTGTTAATGTTTTGAGCAAAGCCAATTGAGTCTCAGATAGCATTAAAGGCTATATTCAGGCTATCACTTTCAGTGTCAACATGAATGTTAAAATCCCCCACTATAATAACTTTATCTGTATTTAACACTAAATCAGAAAAAAGGTCTGAAAACTGATCTAAAAATTGAGAGTAAGGGCCTGGTGGACGGTACAAAACAACAAATAGAAGTGGTTTTAGTGCTTTGCAATTTGGATGAGGAAAACTAAGAATTAAATATTCAAAAGAGTTGTAGCTATTGATTGGTCTGGGACTAATCAATAAATCGGACTGAAAGATGGTTGCTACTCCTCCTCCTCGCCCAGTATTTCGAGGAATGTGAAAATTTAAATAATTAGTAGGAGTTGACTCATTTATAGTAACATAATCTTCCTGCTGCAGCCACTATTAGTATTATAATAATCAGGTACACTCATCTACAGCACAAACAG
Organism: Crenichthys baileyi; assembly: GCA_036173005.1. Taxonomy (NCBI): domain Eukaryota; kingdom Metazoa; phylum Chordata; class Actinopteri; order Cyprinodontiformes; family Goodeidae; genus Crenichthys; species Crenichthys baileyi. The sequence goes on from JAHHUM010000598.1 coordinate 196,304, forward strand.
AAAAATGTCTTTAGTAAATGTTTTATTTATTAGAATAAAAAAAACCCATCAGCAATCAGTCTGGAAGTACAGGGAATTGATACTTTGACTGTCTAATCATAATCAAATATTTATATAAACTAGAAGATGCGTTGAGTGTACGATGGCAGGACATGGCTGGTCCGTTGTGGTGAAGAGAGAGCTGAGCCGAAAAGCAAAGCTCTCGATTTACCAGCTGGCCTACATTCCTACCCTCACCTATGGCCATGAACTTTGGGTCATGACCAAAAGAACGAGATCCTCAACACAAGCGGCTGAAATGAGCTTCCTCTGTTCGGTGACCGGGCACTCCCTTAGAGATAGGGTGAGGCGCTCGGCCATCCGGGAGGAGCTCGAGTAGAGCCGTTGGTCCTCCACATCGAGAGGAGCCAGTTGAGGTGGCTCGGGGATCTATACCGGATGCCTCCTGGACGCCTTCCTCGGGAGGTGTTCCAGGCATGTCCCACTGGGAGGAGGCCCAGGGGACGGCCCAGGACACGCAGGAGGGACTATGTCTCTCAGCTGGCTACGGAACGTCTTGGGATCCCCCCGGAGGAGCTGGAAGAGGTGTCTGGGGAGAGGGAAGTCTGGGTGTCTCTACTGAGTCTGCTGCCCTCGCTACCCGGTCCCGGATGAAGCGGAAGACGGCGAGTGTGAGTACCGTAAATTCCGACCTACAGAGCGCACCTGATTAAAAGCCTCATGCTCTAATTTTAGAAAGAAAATCAATTTTGTACTTGTACAGGCTGCACCGGATTTTAAGCCGCAGGTGTCCCACATTGTAAAATTATTTACACAGAAAGATATTACAAGTGAGGAATTTTTTATTTTAATACGTATGGTAATATAAACAAATGCATATTGAAAATGCTTTTTTTTGAACATTGGCTAACACGGCTACCTTTAAATATACGTACGTTTTCAGTAACACACAAATTACGTTGCTTATGCTTTTTTACTGAACAGTGCACGAACAACATTCCAATATCTCCTAACTGATATACACTGCAGCCTACCCGGTCAAAAGTCATTGATCACGTTCTTCATCTTCTTCTTGCACACTGAAACCATCAAAGTCCTGTTCTTCAGTGTCCGCATTGAACAGCCTCAGGATCTCGTCACTCACTTCAGCCTCTTCGTTGACGCTCTCACTTGAACGCACCCGGTCCCCTTAATCATGCAGCAGTCCAGCCTTTCGAAGCCCGATGATGATTTTCCATGTTGATGAGGTTGAATATAAATGTCTGATTTACAATACGGGTAATTGAATTGTGAAAGTGCTCTTGATTTATTACACAAGTTCATTGGACCTCTTTGAACTACTCATCAATTTGATTATTCTACTGTTACCAGGCAAAATGTTTTTGGCGGCATGAAAAACAACATGCATTAGCCGCACCGGTGTATACCAGCAGTGCATTCAAAGTGTGGGAAAAAAGTAGCAGTTTATAATCCGGAATTTACTGTACTTCTTTTGGTCATCTGTCTGGCTACAAACCTAATCTGACCAAAAGCACGATTCTTCTCTTGAATCCGGCAGCAAGGCGTTTCCCCCTGCATAACTTTCCATTCAGGGTTGCTTCAGATAGTTTTGTGTACTTAGGTATTTGGGTCACAGCTCTGTTTGAGGACTTATTTAAATCTAACAATCACCCATTGATTGCTCAGACTCAAAATGACTTTGAGCGCGGGACCCTATTAAATTTATTCCTTTCAGCCTGCATCAACTCTATCAAAATGAACACCCTTCCAAAGTTTATCTATTTATTCCAAGATGTTTCTTCCACAGTTCTTTTTTTCCAAAAAGGATAAATTAGTAGCTGAATTTATCAGGAACAAGAAAACCCCAAGACTATGTGGCCCTTTGCTTCCGAGATTAAAATCTCTGGGGGATTTGGGGATACCAAATTTTAGCTTTTATTACTGGTCCTGTAACTTAAGAGCAATCCAGTTCTGGCTTCATTTTGAGGGCTCTGCTTCACCCCCAGCATGGATAGCTTTGGAATCCATGTCTGCCAGACCAGCATCTTTGTCTGGGCTTGCTCATGCTCCTGTAATTTACCCCATTTCAGCTTACTCAAAGAGTATAATAGTTAAAGCTGCTGTGAGGATATGGAGCCAATTTAGACTTTATTTCGGCCTTCAGGCCCCACTTGCACCAAACCTGTCATTTCACCCTTCACTAATGGACGGAGCGTTCTCTTCCTGGCAGGTGCAGGGAATCAAAACAATCAGGGACTCGTATATTTTTGACATATTTTCGTCTTTCCAGCAGCATCTTTCAGAGAAATTTGCTCTTCCTAAAAATATTTTTTTTCAGATATTTACAGATCCATAGTTTTGTTAGAAATGTTTACCCAAGGTTTCCTGATGTGCCGGATCCCACTGACCTGTACCCATTCTTGACCCTGCTGCCGGCTATGAGGAGCATGATCTCTGTGTTATACAATCTCATTCGCTCTTTAAACCCAGTCTCACTTCGTGTTATTAGGACACTATGGGAGAATGATTTACAATGTGAACTTTTAGATGACTGATGATGCATTTCAGGGTGTACGGTAGTGAATAATTGTAAGGTGGAGTGAGCAAAGTGCAGCAACCAAAGTCACTTCAGAGAAGAGCAGAAAGTCAAAGCAGCGGAGACTGGTGGACTTCATCGAGTTGACCTGTCTGGCAAGCTAACAAACTAGCGAGCTCGCAGGCTCGGACCTCCAAACCCCACAGCGGAGCAGAGAGGCGGCGGTGTGAGGACCCCCACGGAGTTGCTGCAGGTAATGAGGCCCACATTGATGCCCCAATCCCTTGTCAGAAGGGAGAGCGGTGTTAAATCAGAGCTAAATTGGGTGAGTCATGCCGGGCGAACGCGGATCCGGGAGGGGGAGAGATATGGCAGCAGCAGACGGTATGGAAGAAATAAAAAGATCTTTGAACTACATGTCTGCTGAACTATGGAAATTAACTTCACAGCAGGATCGACTGATTGGGTTGATTGATGAAGTTAAAACGCTGAAAGTTGTGATACAGGAAAAGGAAAAAAAATGGCTGATTTCGATAAAAGAGTGGATAACGTGGAACAATACACGAGAAGAGATGAGTTGATTATATCTGGACTAAAAATGAAAAACAGATCTTGTGCTAGGATGGCTTCGGGTGCAGAGACAGGAGAGGGCAGTCCGCAGAAGGAACTGGAGTCTCCTGAACAGCAAGTAGTAAAATTCTTGTGCAGCAAGGACATCAGCATCCAAGATGAAGCTATTTCAGTCTGTCACACCCTACCTACTAAAGCAGGAAATAAAACACCTGCTGTTGTTTTTAGATTTATTAGTAAGAAACTGAGAAATAGCCTGGTAATGCAATCAAATAAGCTGAAAGGTCCTGGTGTGTATATAAATGAGCATCTGACAAAGAAGAACAGTAATATTGTTCCTGCAAAAATGATAAAAGAGCTGAGTGAATTGGAGGAGTTCAGGAAGAAGACCTAATGGGAATGATGGCTGTCAATATTTTACAGAGAAAGAATTTGATAATACGGTGGCTCCTTTCATGCACAGAGCATTTTCTGTTGTACATTTCGATGTTCGTAGTAAGAACACCTAATGGTTAGATACACATGGCAAATTTATTCATGAACACACATATAAATAGAATGGATGAAGTTGTTGATTTTTTTTTTTCTTCCAGGGAATGATGGCTTTGAATATTATACAGAGAAACAGTTTGATAATACGGAGGCTCCTTTCAAGGACAGAGCATTTTCTGTTGTACATTTCAATGTTCGTAGTTAAAATTGCATGATAGATACGATAAGGGACTACTTGGGTCAACTTAGTAAAACGTTTAGTATAACTGCAGAGACGGAGCCTTGGTTGAAAAATAATGATGTAAATAAAGTACAGAGTGATGGTTATGAAATGTATTATGTAAACAGAGTTGATAAAAAAGGAGGGGGTGTAGCTCTATACGTCAATGTAAATTTAAAATGTAGACTTGTTGAATAAATGACAACTATTGTTAGTTATATCATGGAAATGGAGATATTTGATAAGATTCAACGTACATCAGTGTTCTTGTGCGGGGATTTCAAGATAGACCTTGAAGGGGGACAATAGAGGTCAGATGAGTTTGTAAATGCTATGATCAGCACAGGGCTGTTTCCCATGATATCTAAACCAACAAGAATTTCAGCAATGTTCGTAGTTAAAATTGCATAATAGATACGATAAGGGACTACTTGGGTCAACTTAGTAAAACGTTTAGTATAACTGCAGAGACGGAGACTTGGTTGAAAAATAATGATGTAAATAAAGTACAGAGTGATGGTTATGAAATGTATTATGTAAACAGAGTTGATAAAAAAGGAGGGGGTGTAGCTCTATACATCAATGTAAATTTAAAATGTAGACTTGTTGAATAAATGACAACTATTGTTAGTTATATCATGGAAATGGAGATATTTGATAAGATTCAACGTACATCAGTGTTCTTGTGCGGGGATTTCAAGATAGACCTTGAAGTGGGACAATAGAGGTCAGATGAGTTTGTAAATGCTATGATCAGCACAGGGCTGTTTCCCATGATATCTAAACCAACAAGAATTTCAGCACATAGCGCAACAATTATTGACAACATCTTTGTCAATATTAGCAATGATGATAGAATGTTATTAGAAGGAATATTAATAATTGATGTAAGTGATCATCTCCGTGTGTTTATTGTCTGTGAGAGTCAATGTAGGGTTGTGACACCAGTTCCTATGGAGATGGTTATAAGGAATCGATCAGTTAAGGCTATAAATGCCTTACGAGAACACCTTAGAAAACAACAATGGGATGAAGTGTATAATGATGATGTTAATATTGCTTATGATTCATTTATGAAAATATTGGTTGGCTTATATGATAAGAACTGCAGTTTAACTAAACTATGAGGTAACATTAAGAGGAATGCCACCAACAAACCCTGGATGACAAATGGGATAAAAAATGCCGTTTTTAAAGTTAAGGATAAAAGATTCAGACGAGAGGTATAAAATATATAAAAATAAATTGACATGGATTATAAGAACACAAAAAAAGTAATATTATAGTGAATTGTTAGATGAAAACAAACAGTATAAAAGTGTAAATGGGGAATAATCAATAAAGTTGTATAGAAGAATAAAACAAAAGTTAAAATTCCAAATTATTTTACTAAAAATAACAAAAATATTTATGATAAAGACGTTATAGTAAATTACTTCAACAATTGTTTTGCAAATATTGGACCATATCACCACTACTGATTTCGTAGACATGAATATGGCATTTATTAAGAATATTATAGATTTAGTTGTGGACCCATTTACATATATCTGTAATTTGTCATTTTCAAGAGGAGTTTTCCCAGACAATATGAAAATTTCTAAAATAAGAGCAGTAGTGCGGAGTCCCCGGCCTTCTTGGCATCGCTGTCTGGGGTGCTGGATAGTGCCCCTCCCGGGAACTCCATTATTCTGCTGGGGGACTTCAACGCCCACATGGGAAACGACAGTGACACCTGGAGAGTCATGATCGGGAGGAATGGCCTCCGCGATCTGAATCTGAGTGGTGTTTCATTATTGGACTTCTGTGCCAGTCACGGATTGTCCATAATGAACACCATGTTCAAGCATAATGGTGTCCATCAGTGCACTTGGGACCAGGACACCCTAGGCAGGAGGTGGATGATCGACTTTGTTTTCGTGTCGTCAGACCTTCGGCTGCATGTTTTGGACACTCAGGTGAAGAGAGGGGCTGAGTTGTCCACTAATCACCATCTGGTGGTGAGTTGGATCCGCTAGAGGAGGAGAAAGCCGGACAGACATGGCAGGCCCAAGCGCATATTGAGGGTCTGCTGGAAACATCTGGCAGAGCCCTTGGCCAGGGATGTATTCAACTCCCACCTCCAGAAGAGCTTTGACTAGATTCCGGGGGATGTTGGAGACATAGAGTCCGAGTGGACCATGTTTTCCGTATCTATTGTCGATGCTGCTGCCCGTAGCTGTGGCCATAAGGTCTGTGGTGCCTGTCGCGGCGGCAATCCCCAAACCCCGTGGTGGACACCGGCAATAAGGGACGCTGTCAAGCTGAAGAAGGAGTCCTAACGGCTTGGGTTGGACTACCGGTTGGACTCGAAGCGATTCTGGCAAACCGTCCTGCGGCTCAGGAGGGGGAAGCAGTGCTTCGCCAACACTGTTTACAATGGGGGTGGGCAGCTGCTGACTCTGACTGGGGCATCATCGGGCGGTGGAAGGAGTACTTCAAGGATCTCCTCAATTCTGCCATCACGCATTCCCTGGTGGAAGCAGAGGCTGGGGACTTGGGGTTAGATTCTATCATCACTCAGGCTGAAGTCACCAAGGTGGTCAAAAAGTTCTGTGGTGTCAGGGCTTCGGGGGTGGATGAGATCGGACATTGCGCGGTGGTCAGGGACAGTGCCTCTGGACTGGCAGACTGGGGTGGTGATCCCCCTTCATAGGAAGGGTGACTGGAGGGTGTGTTCCAACTACAGGGGGATCACACTCCTCAGCCTCCCTGGTAAGGCAAACGACGGGGTATTGGAGAGGAGAGTCCAGCCAATAGTCAAAACTCGGCTACAGGAGGAGCAGTATGGTTTTCGTCCCGGCCGTGGAACACTGGACCAGCTCTATACCCTCTGCAGGGTACTCGAGGGTTCATAGAAGTTTGCCCAACCAGTCCACATGTGTTTTGTGGACCTGGAGAAGGCATTCGACTGTGTCCCTCGTGGTGCCCTGTGGGGGGTGTTCCAGGAGTATGGAATCGGGGGCCCTTTATTAGGGGCTATCCAATCTCTGTACAAGCGGAGCAAGAGTTTGGTCCGCATTGCTGGCACTAAGTCAGACCTGTTCAAGGTGCATGTTGGACTCCAGCAGGGCTGCTCTTTGTCACCGGCCATAACAATTTCTAGCCAAGGGCCAGAGGGGGTCTGGTTTGGGGACCAGTGGATTTCGTCTCTTCTGATGACGTGGAGATGACGCGTTCCTGCCGGCCCCCTCTTGTCAAGACCTACAGCACGCACTGGGGCAGTTCGCAGTCGAGTGTGAAGTGGCTGGGATGACCGGAAAAGGATGGCTTGTCCTCTTCAGGTTGGAGGAGAGTTCCTGCGTCAAGTGGAGGAGTTCAAGTATCTCAGGGTCTTGTTTACGAGTGAGGGAAGAATGGAGCGGGAGATCGACAGACTGATCAGTGCGGCTGCCTCAGTAATGGGGTCCCTGTGCCTGTCCGTTGTGGTGAAGAGAAAGCTGAGCCGAAAAGCGAAGCTCTCGATTTACCGGTCGGTCTACCCTCACCTATGGCCATGAACTTTGGGTCATGACCGAAAGAAGGAGATCCCGAATACAAGTGGCTGAAATGAGCTTCCTCCGTAGGGTGGCCGGGCACTCCCTCAGAGATAGGGTGAGGAGCTCGGCCATCCGGGAGGGGCTCGGAGTAGAGCCACTGCTCCTCCACATCGAGAGGAGCCAGTTGAGGTGGCTCAGGCATCTATACCGGATGTCTCCTAGAGGCCTTCCTTGGAAGGTGTTCAAGGCACGTCCCGCCGGGAGGAGGCCCAGGGGACGGCCCTGGACACGCTGGAGGGACTATGTCTCTCCGGGCTCCCCCCGGAGGAGATGGAGGTGGTGTCTGGAGAGAGGGACATCTTGGCGTCTCTGCTGAGTCTGCGGCCCCTGTGATCCGGTCCCGCGGAAGACAATGAGTACGAGTACGAGCTAAAATAATACCAATTTAAAAAAGGTAGGAATAAGCACAAACATAACAATTACAGACCTATCTCGCTGCTTCTGCAATGTTTTGGATACATTTTTTGTTTCTAGACTACACAAATTCATCAATAAATATAGCATTTTAAATGATTGTCAATGTTTTTGCTCAAATCATTCAACTGCGACAACAATAACTTAACTGGTAAAAGAGATTTCAACAGCAATAGATAAAAAGCAATACTTGGTGAGTGTATTTGTGGATTTACAAAAAGTTTTAAATACATTAGATCACTCAATACTGTTGAAAATGTTATACAAGTACAGTAAGAGAGGAGTGGCACAAGAATAGGTAACAAGTTATTTAAAAAATAGAAGGCAGTTTGTAGAGATTAGTTACACAAAATCTGCTGTGCGAAATGTTAGTTGTGGGGTACCACAAGGATGATTCCTTGGACCCCTACTTTTCCTTTTGTATATTAATGATATTACTATGATTTCTAACGTACTTAAGTGCATTTTATTTGTAGATGATACAAATTTTTTACTCTAGAAAGAAAGAAATTACGTTTTTGGGTGTGCTTATTGATGAACATTTGTCATGGGAACCTTATATAAATTATATAAAAGGTCAAATATCTTAAACCATTACTGTAATAAATAAGGTCAAGGATATTCTGAACAAACAGGCTTTGTATATATTGGGTAACTCATTGATTGTACCATATCTGACATATTTGTGAGGAAGTGTGGGGTAGTGCCTGTGGAACATATATAAATACAATCTTCCTCTTACAGGAAAGAGCTGTCTGAGTTATTAGTGCAACTGAATATTGAAATGATACAAATCAACTATTTATACAGTTAAATTTACTGCAAATTAATGAGTTGACTGAAATTTGTATTTTAAAATTTATGTACAAAGTTAATAAGAAAACATTACCAAACAACATTCAAATCAGATTTATTAAAAGGGAAAGTAAATATAATTTAAAGGGACTGAGCTCTTTAAAAAAAAATAGATGTATATCAGTTAAGGGTGTTATTTTGTGGAATGATCTTGACAGTAAGGTTAAGCACTCCAATTCTTTATTTTTAAAAGAATTTTGAAACTTATTATGATGAAGCATTATGTTAGTGATTAAGATGATGTTTTGTTATGTGTCTCTGTGTTTTGAATGGGTTTTTCTGTGTGTTACTGATGGACCTCTGTGTTGGTAATTTCTATTTTTATTTTTTGTGAATAGTGGAAAATATAAGTTTATACTTCTTTTTGCTCCTTTTCATTCATATTTTTTTCATAAAGTTTGTTTTGTTTTTTTAATGAATGAAATAATAAAGAATAAAGTGAATGAAAGAATAAATAAATAATTAGAAGATTATGTTTGGGATGAGTGTTTGCGGCTGGTCCATTCTTCCTCCATATCTGGTAGGCATGCGTTGCTGCAATGTAAGTTTTTTTATCGCTATCATTTAATTAAGGTCCGACTATCTAAAATATATGGTGATGTTGACCCCATTTCTGATAGATAACTGCAGTTCCCAGCTACCTATTTTCATAAGCATTGGGTATGCCCTTCCCTGAATACCTTTTGGTTGGAGATTTTTAATGCTATTTTACAGATCGCATTGGTCTCTTTCACAAAATCTGCGGTCACTGCCCTATTTGCAGTTAACCTTAAACCTACTATACCAAATTATAAGAAGAACCTGATAGCTTTTGTTACCCTCTTAGCTAGAGGTCTAATCCTTATGAAATGGAAATCCCAGACTCCACCAACCTACCATGAATAGATAAAGGATATTTTTTATTGTAGTGTTAGTGCTTCTGTGTTCTTTTTGTGTCTCTGCCCTGTTCTCTCAAAACCCCAGTCGGTCGTGGCAGATGACCGCTCACACTGAGCCTGGTTCTGCTGGAGGTTTCTTTCTGTTAAAAGGGAGTTTTTCCTCTCCACTGTCGCTACATGCATGCTCAGTATGAGGGATTGCTGCAAAGTCAACGCCAGTGACTGTCCACTGTCTCTACATGCTCATCCAGGAGGAGTGAATGCTGCAAGTCACTGTCTGGATGCAATCTGCTGGGTTTCCTTAGACAGAAAAACTTTTTATCCAATTTGAATAAATAACTGAATCTGACTGCACTGTTCAATGATTAGGATTAATTTGAATGTATGCACCTGACTTTTGTGAAGTGCCTTGAGACGACATGTGTTGTGAATTGGCGCTATATAAATAAACTGAAATGAATTATTAACATGGAGAAAATCCGCTGCACACTGAGGAGATCCTCTGCTTCTTTCGGGAAAACATGGGGGCCATTTTTTGAGTTTGCAAAGTAGACTTTTCCTAATATCCCGACCTGACAAATATCCCCTGTACATCTGTTTTAACAACATGTTTTGTACAGATGTATGTGATTGTCAACTTCAATGTGTCACTAATAATGGCCATTTGTTTAAATTTCTAATTCTTCATTTCGTATAGGTGACCTACTTTTTGTTGTTTTTTTGCTTGTTTGTTTATATACTTATATTCAGGTGCTTTATATGCCGTTTATCTTTATTTGAGCTTTGTGATAATTATGATAATGAAAAACTTGATGCTTCCTTTCTTATAACTGTCATCTATGTGATGAAAACTCAAAGTTTTCAAAGGTAGAATTAAAAAGCTGAAAACCTGTTAAAAAAATATATGTTAGAGCACATTCATACATTATACATCTAGCAGGTTATACTGCATATGTATAGTAGTTTAAGAAGTCATTTTCTTTATTGTTCTTTATGCGTTTGCTTGTTTATTTTTTAAAGATAATATGGTTGTGTTTTGTATACTTTAAGTATATTTTTTGCACAAAAACAAACAAACTGTTTAATAATAAAACAAAGTGAGAAAGTGCTCTTCAGTAATGCCAGAGCTTGGCTCACCGCCTTCACTATTGTCCAAATACCACTGCAGTAATTACCTGGACAACATTTAACAGACTGAATTATTATTTATTTAAAATATTAATATTAAATAAGAAATAATATATTCATAATAATCACAACAGTGTGTAATCCTTAAACTCATGACACATTTTAACATCAATAAGTGGTATCAGAATATAATCAACGAATGTGTTAGGAATAACCCTTTCTGATGAGCTTTCACCCACACACCATGATTAAGTATAAAATCTACTGTTTCACTTTTGTTGGTATATGGATAAGAATCCTCACTGACGTACATTAGAAGGACAAATGACCTACGATTTATACATTAGCATTAACATTAGCAACACCTAGATTGAGGATTGGACCCCTGCTATTACATACCGTATCAGACACCAGAAGGGTGACACAGTCTACTTATGAACACTGAGGGAGTGTACATCCATTGCATGGAAAGTCCCAGATATAAAACTACATATGACCTTCTTTTGGGGCTGCTTCGTCACTTTTGATAGCCAAGCACATCCAGGACGGGAGCCTCAGTGCTGATCTCTGTAACAATTCCTCTGCCTTATTTAGAATAAAGGTGATAAAAGTATAGTACTGTTTGAGAGTCATTCCTTTAAGAGAACATGTTGTAGACAGTGGGGCCGCTCCTGGGGAAAGATTTGGGGGAGCTCTGAGGCGTCTAACTGCCAACCGGGTGCGGTAGCTCGGACAACTGCTTTACACCTTACTGAAATAGGAGTGTAATAATCCAACACAGGATTTAATCTTCCATTAAGCACCCAGAATTTGCTTTCCCTTAGAAACTCAAAAAAGGCTTCCCCATGATTATTTAAACCTGTCTCCAAGATAACTACAAGAAATATCGTCAACCGATTCAACAAAATCTTTCAAATCTGAAATACGGCTATTAAAGTCTCCACAAACAGAATCTACCTTGACAGAATGAATTAATGTCCACAGGTGATTTCAACCCCATGTAGAAGTTTCTGAAAACAAATAGCAGCAAATAACCATAAATAAATAATGTGACAAACGGTGCTCACATTAACAAAGAATATCATTATAATTTGTCAACAAGTTTAACACTGAACTAATCAAGAATACGTTTTTTAACAAAAAGTCCAACACCTCCAGAATCTTTGACCGCTCTTCTAAGAGCTAAACGATTATGAACAAACCATAAATATCCATTGAATTCCATTGCGTCACATAATAAAGGAGTTTTGTTTAAAAAAATAAAATCCAGCTCCAGGGAGTGTAATACAAGTTTTCTTAGAAGACAGTTTGAAGAAATTATTATCCAACAGTTGTTCTGCTTGGGACTTCACAGATGAAATATAAACTCTCTGGAAGTGATCAGAGTCCTGTAGTTTGGCTTTCCTCCGTAACACAGCCACTTCATGCTGAACTTATTGTAATTCCACTTTAACCACTCCAGGCTTACGTCCAGCTGCTTGGGTCCATTCCATTGCAACAGATTCAAGCACCAGGTCACACATCAAGACATTAATAAACATCTTTCACTTTAGACATTAAACTCTCTTCATCTCGTGTTAACCTCTTTATCACAAGCAAAACGTCTTCATCAAATGATTTCTTCTGGGTGAACCCTCCAGCCATTTGGGATCATTTAGCCTATTTCTTGTTATTAGACAGGTTCATTCTTGATTTATCCATTGTAACAATTATGTTATTATAAAGCGCAAAGTTTGGATAGCTTTTTACCCTTAATAAAGACCATTATTTAAAAACGTTTTGTATTTACTCAGGATACAATACCATTGTAGGCACATTATTCTGATGAAATACGGTGCAGTAAGGTAGCTCACTGAAGACAGTGTCATACACTAGAATACTGTCTCTGGGTAAGTTTTACCTCAGCTGATATAGCAGCAAAATTTATTTGGCATTTTCTTGTTTACAAAGAATGGCAATATATTTGTTGAGGCATGAAAAATAGATTGTTTAGGTAAAAATGTCATAAAATGAGACCTCTCATTACACTTCACTGTGGTAGAGCTGCTTAGGTTTAGATTTCAATAGTTCTAGGAATAGAGTTAAATTTCTTTTCCTTATAGGTTGTAAGAATATTTAACAAAAGGGATCTGGTCATTCATTGTGCTAATCTGAAATTAGATTTGGTCAGATTTGCTCTTTCAGTCAGCTTTTCTAAAGTTTTTAACCTCAAAATAAACCCAAATACAGTTAGAAACTCAAAAAGGACCAAGTTGGTAAAAGATATACAAAACTCTAGACTTCTTAAAAGAACTGTCAAACTGCAACAGGATTATTAACACTCCAAAGTATATTTATACAATGAAAAATATAATACATTTTCTATATTTATTTTTAGTCTGCTTGATTTGTTTTGTTAATCTGTGTTTCTTGTGTTGAAGAAAATGTTTAAACAAAATATTGAATTTTAAGGTCATTTCAAATTAATTATATTGTTTGTTTTTTCCTTTAAAACTGCATCGTTTCACTTCATTCAGTAAGTCACTAAAACTACTAAACAAGGTCATGTACTTCCGACTAACCAATTTTGCAAATCCGCCATTTTTATTTCTTGCTGCTATTTCGTTGTCCAAGCTCAAGTATGCCAAAGCTGCAGTTGTTAGGTGAATTAACCCACACAATTTATTACACCATCCCCCAGCATCAGAAGCTCTTCGAAAAGCCTGATTTAATGTTTTCTTTTCCTCTTTGTTTGTGTGAAGCACTTCAGTGACAAGTTCCTTCAGCAACCTCCAACATTATCAAGAAGGATTGGCCAAAAGACTTCATCTGATTAAGCGGTCAGTTCCTTCTGTCTATAGAAATAACAGACACAGCAAATAACGCTGAAATGACAACAAACTTTATTTTAGACATGAATTTCTTGTGTGCCGATAAAATGTCCTGGACATTGTTGGGACCCAGCCATGGATTTCAACATTAGAACTCCGGTATACACTTTTCTGGAGTTTTCAAATAAATTGCATTTAACTGACTTCCAGCAACTGAGGAAAGGGGGGGTGGGGAGGCAGCAGACTTCCCATGATGCCACTGTCTGAATAAGAGCACCCCCTCTCCCACAAGCCGACCTCTTTTCCACACGGCCTTCCAGAGGACCCGATAGGGGGGACAAGCGCTAATGTCTTTTTGCTGGCAAAAAGACAATCTCTTCAAACTGGATCCAAGAGTCTCACATGATCACCGATCATAGGCAAAGAGAAGTATGAGTGAATAACTGTTTGTGTACCCAGTATTCATTCATAAAAACGGGAATTAAGGTACACGCCTGGCTTGACTTTCTCTCCGAGGTCTGCTGAAGCAACGGTGTCCCAGAAAAGTCCCCAGCAGAGACGCGGTCTCTACAACCCGAGTGAAGCGGTTTTCCTTGCCTGAGAGAAGGACGAAGAGTAGCCGCATCACCGGTAACGTGCAGTTTTGGCCGGCCGACAGAACGGGCCGCCCACCCACAGCTTCGTTAGGTTAGCCGAAGGCTAACCGCTTGTTGACTGTGGACGTTTCTTCAAACTTCGCCCCTTGGACAACATTTCCTCACCATAGTCAGAGGTTAGGTTTGGGCAGAGTGAATAATAGAAAGAGTTAGGATGAAATGATCTGAACGTTTTCATTGTTTTTGAAGTTTGGTTTGGTTGTGTGAAACTGCTACCTTAGTGCTAGTAGGCTGCACACGTGATCAGCTTTGTGTTCTGTGTTTATGTGTTTTTAAAGTTAAGACAAACTTTATTTAAAGGGTGATTTTAAACACAGAAGATTGCTCATAACGCGCCGTCCGCGCTTATGCATTTTAACCCTTTTATTGACCCTGGTATTTTAAAGGTATGTGTTTGGTTCTGGTGCTAAGCTAAGCTATCGGCCTCCTTTGTTAGCTTAACTGCTAACAGCTTAAGAACATGTGCTTGCTACAGAATATTTAACAGAAAGGTTGTTAGTTTTCAAGTTAGTGAATAATAATCTCTAAACATTATTTTACTAAATCTGATAAGTAAGTAAACACCATTAAGCCCCATTTCTCCAGAAAGATTAGGCTCTTTTCCAAATATTCCCTTAATAATATTTCTTCAAATATTATTTTAATACATAAAGGCAACTAATTAGACACCATAGAGAAATTATTCATCCAGAAGGTTGGTTTTATTCACCAGATCATTCTTTAAAACATTATTTTGATAAAATAATATTTTATCTGATCTTGTATTGTGAATGGTTGTCTAAACGTTTGCTAAATATTGTCTAAGTTGGTTCCAAGACTAACTTAACTTCACTTCCAGATTCTTCAAGATAATCCTTGGTTCTCAAACATAAACATTGCATGGTAATGTTGCATCACTCTTTTGGTCATGATTTTCAATCATCTTTAATCAACTTGTTTATATTGTACATAGCCCATTAGTCTTCCTTATTCTTTAATTCTGCTTGGTAGTTTAGTTGGATTGTTTTAGCATAGTAAAGAGTTTGTTGATTGAAATATGTTTGACTTTGAGTTGACTTATTTTTTTTTAATAAATTCTTGTATTTTAAGAAATTGTGTGAATTCATTCAATGTGTGTGCAGAGTTTATGCTGTTTAATAATGTCAGAGCTTGGCTCACATCTTTCAACTTTGTCCTAATACCATCGCCTTACTGGGCTGGTATTCACAGGACATCCCTTAACAGACCGAAATATTATTTGATAAAATATTGAAATATTAATATTAAATATTAAATAATATTGTCAGATTAATAATCACAACAACATGGTTTTGATAGCAGTATTATCGTGCCTTCTGCCTATGTTAGTCCTGTGTGCTGCTTTTAGCTCCCTGAGGACATAACAGTACTGCATGTTTTGAGTAGTATCATTACATAAACAGTTTTGCACTGTTAAGGTTCCAAGCCCGCGGGACAGAGCGAAGGCCATGCAAGGAATGGCCGTTCGCCTGCTCCCAGCGAAGCAAGGAACCATATTGTTTTTCGCTTTGTTTTTTTCATTATTATTAGGTTTACAAGTCTGCGGGAACGAGCGAAGGCCATGCAAGGCATGGTTGTTCGCCTACTCCCAGCGGAGCAGGGAGCCCTATTGTCTTGCTTTGTTTTTT
This sequence comes from Crenichthys baileyi, assembly GCA_036173005.1. Taxonomy (NCBI): domain Eukaryota; kingdom Metazoa; phylum Chordata; class Actinopteri; order Cyprinodontiformes; family Goodeidae; genus Crenichthys; species Crenichthys baileyi. Next base: position 212,087 of record JAHHUM010000598.1, read on the forward strand.
CATTATTATTACTATTATTAGGGTTCCAAGCCCGCAGGAGCAAGCGAAGGCCATGCAAGGCATGACCGTTCGCCTGCTCCCAGCGGAGCAGGGAACCCTATTGTTTTTGCTTCGTTTTTTCATTATTATTAGTCTCAGGCTAAAAGTTGTTGGGCGTAAGAACCAGAAAATGCTGGGAGAAAACTGACATTGCAGCCTAGTAGGGAATCGCAACCGCTACTCAGAAACAAAGATTAAGACCCTCTAATAACAAGGGAGCACTATTAAATATGACAATAAGTTTGGGCTTATAACTTTAAAACCTTTACACTCTAAAGCTTTATATCCCCTTGTTCCTTCGATGATACTGCATCACTTTGTAATTGGCCACGCCCGCTTCCACCCTACTAGATTTTTTGCTACTTTGCGACAAAGACCAAATCTATTTTTGATAACTCCTCCTACATTTTGAGCTCAATCAAGATGAAACTCTGTACATCCCATCTACAGAGTTAGCGGGACAAAATGGTATAAAATTTTTGTCAAATGTTCAAAAATTGTTAGAGCTACGTGCGGACAAACTTTGATTGCAAACTAAAAAGTTACTTAACTAACACCGATATAACTAAAAGCTAACAAAAAAATTTACTTAATTGACTATGTCTCTACCATAATTCATGACTTCCAAACAAGATTAGAGATCGTGTTAGGGGATGAGCTATTGTACCTATACATTAAGTATGACAGACATTCAATAATAGGGTCGCGCTATAGGCACTAGAAGTTCATATCTGCATAAAGGATTGACACGCAACTTGGTACATGTGCTCAGGACCTCGGCCTGAGGATGTACCTTTAATATGATTAAGAAGTGGTCGTGGCTTATATGCCATCTCACATTTTACCTTTGAACACAGGGAATTTTAAAGATTTTGTTGAGAACATCACAGATCATATGCAGAACTGTGCTACCTAGGTACATGAGAAAAATTGTTAAGTTTCACCATTAGATGGCGTGGTTTATAACGTAAAATGAGTTAAGTGATTATCTCTGAAGCAGCTGCTTGAAGAGACTAAATCTCTATTCCTGGATGTTCTTTGAGTCATTTTAATTCATGTGAGTTTTGAAAAAATTTTATAAAGTTATGCTAATTAGCAACAGTGTTGCATAATATACGAAACCTATTATCATCAACTGCTCCTTAGGGCCAAGGCCAAAGAGAAAAAAATAATAGTTTTTTTTGGCCTGACTAACATAGATTAAGATGTATAATCCTAATCTTCAGGACACTCTGAAGGTATGTAATTATTTTCAGAGGGATCCAAGCCTAAGAGGCTCGGATCGGAGAAATTTATATAGCCAAAATGGCTAAATGGATTTTCATAAAATTTGGTACGTTCTTTTAGGATACCACTTTGGACAAAGACTATGTTATCAATATGGTCATCATTGGTCAAAGTGGGCGTGGCTTATGGGCAAAAATGTACCTACGACATTTCCCTTATTATAAAATTCCACAAAAATCACTTGTGCTAGCTAGAGAGCTCAAACCTACAGGATATGTTCTGTGCATAATCCTGAAAAGTTCCTATTCTAGCTAAAGTTCTATCTCAAAGCCTGTCACTATGAGATATGAGATTTGGTAATAAAGCTAGCGGCTGTATCTCCAGTCCTGTTAAGCCAAACGCCACAGAATTTTGCACACTACTTACATTGACAATGCAAATTATCCCCAATAAACACTGTTCAATTTGGACAGCCCACTTCTGTACAATTAATTTATAAAGATGTATGCTAATCAATAATGGCAATTATAAATTAATTTGGATGAAAAAAGTGTGGTGGCTGACAAAATCCATGCATATTCTTCATATAAATGATGTTCTCTGTGAATATTTTGAGATTTTTCGGACAAACTAGGCATTTTATGAGAATTTTTCAATTTTGGCCATTATTAAACCTTATCAGGATAGCCATACAACATTCTACCTCTGATCTTCCCAATGGTTTGATATGACTTGGGTGGTCCAATGGTTAATTTAATTCAATTCAATTCAAAAACATTTTATTCACCCCAAAGGGAAATTAAATGTTGTTGCACCTCATTATGTACGTTTCTTCATAAAGCCGTTGTAAATGCTGATTGCTGTGGGCAGGAAGGATCTCCTGTAGCGCTGTCTTACAGAACATCTGAAGAAGCCTCTGACTGAAGACACTCTGTTTTTGTAGGATAGTCTCATGAAGAGGATGGTCTGGGTTCTCCATAATGTTATTCCTTTGATGAACAATCGTTCTTGGCACAATGATCTCCAGAGCTTCCAGACGAGTCCCCAGAACAGAGCCAGCTTTCTTTATCAGCTTGTTGATGTTTTTTAAGTCCCTGGCTCTGATGCTGCTTCCCCAGCAGATGATGCCAGAAGAGATCACACTCTCCACAACAGACTTGTAGAAGATATGCAGCATCTTGCTGCAAACACTGAAGGACTTAAGCTTCCTCAAAAAGTACAGTCTGCTCTGACCTTTCTTGTAGATGGCTTCACAGTTGCATCTCCACTCCAGTCTGTTGTTCAGGTGAACACCGAGGTACTTATACTCCTGCACAACCTCCATCTCTTCTCCCATTTCGGAAATAGTTTTTGACTTATTCCTGTTTCTCTTAAAATCTACAATCCCCTCTTTTGTTTTTAGTCACGTTAAAGAAGATGTACTCATCTACTTGTCCATCTCTGATCCACCTCACAACTGCAGAATCATCTGAGTATTTCTGCAGGTGACACGAGTCTGTCTTGTACTGGAAGTCTGAGGTGTACAGAGTGAAGAGGAATGGTGAAAGTATAGTCCTCTGTGATGCTCTTGTGCTGCTGACTACCTGGTTAGACACACAACCCTTCAGTCTCACAAACTGTGGTCTGTTTGTCAGGTAGTCTTTGATCCAGGAGATTGTTGAGGCCTCTACCTGAGTCTTCTGGAGTTTCTGACAAAGCAAATCAGGTTGGATTGTGTTAAATGCACTGGAGAAATCAAAGAACATGATCCTCACATTGCTGCTAGCTTTGTCCAGATGACAGTGGGTTTGTTGAAGCAGGTGTATGATAGCATCTTCAACTCCAACTTCACAGCAATAAGCAAACTGAAGGGGGTTCTGATAGTTTATTGTTTGCTTGATCAGGTGGGCCAACAGGAGTCTCTCTAGGACCTTCATGGTGTGGGATGTCAGGGCAACAAGTCGATAGTCATTGAGGACTGATGGGTGAGTTTTCTTTGGTACCGGAACAAGACAGGAGGTCTTCCACAACACTGGAACCTTCTTCTGGGCCAGGCTAAGATTGAAGAGGTGCTGCAGAATCCCATAGAGCTGCTCTGCACAGCCCTTCAGGACTCTAGGGCTGACACAACCTGGACCTGCAACATTATTCCGATTCAGTCTCCCCAGTTGCATCTTCACCTGACTTCCTGAGACACACAGCTGGAAGGTGGAGGCAAAGGGAGCATCAATATCTTCTGATTTGGCTGAAGGCCAACATGTAGAAGCAGAAGGGTACATGGCTGAGGTGGAAGATAAAACATTTGAGGTGTGACAGAAAAGCTGTGGGTCAAAGGAGGGTGGGATGTCTGTTTGGCTGTGAGCAGGAGAGGAGGATGCTGAGCTTGTTTCTGAACTGAACCTATTGAAGAATATGTTTAGTTCATTGGTTCTTTCCAGAAAAAGAGCTTGGCCTGTGGTTTGAGTGCTTGGCGGTTTGAATCTCCACATTGACTGTTTTTTTTTTATATTTTGTGATTTCCTCACACTAATGCTGAGTTCCAACACTATATTGTGGATTAAGTTTTAAAGGTTGTTTCAGAATTAATCCACACGTTTCAACTGTCTAGCCTGCCCCTATGGAAATGGGTCTGTTTCAAATGGTCAATGCATGCTGGGTTGGCAGGGGGCATGACGCGGTGCACTGGGAGGGGCGGGAACAGGGGCGGACTCGCAAGGAAGGCTTGGAACCGGATCATAACTGCTTGCAGTTCTAGTTTTTGTTGCGTTTGTCTTGGGGAGCACATGATCCAAATGCATTCAGTGATATTCTTGTCGCTAGCGCAAGTAAAATCGTAAACTATATTTTTCTCAGTTTTGTATAAAAAGTCTTTCCTTGTTGACATCTTTTAATCCATTTGGGAATAAAACGTTTCTGTGCTGCTAGATAATTGCATCTCTCTTATCAAACTACAAAAATGGCCGAACTGGGTGGAGTGGAACGCTCTGCGACCTGGACAGGTCAGGGTGTGAAATGCCTCTTTCGCATTTAAAGAAACCACACCAAAACAAGTTGCTCTCAGACACACTTCAGAACAGGGGTAAATTGGGGCCTGTTAAGCTACACAAAAAAGGAATTCAGTCCAAAGCATTGCAGTTCCATGCTAAATAGACCATAATGTGAAAAGGAAGGATTTAAAAGCATGACGTGTCCACAATTCAACCTTATTTGCTTTGTCAGAAACTCCAGAAGACTCAGGTGGAAGCCTTAACATCACCTGGATCAAAGACTACCTGACAAGCAGACCACAGTTTGTGAGACTGAGTCTAACCAAGTAGTCAGCAGCACAGGAGCATCACAAGGGACTGTGCTCTTGCCATTCCTTTTCACTCTGTACACCTCAGACTTCCAGTACAAGACAGACTCCTGTCTTCTACAGAACTTGGATGATTCGGCAGTCGTGGAATGGACAAGAAGCTGAGTAGAGAGAGATGGCGGACCGCTTTGTTGCATGTTGTAGAAACAATCATCGTATCCTGAAAGTGAGTAAAAAACAAGAGGGTTGTGGATTTCAAGAGAAACAGGAACAGGTCAAACACTATTTCCTTCATAGTAGAAGAGGTAGAGGTAGTGGAGGAGTATAAAAATCTTGATGTTTACCTGGACAACAGACTGAAGTGGAGATGAAACAGTGAAGCTGTGTACAAGAAGGGGCAGAGCAGACTGTACTTCTTAAGGAAGCTTAGATCATTCAGTGTTTGCAGCGAGATGCTGAATATCTTCTATAAGTCTGTTGAGGAAAGCTAAATCTCTTCTGCATCATCTGTTGAGGTAGTAGAATCAAAAACAGGAACCTAAAAAACCTCAACAAGCTGATAAAGAAGACTGGCTCTGTTCTGGGGACTACTCTGGAGATGAATGTGCAAAAAGGATTCCTCATAAAGTTAAGAACATTGTGGACAACATTGTGCATTATCTGTCATATGTCAGAGGGTTTTTCATATCTGTTGAAAGACTGCTAGAGGAGATCCAACCTGCCCACAGCCATCAGCATCTACAACAACTCTGAAGAAATTAGTTACATTTATTTTCCCTCTGGGATAAAAAAAGTATTTTTGAATAAATTGATATTAGCACCAGGATCTTTTCATAAATGAGACCCAATGTACACTGCTCAAAAAAATAAAGGGAACACTCAAATAACACATCCTAGATCTGAATGAATGAAATATTCTCATTGAATACTTTGTTCTGTACAAAGTTGAATGTGCTGACAACAAAATCACACAAAAACCATCAATGGAAATCAAATTTATTAACCAATGGAGGCCTGGATTTGGAGTCACACACAAAATAAAAGTGGAAAAACTCACTACAGGCTGATCCAACTTTGATGTAATGTCCTCAAAACAAGTCAAAATGAGGCTCAGTATTGTGTGTGGCCTCCACGTGCCTGTATGACCTCCCTACAACGCCTGGGCATGCTCCTGATGAGACGGCGGATGGTCTCCTGAGGGATCTCCTCCCAGACCTGGACTAAAGCATCCATCAACTCCTGGCCAGTCTGTGGTGCAACATGATGTTGGTGGATGGAGCGAGACATGATGTCCCAGATGTGCTCAATCGGATTCAGGTCTGGGGAACGGGCGGGCCAGTCCATAGCGTCAATGTCTTCATCTTGCAGGAACTGCTGACACACTCCAGCCCCATGAGGTCTAGCATTGTCCTGCATAGGAGGAACCCAGGGCCAACCGCACCAGCATATGGTCTCACAAGGGGTCTGAGGATCTCATCTCGGTACCTAATGGCAGTCAGGCTACCTCTGGCGAGCACATGGAGGGCCATGCAGCCCTCCAAAGAAATGCCACCCCACACCATTACTGACCCACTGCCAAACCGATCATACTGAAGGATGTTGCAGGCAGCAGATCGCTCTCCACGATGTCTCCAGACTCTGTCACATCCGTCACATGTGCTCAGTGTGAACCTGCTTTCATCTGTGAAGAGCACAGGGCGCCAGTAGCGATTTTGCCAATCCTGGTGTTCTCTGGCATATGCCAAGTGTTGGGCTGTGAGCACGAGCCCCATTTGTGGACGTCGGGCCCTCATACCATCCTCATGGAATCGGTTTCTAACCGTTTGTGCAGACACATGCACATTTGTGGCCTGCTGGAGGTCATTTTGCAGGGCTCTGGCAGTGCTTCTCCTGTTCCTCCTTGCATAAAGGCAGAGGTAGCGGTCCTGCTGCTGGGTTGTTGCCCTCCTACGGCCTCCTCCACGTCTCCTGGTGTACTGGCCTGTCTCCTGGTAGCGCCTCCAGGCTCTGGACACTACGCTGACAGACACAGTAAACCTTCTTGCCACAGCTCGCATTGATGTGCACTTCCTGGATGAGCTGCACTACCTGAGCCATTTGTGTGGGTTGTAGAGTCCGTCTCATGCTACCACGAGTGTGAAAGCACCACCAACATTCAAAAGTGACCAAAACATCAGCCAGAAAGCATAGGTACTGATAAGTAGTCTGTGGTTGATTTACTTGGAGTTATATTGTGTTGTTTAAGTGTTCCCTTTATTTTTTTGAGCAGTGTATTTTATCCATGTACTAAATAAAAATTAAGCAAAATATTTTAAGCATTTTATCAATCGTTTTGGGTGCAGAGCTATAACTTACAACAAATAATCTCAAAATTGTCAGTATGGAAAGTTTATGACAGTTTAACTCACCCACTCCAAAAAACAGAGGGCATGTGAAGATGGCAGTAAAAGGACCAGCACAGGGCACCAGCATGGGCAACATACAAGCTCTGAACACCAACTCTTCAGTTAATGGTGCAACCACTTGATTCCTCAACCAGCGCATGTCACTGAGGCACAACGTCCAAAAGCATGGGTCTTTAAGAAAAGGCAGACACGAGGTAGAAGATCTGTTGTTATTTGTGTCAATGCAACATTTTTTCCATAAATATACTTTTTACCAGGTAAGTTTAAGGCTAAATCCCATTTTCTAAGGTGATCCATATCCCTAACCCTACTACTACACTTTCAACCACCAAAGTAGGGGCTAAACTGAGTGACAATCTTAAGTATCTGATCCATCATTAGTTATTGCTGAAACTACTATGTAAACATATGCAAGTTAAAATGGCTGGATGTTTTGTGTTAATAATTATTAATCCTGCAGCAGCTGTAACAAACATTTTTTATGCTCATTAACAGTTGATTACAAAACTCCAATGACAAATGTTATACATCTGAAAGTATCAAACTAGCCATTACAGCCCCTTTTTTGTTTCTGTTCTTTGTACTGTTTAATTATTTATTTATAATTGTTTTGCTTGTTGACAAAGAACTCACTACTTACATCATATTGTGTTGTTTTTTTTATAAAATGTAAAAACAAAGGAAGCTCTATTTAGCAATAGCGATCCTCTCCAGATATATACTTGGTCCTTTGTAAGCTAGTAAAGTTTGTTCAGATTAGCCCCTTTCACAGATAAAAATCAAAAAAGGCCTTACAGATGGCACTGCCATTAAAACACGATTTACTCTGGGCAACGAGTAGATTTTGGTTTGAGGAACTTAGGCCTCAAGTTGGGGGTGTGTGGCTCAGTAATAAAAGGAGCTTGACCATGCAGGGCCCTAAAGGTTGAAGTCAGGATTTTAAGTGAATTTCAAAATAAATAGCTAACCAGTGTAAAGACAATAAAATCGTAGTGATGTGAGCTCTTATGTTTGTTCCATTTAAGTGTCTTGTGGCATAGTTCTGGACCACCTGAAGAAAACGGAGGGCTTTTTTTTTAAATGATTCATGTAAAAAGTGCATTGCAACAGACTAGAGAGAACGAAAAAAGGCATGAAGTTCATGTTCTAAGAACAAAATGCTTATTTTGGAAAATTTTCTCAAATAATTTAAATTATTTTGAACAATTAGTTTTGCATTACCTTTATGAGACATTGATTGGTCAAAAACAACAACTAAAGTCCTTAAATTGGGCTTGTCAGCAGAATTCAAATAACCAATCTGGTGCCTGATGAAAGGCATTCATACTCTTCTAGAGATCTCCCAATAAATTATGAAGCTTGGTAATTAAGTGATACAGTCAATCATGGTGTGATTGACAAGTGTCAAATGATGCTGAACGGTCTAACAAAACTAAAACAGTAAATTCACCAGTGTCTGTGGCCATCATGATGTCAAAAGCAGTTCCTGTGTAATGCATTTCTTGAAACCCAGACTGGTGTTCATCAAAAATGTTTTCTTGACCCAGCCCCTGTAGAGCAATTTGCTTTACAGTCAGCAGTTACAAACAGAAAAACATATAACAACCTAATCAACAATAATTCTCACATGCTGGAATCTATCAGTCTGTCAGCAGTGGCAATAAAAGATTTTGCGAGTACTGGTTGTGCAGAGTGGCATTACATTTCTCCATCCAGATGGCAAAAGTTGAAACTCAGCTCAAATTTTTTTTAATGATCACAGAAATCATTGTCAAGAGTGATGCCAGTAATTTAACTGCATTCTCTAACATGTCCAGAAAACAGTTGTTATTCCTAATTGAAAGTGACCAATGCCTATAGATGATAGAAAAGGTAAGAATAGACTCAATAAAAACAAAAATAAAGCACTTTCTTAAAACTGAGACTGACATTAAAAGTGCAAAGTTTCCGATAAAAGTAAGTATACTGGTGTGCTTTTTTAACCAATGACTCTACCTGGGGGTTGAAGCTCAATTTATCATCAAAAAGTACTTCCAGGTATTTATATTGTGGTACCAGACATAGGCTTTATTGTGCTAATATTGATAATGGCCTATCGCTTTTTTTTTTCAAAATAAAATATCCTACATTGGAATAAATTCCTTCAAGCTTATCGTTAAATTGCATCAAATGTCATTAAAATAAATCAGGTTTTGTTTTAAACATCACTACATCTGAAATTCATTTCCTCCTTATGAATATTTTTCCTTTTAATAAATGTGTTATTTTAGTATTACTTTGTTTTATTGTGAAATATTGATTAGCATCACTTGATTCTTCAAAACACTTATCTACTAATTACTAGTCATTTTTTTAAGCGCGATAGTAGAGGTTTACATTCACGTTTTATGGCAGTTTTGTGACATGGATCTGACATTGTATCAGCAGATTTTCAATTATGAGATTAAAGGAACTTTTCATCTACCTAGCAGTCAAATTTTCGGTTGCTCAAGGTTACACTCAATGCTGCATTTTACTACTGTAATTATTTGTTGTTGTGACATTAAGGTATTGTCTTACTAAAATTTGTAATGGAATTATAAATGGCATGAATGAGGATTAGTGTGGGTTGCGATTGTCATCTAGAACATAAAGTAACGTGCTTATGTTTAGTTAAATAAAGTTAAATTCATTGTTTTATATAATAAATAGATATTGGTGAAAAGCTTGGAGTACTTGGAGTACACCAATGTGTTTTTGAATATAACTACATTATTTACTTTAAGTGCTGTACCTGCTGAATATGTTGAAAACTCTTCCGGGTGCTCTGTGTGTCAACTGTGTCTTTTGTTTCTGATCACACCGAATTAGACATTTATTGATAGCTAATGATGTTGATCATGTTTCTGATCATATTTTGTTTGGTTTGTTTTAAATAGTCATTTCAGTCTTTGCATGAAATATGTTGCTTACTGTGTTCCGCACGGTTATATTGAATAATTTAATCAATACCTCAAACTCACTGGTAATGAAAGCAATCAGTAATTTCTGTCATCTACCTCAGATGGCAAGTAATTCTATTGTTGACATGGAGGCACACTTCATTCGCTCCAGATATGTGGCCAAAAACAGGCCAATGAGCCTTTTCTGGAGTGCCATGCCAGAAGCCAAGGTTCTCATTGCAGACAGAAAAAAAACAGAGGGGCAGTCTCACAAGGTTTTACTGGCCAGGAATGCCAAAAGACATACATTTGTGGATTAGTATGTAGTTTTAGATTTTGCTTATTCCTAAAAATTGTGCAAATGCTAGTTCCGCCATTATGCAAAGATTACAACTAATGATACATTCAGGGGTCACGGGGGTTACAGGGGTGAATCCTATCTCCAGCAGTCTACGGGGAGAGGCAGGGTACAAACTGGACAGGTCGCCAATCCATCACAGGGGAACACAGAGACATACAGGACAAACAACAATGCACACACTTGTTCACACATAAGGGCAATTTAGAGCCACCAATTAACCTAACAAACATGTTTTTGGACTGTCAGAGGAAGCTGGAGTGCAAGGTGAGAACACACGCATGTACAGGGAGAACATGCAAACTCCATGCAGAAAGACCCCTGGCCAGGAGTCAAACCCAGGACCATCTTGCTGCAAGGCAACAGTGCTACCATCTATTTAACAGCGTTTGAAATATGCTACATATTTTTCTCATCGGGTAAGTCAGTGTGTGACATGCCAGGCCAGTAATGTAATCATAAAACAGGAGGTGGAGTACACACCAATAAAGGTAACAATGCACTTTCCTGAATGTTATGTAATCTTTCTATTTTAGAGGGAATAATAAAAAAAATATATATAAATTGATGTACTTTTTTTATTTACAAATTGTTACTAGTTTCTTAAAGGTGACCAAGCCTTTCGAGCTACTTGGTGTGAATTTGATTGGAGAATTAAACGCTACTGCAAGTGGCAATCAATATACTGTATATGTGTGATGATAGACTACTTGACAAAGTGGCAACAACCCTATGCTTTAAAAGACAAAGAGTGCAGAGGAGGTGACCCAATGTCTTCTAAAGTTTATCAGTTTGAAGCACCAATGAGTTCTTACTGATCAAGAGAAGGAGTCTGTCAATGAAGTATGCATAAGAAATTATGTTGGTTTAGAAGTCAGACATAAATATAATGTGGATAATGTGTTAAATATTTATAGGGAACTATAGTAGAGTAATGTATAAATTTTGTTTTCAGCAATTACTTTGTAAAACAATGTTGGTTTATTGTCTTTTTTATACAGATCAATAAAAAAAAGTTAGTAAAATGCTGGAGATTAAAAGATGTCTCTGTGCCCCATACCACCCACAGACAAATGGGTTGCTAGGATGAATAAATGCTACCATAGGGAAATATGCTTTTAACATGAGAATGTATTTAGTTGTTTTGGGGGGTGCTTCTATTAGATTGTAATTCTCATCATATGGTTGTCATCATCTTGTCAATTATATTTCAAGAGCACTTTCCAAACTGGTGCAAAACAAGCCAGAGGACTGGGACAGTATTGCTGTACTATTTAGCCTAAGAACAAACCGCCAAGTAACTACTAAATTATCACCATATTTTCTGATGTTTGGTAGAAAAGCAAGATATCCAACTGAAATACCGGAAGAGTGCCATGAAAGTGTAATCAAAACTTATCCACCACTCCACTGACCACCACATCTACCTCCTCAACAAGCAATTCAATTCAATTCAATTTTATTTATATAGCGCCAATTCACAACACATGTCGTCTCAAGGCACTACACAAAAGTCAGGTACATACATTCCAATTAATCTTAATCACTGAACACTGCACCCCGTCAGGAATTCTAGTTATTTATAGTCAAATTGGGAAAAAAGTTTTTCCTATCTAAGGAACCCAGCAGATTGCATCCAGTCAGTGACTTGCACAGCATTCACTCTCCTGGATGAGCATGTAGCAACAGTGGACAGTAATGGCGTTGACTTTGCAGCAATCTCATACTGAGCATGCATGTAGCGACAGTGGAGAGGAAAAAACTCCCTTTTAACAGAAAGAAACCTCCAGCAGAACCAGAACCAGAACCAGGCTCAGTGTGAGCAGCCATCTGCCACACGGACGACTGGGGTTAGAGAGAACCGAGCAGAGACACAAAGAGAACAAAGGCAAGCATGATCCGCTCGGAGTACTTTCTATGGGGAAAGGAAAGGTAAAGATTAATGGATGTAGCTCCTTGGGTAGTCGTTTCACCTAGAAAGAAGGAACAGATAAACTCTGAGCCAGTTTTCAAGGTTAGAGTCTGAAGAGAGCACATAGAGTTAGTCACAGTAAAAGCTCAGTCAGTAGCTATGTCTAGGAGAGAGAAAGGGTTAAACACTGAAAGCACAGAAACATCTATCACTACTGTGACCTCAGGAACATTAACAACCCCTGTGACACCAGAGCAACCTGCCACAGATACCTTCATATCTGGGTGTCGCAAAACTAACAGTAGATCCTTCCATCGTCAGGTGTATGTGTGATACATTAAACTCACCTAGACCAGTACAATATTAAATATATTTTGTTGTGTACTTGGGGTCTGTAGGAGTGCAGAAAAGTTGAATATAGCCTCTCCAGGTGTTGCGGAGATATCTTAATATTCTTGTTTGGGTCATATTCTTTAGTTCATTCAGTTTTCTCTATCATTTGTTACGTTTTTCCAATTATTACGTCACAGTATTTGCTGTGGGACAGCTAAAAAGGTCTTCCGGCTGATCAATTTTGCGTATCCTCCATATTTATTTCTCACTGCGATTTTATAGACCAAGCTCAAGTATGCTTACGCTGCAAGAGGATAAGTTCAGTTTGGTTGTTGGGTGTATTAACCCACACAATTCATTACACCATCCTCCAGCATCAGAACCTCTTCATGGTGCCTGATTAAATTTTATTTTTCATGGAAATGTACCCACATCAGTGGGGAAATTCCTATTTCCCCACTTCAAGGACAAGTGCCTTCAGCAACCTCCACCAGTAACAAGAAGCATTTGCTAAAAGGTTCTGTGACAGACACAGCAAAACGGTAAGCTGCAAATAACGCTAAAATGACAACAAACTTTATTTTAGACATGAATGTATTATGTGTTGATATGACGTTCAATTCAATTCAGTTTTATTTATATAGTGTCAAAACACATGTCGTCTCAAGGCACTTTACAAAGTCCTGGATGAGCATGTAGCGAAAGGGGCAGTCCCTTACAATGATTTTGCATTAATACCTCATTCCTCATAGGGGGTGTGGGAGGAGAAGTGGAGAGGAGAGACGCTGCTGTCTGGACTAGTGAAGCTCCAAAGTTTGCCTGAGGAAGTTACAATTTCGGGTATTATTAGGAAGTTTTTGTCTCAGCCATGGCAATAACGAGGACAAGGACTTTAAAGTGCAAAACTGAGGTCAAAGTTAAATTTAGGTTGAATATCGGATATTTGCGCTCTGCGGATTCAGCAGGTCTTCCTTCCGTTTGCTCAGATGCAAGCAGTCTGATCACAAACAGCTGCTCTCTGCCTACTCCCTCCTCCTGCAGATGGTGGTTCGCTTAATGAACGTCAATAAATTTCCGAATCAAACGCGTTGTTTCAAGGTGATATTGTTTTGTGTGTTTTGGGGGAAATGTATGTGCGTCAGCTGATTTTATCTGTGATGAACTGATTTAGGATGTTATTAAATACAGAGCCCCGTCTGGGTGCAATTCAGAAAGCTGATGTGTCTTTATCTTTTCTTTCAGCCTTCAGGCATGGTATATGATCTGTAAATAGTAAAATTATATTTAAGTATGACCTGCTCCAGCCATTGTGGTCCTTACTATTATTGTAGTCGCTCTTGAGTTTTATTTAACTTTCCTCTGCACTACCTCTTGGAAAACCTTCTCATTTCTCCTGGTCCCATGGCTAATCAGTAAGCAGCAGTGTATTTACGTCACATGTAGTACCTACTAAGCCCGGTCATACCTGCTCAGGAGCAGGGACCAAAAAAAGTAAAGGTACCGTTACAGAAAAAACTTTAATAGAAACTCTCGCAAAACGGGCCGAGTGGATTGAAGCCAGGCCAAATCGAGGCAGTGACAGAGCGGGCAATTTTATGTCTTGCTGTTTGCATACAGTCGCCTCTAAATCGCACATGCATGGACCAATTTACAATTTATTTTTCTTTGTGAACCCCGAAACAACTCTATTGGATTACATTAGAATTTGGATCAATGGTGCCCACTAGGAAATTTCAAACGGTCTATCTCCCTCATATGTCATCGGATCCACGGTGTCAACTAGTGGCGATGTGCAGAAACATGCAGCAGACTTGTCGTGGTGAGGAGACGATGCAAGATTCCCAAGGTTGCGACACAGGCCTATCTACTTCCGCCTCTCAGCCTGCTCAGATGCTTTTCTTCCCCGCTTCCTTCTTGCTTGCATTCTTTTACTCTTAACTTCTGATCTCTTAGCGGAAAATACGGAAAAATTGGACTAAAACTACTTCATACCAATGACTCTCAAGGATTATTATTATTTTTTCTAAAGAATTTCGCCATGTTTTTTTAATTGAACCCAAAAGAAGGACAAGTCGACGTCACCTAATCAGCACAATCAGCCTTTCTTCATTACAGAGAACTTGACTGTTTTGGAGATGAAACTCCCTTAACTTGCAGTAAATATTGAGGTAAATATGGGGTACAGTGATAATTCAACTCTGCCTGTGATCGCAAACAGTGACAGCCAGCTCAACGAATTAGCCAGCAAACAGAACACAGAGAATAAACCCCCCCTGGCATGTTTTAGGCGCAAGGCCTAAAAATCAAGGAAGGCGACTCACTGGAAGATCACTGCAATTGAATAAATCAGAATGGCCAGGATTACAGAGAAATGCCCAATTTCTCCTGGGAAAAGGAGACTTTGACAATGAGCTGTTGTCACAACAACTAATAGGAGTGAGCCAGCTGGAATTCCCCTCCAAAACAGATTTGCCCCACTACAGAACAATTTATTGTTCTCTTCTGAGAACAATAAAAGGTATGAGAACAATCTTCTATTCTTCTAAACAGTCTTCTCCTAAGCTGCCAGAGAAAGAGCCTTCTACCGGGCCAAGGACCCTAATAGTGGGCAACGCAGCTGTGAACAGGGATCAAACACTTCTGCAACAAGAAAAACAAAGAAGTTATGATTGGTACCAATAATGTGGTGTCCAGGGGTTTAGCTTTGTTCTTTCTCTCTCGTACACACAGAAACCACAGAAATTTTACAACTACCTCCCATCAGAGGCCCAAGTTTTTCCTTTATGATATCCTTTATGAAAGAGTTACCACTGGGGACCAGACTGTATCACAGAGAACATATTTGAAGGTCCTGATTTGAAGGAGGTAGATTAGGAGGTGGTGGGGCTCTGCAGGCTTTTAAAAGTTGTTGGTTTAGTAGCAGGGCCTGGACCACGAGGGGTGTTGAATGGAGTAGATCGAAGAGTCATTTGGGTCCCAATCTTAAAAACTTCTTTCATGTTGTCAGTGAAATCCAGAAAAGCAAGAACTGGGCTCAGTGGAGAGACGGAGAGTTCTATGCGGTCTGTGTTGGGGTCATGGGTGATGGGGTTTAACAGGGGAGTCGGTCTGGGTTGGAGTCTGGGGTGAGGGGGTTTAACAGCTCTGCTGGAGCTGTTGGTGGCAGCGTTCTCGTTGTTGATACTCCATGTCCTTTGCTGAAGGTTGAGGCTGCTGGCAGATTATTTACTTAATAGCAGAGATTAGGTTTCTGTTCAAACAGAAACGATCTTGCTTGAAAAGGTGTCTTTTTCCCAAAAAATATTAAAGTTGTCGATGAGGTTCACAGATGTAGTAGCACATGCTTTTTTCAATCATTTATTAATAATCAGTAGTCTCGAAAAAATCTCATCTCCACAGAAAATAGGTGGAGGGGCCACTGAGAAACGCCTTGATATTGAGACCTCAAACTTTTTTCAGCAGACGAATGAAATTCTCCTTCAATACTTCAGATTTTTTCTTACCTAAGTCATCTATGGCTCCAAAGTGTACGATAAGGTTTTCGAAGGGTCGGGCGCTCTTCTGTTACTGTCAGAATATTCTCTGAGATGTCAGACATCACATTACTGGTACTGTGGTAGATTAAAACTTAGTTAGGTAGATTAAGAGGGTTACTATTGTTTTTACCATGTGTGAAAATGAATTCTGTGAAGATTGTGCTGGCCATAAGGAAACAGTGACTCCGAGCAGCATGCAGGGCTGTCCGGGAAAATGTTAAGATAAGGAAAAGTTCTTGGCGTGAGGAAAGGCTAATGGTCTTGTAATTGTAGAAGCGAAATTGTAGGCTGGATAGAAACAGTCCAGTTGCAAAGAATTATGAAATCTTGAATCCTGCTAGGTTGCTTTGACATTAGAGTTCAGGGTGCCAGAACTTGTGCATAAATGGAAAGGACACTTTGGATTGGTCAGTGGTTTCACATACACAACAATGATATGACTTATGTATATATAATCCATGACTCTTGTCGGGCATGTCGGAGTCTTTGGGATTTTGTATTATGAAGATGTATTCAGAGATGTGTTCTGAATAAAAGGACCCCCACGTCGGCTTTGAGAGGAAACCAGTTGTCTTTTCGTCATTTTTATATTAGTAAACTTTCGTCTTCCACAGTACCAATCATAACTTCTGTTTTTCTTGTTGCAGAAGTGTTGCCCACTATTAGGGTCCTTGGCCCGGTGGAAGGCTCTTTCTCTGGCAGCGGTTTAGAATAAAGAATTTTCTCATTCCTTTTATTGTACTCAGATGATGGTTCATTTTCCTGGCTTTCATTCTGTAATGGGGCAAATCTGTTTTGGAGAGGAATTCCATTATTTCCTATCAGTTGTTGTGACAACAGCTCGCTGTTGAAGTCTCCTTTGCCAGGGAAAACAGAGTCATTTCTCTGTAATGCTGGCCATTCTGATTTATTGAATTGCAGAGATCTTCCAGTGAGTCGTCTTCCTTGATTTATTGGCCTTGCGCCTAAAACATGCCAGGGGGGGCTGCCGGTGGGTTTATTCTATGCGTTCTGTTTGCTGGCTGAGTTGTTGAGCTGGCTGTCACTGTTTGGGATCACAGGCAGAGTTGAATTATCGCTGTACCTCATATTTACGTTAATATTCATTGCTAGTTGATGGAGTTTCATCTCCAAAAGTAGTCAATTTCTGTTCAAGTTTGTTGAAGTCCTCTGCGGTGAAGAAAGGCATCGTGTGCTAATTAGCTGACGTCGACTTGTCCTTCTTTCAGGTTCAATTAAAAAAAACATGGCAAAATCCTTTAGAAAATAAATAACCCTTGAGAGTCACTGGTATGAAGTAGTTTTAGTTAAACTTTTCCGTAATTTTGGCAAAAAGATAAAAAGTTAAGAGTAAAAGAATGCAAGCAAGCAGCGAGAGGGGAAGAAAAGCGTCTGTCTTAACATTAGTAGTTAAGTTTTCCAATTTTCCTTTCATTTTCTTTTCAGTCATTTTATCATTAATTTTTTATTTTTTTATTGTCATCTTTTTAATTATTCATTTTTTATTCTCTTAAATTATTTACCTTTATGCCAATGCAATGTTTTTTTCCTATTATGTCTCTTTCTTTTTTTTATGTATAACACTTTGAATTCTCTTGCTCCTGAAATGTACTATATAAATAAACTTGCCTTGCCTTGCCTACCGACGCGAAGCTGCGAGGGCCACCCAATTCTGGCCTTTTACAAGCTCAAGCCTTGTCTATTTCCCAAGGCCTCTCAGCTTCATGAAACTACAAATATAACTTATCCAAGGCCCATTCCATTGGTAATAAACAGGACTCTGTTTAACTGGTGCCACTATATCAAAAACTGAACAGAATTGTTGATTAAAAGGATAGAATGAAGGAGTTAGGATTATTGCCATGAACTATCAAATAATGCACAAAACCATCAAAGCTGGTTCATCTTAATTTAGGAGAGACAGGCACAATCAAATAGATTCGACAAAGAGTACCTCTGGTCAGTCAATTAACCCTTTAACATGTAAATGGATCAATGTATACTCCTTAAGAAAAAAATCCTATGTATGAGCCATGTGTAAAATTTTATCAATGGCCCCAGAAACGTGTTGTTCAAGAAGAATCTGATAGATGAAAAACTACAGCTGAGGCTAAAAAGTCTAGAAATCTAAAAAGGAAAAGGGCTAGTTAGAGCAGAGTCAATGAATTATAATTCTGTAAACATTTGACAAACAGCCATATAAAAGCAGTAAATGAGCCATTGTAAATCGGATTATAGATGAAATTGTCTTTAAAGATCACCTCCAGCACAAACTTAGCATGTATCCACTAACGAATATACTGGTTAACTGAGGATAAAGATTTCAATAAGAAAAAATATGTTTTTAGCCATTTCCTCATTAAAGGTTAATTACCAGTTTTACCAAGCATATTAAATCAAGAGCATTAACAACTAGATTTTACAGTGCTTACAGTGCAAAATTAAAATAATGTTTATATTTGTGAGTGTGTGTGAAAGCTCCCCTCCAACCCCATTGCTTCCAAGTGTGCACCTAAATAAATCTCAGTTTTTAGGGGGTAAAAATGCCACCTTCTTTCACCTTCACTCTACACCACTGTTGGGACCCCAGCCATTGATGAACATGAAGAACATGGGTTACAACTGTATGAACTTTTCTGGAACTTTAAAAATAAATCGCATCAACCTACTTCCAGCTCAGCCCAGAAGGAGGATGAGTCAGAGCTGGAATCTTTGACCCAAAGACACCTTTCCCTCTCTGCTCGGTCTCATTTCGGCTCCAGACAGCGGCTAATGGAGGGACCAGAGCAAACATCAGCTGAAAGCCTTGAATTTTCTTCTGAAGCCTCCAGAAGCAGCCCTAATTGAAGCGGAATTCTCCCCACAGCCTGAAAAAGGAGGCATCTTCCTTATTTCTTCATTTTCAAGTCAGATTGTTCTAGTATAGTGAAGAGTTTTTTGATTAAAATGCGTTTGACTTTGATATTACTCATTTTTGTTTACAAAATCTTGTATTTTAAGAAATTGTGTGAACTTGTTCCATGTGTAAGCAGAGTTTTGCTGTTCAGTATGACAGAGCTTGGCTCACCCTTTCACTATATGTCCTAATACCACCACCTGAAATAATATGACTCACAACATCAGAGTTCTAACATCAGATGTCACTGCTTATATTTAGGAGAATAATATAATTAAATAATGCTAAATCTCAAAATATCCTTAAAAAGGTGAAGAATAGTGTCTAATCACTAGTTACACCCAAAGAAAGGTGAAGGATAATGCTAAATCACAAAATATCCTTGAAGAAAGGAGTAGCATTGCAACACTTAAAGCATAGTGTTGTAAGAAGTCATAGTTTGAACAGTCAACCTGTGCTCCCGTTTTTACCCTCATACAGATGTTTACAATATATGTATAGTCAAAGATACTTATATAGCTGGACATACATTTGTTAGATTGTGTTGTTGTTGTTGCTTTAAGCAATATCTCGTAACTTTTAGTTGTTTTGTAGTGTCTGCTAGAACGATGGAATTCTGAATTCAGCAGATGTGGGGAGACATAAGGTTGTTGTTGCTGATGTCATCTGTGCATCAGCTGAAAGCCTTGAAACTCACGAGTGAGTAAAGCTTCTACTTTGAAGAATCCTTGGATCCAGAAGTGACTACAATCACATCGATCGTATGCAACAAAGTTAAGTAATGAATTTGCTGTTTGAGTACCCGGCGTTAACTCCTAAAAAAGGTGTAATAAGACAAGCGTGGCTTGACTTTTCTTCTGAGGCCTCCAGAAGCAGCCCTAATTGAAGTGGATTTCCCCCCACAGCCTGGAAAAGAAGGAATTGGGACTGCAGCATCACGCGCCTTCCTGCGTGCACGTCCAGGTACCCGAGAGCTACCCCACACCTCGGCCACTGAAGGAGCCAAATGTGCCTTTGTTGTACGGTTCAGTCCACACGTGGATGATTGGACAGCTTCGCTTCCCTCAACTCTTCACCCTTTTCCTCAGCACAGTATACGTAAGTGGTACTGTTTGGGCAGAGTAGGTTAGTTTAGAATGAAATAATCTAAAAAATATTCATTTAATAACATTTGTTGTTTGTTTGTGTTGAGAAAACTCAGCAAAGTGCTAGCAGACTAGCTGCTCAGCTAATGATGTGTTCTGTGTTGTTTTCAAAAAGTTAAGAAAATTTGATTTAAAGGGTGGTTTTTAAACACAGATTGGCCATAACGCGCCGTCAACGCTTATGCATTTTGATCCTTTTGTTGCTGGTATTCTAAAGATACATGTTCGACTTTAAAGAGCTATAGGCTCTCTTTTCTTAGCTTCAACCGCTAACGGCTAAGGTAACACTTATGACCGTCATCTTATGATCTATGTCGTCACCAAGTTAAGGATCATTTAGGTTTTTGAATCATAGGTTGTTGTCAAAGGTTGTTAGTTTCCAATCTAGAAAAATATTTCCCCAAATATTATTTTTAATAAATGTGGTAGCCAATTAAACACCATCAAAATTAACTTATCCAGAAAGGTTTCATTGTCATTCAAAATAATACTTCCTTAAATATTATTTTAATATCTCTTTAATATTTCCTTCAATATTATTTTACTAAATAAAGGCAGCTAATTAAACACCATGGAGAATTAGTCATCCGGAAGGTTGGTTTTATTCAGCAAATGATTCTTTAAAATATTATTTTATTAAAATAAAGTTTTATCTGATATTGCATTGTGAATGGTTGTTTGAAGGTATACAAATCATTGTCTAAGTTAGTTCCAAGACTAACTTAACTTCATTTCCAGATTCTTCATGAAAATCCTTGGTTCTCAAACATAAATAACATTGAATGGTAATGTTGCATCATTTTATTGGCAATGGTTTTTTACCCATCTTTGATTCACTTGTTCATATTGTATATAGCTGGTTGTCGTTTTTCAGGTAGTTTTAATTGAATTGTTCTAGTCTAGTAAAGGGTTTGTTGACTGAAATATGTTTGACTTTGAGTTGACTTATGTTTGTTAATAAATTCCTGTATTTTAAGAAATTGTGTGAATTTATTCCTTGTGTGCGTGCTGTTTTGCTGTTGTAACAAGTCAGTAATGAGTGTAATAAGTGTTGTATTAATGTCAGAGCTTGGCTCACCCCTTTCACTATCCTAATACCACAGCCTTATTGGGCTGGTTTTCATTGGACAACAATTAACAGATTAATTATTATTTGATAAAATATTAATATTAAATATAAAATAATATACTCAATTATAACAACACCAAAGACCAAGTGGGACACTCCATAGGCGAGGGGCTAATATTAAGTGGGAAGTGATTAAATGGGATTCAGCCTATCCGGCTTAAATTGTGTAAATTTGGTAGACAGAAATAGGCAATATTTTAAAATGGAATGTTTGTTTGTATAGAAAAAAACTAGGGCAAAACCAAGCTGAACTCACCAAGCACCACACGGATCCCGTCTGTGAAGCTCCAGGGACAGTCCATGGCTAGCTGCATTAGTGGGCCCAGAAAAAGGACCTACAGAAAACCCCAGCATAAATTCAGTTTTATACACAAAATGCCAAATTTAATTATGAACAATTTGTCCCACACAAAGTCTGATCCCCAGCAGGCGACTCAAGAGTATATAAATCTGTAAAAATCATCACTTGTTTAAGTGTGATCGTCTAGCAACTCATAGCAGAAGGGGTTTGTTAGTTTAGGGACTTTCATCATGAGTTTTTAAGTGATAATTAAGAAAAATATGCATTAGATAAAATACAGCAAACAGACAAAACATTGAACTAAACATTCTAAACCACAAGACTAGAATATTCACTTTGACTCATAACTGCATTAAGATAAACATTCCGTTGAGAAGTGGTGTAAAGTTGCTTGCAAATAACAGTAGGATAATTATTTGCCACTATCACAACAGATGTGTTTGGAGTAGGTTCAATGAAGTGACTGGCACTCTTTCAGCTCTGAATGATAAAGATCTTAAGAGCCCAGAGCAGCTTTTCTTCAACTCCACTTGATGTGCTTATTAAAAAGACAAATTTTAAGATAAAAAGTCAGACATAAAAATGAAGCATTACTATCCAAAAACAGTAAATTATTCCCCAAACAAACTGAACAAGGATTTATAGCTCGTTATTAAATTACATGTTGGCTAGAAGCGACGTTTATGAAGTGCAAAAGAACCATAAGCTGAAAAGAAAATAATATAACTCTAAACTTTCTGGTCAAAGTTTACTTTAAAATCTGTCAAGCTCAGGTTGAATATAATTTAGTCTAGAAAACAAAATTCAAACTTGAGATTTCTATTTGTTTTTCTACTTTATTAGGCTAAAGCACCAAGGCAGTGCAAAGGTCAATTTTAATTGAAGAGTTTATTATATTCTCCTTTTTATTCCCATGCCACTTCAATTGTGTCTTTCGGAGGCATAAACATAAAAAGAAAACACCTGAAAAATTGCAAATGTGTCAGTCATGGAGAAAATGTACTTATTTCAAAGGTTTCAAAAAAAGTTTAGAAAAACAGCTCAAGAGAACCGCCCTAAGATGTTCAAAACATCCTCTTCTTGACTTTACTTTAATATAGAGTTATTAAATTTTGTACACTAATAAAACTCCCCAAGACCTATACAAAACTCTCTTGCACCACTGCTCTGCAATAAAATGGAAGTCAGCTATGTTGGATTGAAATTTCAATCTTGACCTTGTTTTGGCTGTGTGCAGCCTCTGCATTTGAATGCACTTCTCCTAGAGATTTTGACCAATCAGTTGGAAATTTTGGGCATATTTCACTTTTCTTGAAAATAATGTGTAATACCTGCTTAAAGGTTGTTATTTTCAAAAGGCATTTTTAAAATCTGACAATTGAGCCTCATCGGAATGCATCTATTGGGTTTGAGTTCTCAACAACATTCAATGGTCAAATGCTGACATCATCAAAGCCACACACTTGAGAAAAGGAAGTATTATGTTTTACTTAGAAAGATTTAAATTTGACCCTCTTCACTTAACCAATATCAAACTGTGACTGATGGTTGTTAACATATCAGTATCCAAAACTAAAGTTGAGTGTTTCTAATGTGTAATGTAACCTCCCAGGTCCATATCCCACAGGGAATGGGCCATTTTGGATCAAAGCCACAATTTTGTCTTTTTTACACAGGCTGTATCTAAGCAAACTCTAGTGATCCACTTAAAGACTTCAAAATGAGTCCACATTGCCTTAACGCATTGGAAATCAAAAGTTGTCACAACGTTTTTGCTGGAACAAAGCATATGGGTGTGACTAGGCCTCGAAATCTGACTTCTCACAATAAAACATTCAAGCGCAATAACTTCCATATACAACATTACAAACCTTCTATCATCACAGAGCAGTACTGTACACATTTACATGGTTATTTAATTATATCATGTTAGCTCCACCCACTTGCAACAGAAGAGTGAAATATTTTACTAGTAGATCCACTTTTTTCTACACTAACTTTTTTTTTAACATGTCCTGTCCACCAGAGTAGCACTCAGAATTGTTGTCTGAGTGCCAAGAAGAAGCCAAACAGATTTACAAATGGAGCATTATGCTGTTGCTAGAATGATCTGCTTGCTATATACACTGCTCAAAAAAAATAAAGGGAACACTTAAGCAACACAATATAACCTCAAGTAAAATCAAACTTCTGTGAAATCAAACTGTCCACCTAGGAAGCAACAATGACTAACAATCATTGCAAGACAATTCTAGGCCTCATGTGGCTGGAGTGTGTCAGCAGTTCCTGCAAGATGAAGACATTGAAGCTATGGACTGGCCCGCCCGTTCCCCAGACCTGAATCCGATTGAGCACATCTGGGACATCATGTCTCGCTCCATCCATCAACGTCACGTTGCACCACGGACTGTCCAGGAGTTGGCGGATACTTTAGTCCAGGTCTGGGAGGACCTGGACATCTCATCAGGAGCATGCCCAGGCGTTGTAGGGAGGTCATACAGGCACTTGGAGGACACACACAATACTGAGCCTCATTTTGACTTGTTTTAAGGACATTACATCAAAGTTGGATCAGCCTGTAGTGAGTTTTTCCACTTTTATTTTGTGTGTGACTCCAAATCCAGGCCTCCATTGGTTAATAAATTTTATTTCCATTGATGATTTTTGTGTGATTTTGTTGTCAGCACATTCAACTTTGTACAGAACAAAGTATTCAATGAGAATATTTCATTTATTCAGATCCAGGATGTGTTATTTGAGTGCTCCCTTTATTTTTTTGAGCAGTGTATTTAAAACTTTATTAGAAATTGCTTTGGGACTATTTCAAATGCAATTGACGGGGAGACGGAAATGACAGGGAAAAAGAGAAGGGGAAGGAGAGAGGTAGGGCAAAAAGTCAAAAGTCAGAGGAGAATCCAAACACCTGCGGGTGTATGTGTGATCGTACTTGCTTATATAAGGTTTCCACATAAGAATAGTCAATATTATGCGTGAGGAGCCATAGAGCCACCCCGGACAAAAAAGATTGGAGCCACAGACATCCTAAGGTCACCCAGAGCCCCGGACCCCCGGGGGGCACACCCAGCAGCCACACTAACTCATTTGAATTTCAAGCTGTTTAATGATAGAAAACGAGTTGATGTTAAATCTGTTAACTGGGAGTGTTGGCTGGGCCGTGTGGGCGTGGCGAATTTCAAAATCTTGCTTTAGAGAACTGGTGGCTCTAAATCATACACACATCAGCTGATTTGCCTCAAACTGGACAAGAATGACTTATGTCTACAGCCAAACAGGGCAACTGGAAATGAAATATTTCAAATGGCTATGTCTCAAAATTAATCAATAGATACACACCAAATTTTGCATCTATCATAACATTTGACTGCTCACCACATTTTTATTGAAATCTGCTTAAAACCCTTGAGCCCTGCCTTCCGAGAAAATAATTAAATTCAAATTCAAAAATACTTTATTCATCCCAAAGTGAAATGAAATGTTGTTGTAGCTCATATTATACAGGTTTCTTCAAAGAGCCGTTGTAGATGCTGATGGCTGTGGGCAGGAAGGATCTCCTGGAGCGCTCTGTCTTACAGCATATCTGAAGAAGCCTCTGACTGAAGACACTCTGTTGTTGTATGATAGTCTCAAAAGGAGGATGCTCAGGGTTCTCCACAATGTTCTTCATTTTATGAAGAATCCTTCTTTGCAAAATGATCTCCAGAGGTTTCAGATGAGTCCCCAAAACAGAGCCAGCCTTCTTTGTTAGCTTTTTTAAGTGCCTGGCTCTGGCGCTGCTACCAGCAGATGATGGCAGAAGAGATCACACTCTCCTCAACAGATTTAAAGAAGATATGCAGCATCTTGCTGTAAACACCAAATGACCCGAATTCCTCAAGAAGTTTAATTTAGTAAATGCCCCAGCTTAACACTTTTTATAATATAAGTTTAAACTGTGTCTAATAAAGTATGATACTTTCAAATCATACGCTATGCTACCAACTGCGCCACCATGCAGTTGTTGGTGGTAGTTGGTGTTGCCTTGCAGCAAGAAGGTCCTGGGTTGGACCCCCGAGCAAGGGTCTTTCTGCATGGAGTTTGCATGTTCTCCCACAGTCCAAAACATGACTGTTAGGTTAATTGGTCTCCTTAAATTTCCCTTAGCTGTGAATGAGTGTGTGCATGGTTGTTTGTCCTTTATGTCTCTGTGCTGCCCTGCAATGGATTGGCGACCTGTCCAGGGTGTACCCTGCCCCTGCCGTAGACTGCTAGAGATAGGCACCACACCTGTGACCCACTATGGAATCTGTACCTGTCATTTTACAGGTGACTAGTTTACAGTTTAAGACAGAAGATCAGTGTAGATGAAAACACTAAATGTAATGAATGTGCTAAGGTTTGATCATGTATAAACTTTACCAGCACCAGAAGTCAAGTCAAATCAAGTCAAGTTTATTTATATAGCACTTTTCAGCAACAAGGCACTCGAAGCAATTTCATGTTTTCTCTGATGAATGAACAGGCTGACGTGAGACTCTGAAGTATGAAGATAGGACAGTTTATAAATAATATATATTTGATGGATAAGAGCAAAAGATATAATACCCCTAATAAGATAAAAAAGCTAAAATTTTCAATACATGAAAAATAAATCTAAGGTTTTGGGAGTCAGAGAATCATGAAAGCTACATTAAAGTATTATAACGCAGACCAAAGCAACAGCTTTTACAACAGAGTTACACAAGCTCAAGATGAACCCCACTGTAGACTTGGCCAAACACGTGACCACTTATAATTGTTCATCAGATAGAAAGAAGACTGCAAGGACATCACAAAGCTGAAGTTATAACACATCATAATGAACTAGCAGTTCCCAAGAAGAAGTGATGGTTAAATTATGAATCAAGGTATCATGGTCCATGAAAGGGCTTATAAAAAAAGTACCGTAAAAGGCTTGACAATGAGGTTTTACTAAAGTTTACAGACGTAACTGGAGAATGGCAGAAATGCTGTGTTAAAATCAGCTTTTTGGAGTTTTTTTAGACATGGGGAGAATATTTGCTTAGTGTTGCACTTGTGCTACATCCAGGAATTTACAAAGACGTTTGGTTAGGTAAGTTTTGGATGCAGGTTGTGACCTAAAGGGATGTAGACAACAATGAGGGAAATATTGGCAAGTGAGAAAACACACCACACTACTGCTGTCGTAGGTAAACATGAAAGAGCCATAGAGTCTGTTTCAAGAACAGTTCTGTTTCCATTTGTTTAAATATTAATCATCTCAAAATATTCTTTTCCTTTTCTATCATTACTTGGTTATAAAAAAGTGTTACTTTAGTCAAAATGGTTCTGTGATGTAGAACATATCAGTATCAGTAAAACAGTATGAAAGATAAAAAGTTAAGGAAATACATCACATTCTTCATAGAATCTGTTGGAGGTATTTATTCTGTAATACTTTGAATTTTGTCCAAGTGTCCAAGTAAGTTCTTGGATTACTTTAAAATTTTGGGTTATTTAAAATGTTTTTAGTAGGTAATCATTTTTTGTAGGAAAAGCAGACACAAGTTAGTTGACAGTCATGGTTTTAACCTCTTAAGCTTGATAGGAAACAATAAATATTTTATTACGCCCGAGCAGCTAAGCACTGCGAAGGCCTATTGTAATTCGAATGATTATTATTATTTTTCTCCGCCGAAAGCAAGTACCATTTTGGAGTCCTAAACATATACGAAAACTCAATATTATTTGGCAAACACATCAGGACTGGTGAAAATGTAGGTATTTTAAGGGTTTCACATTCGCAATAAAAATAGCTCAACAGCCCAAACCCCAAACAGCTCTATTATTATATTGACATTTGGATCAACAGCGCCCCCTAACGCACTAAGTGCTCTATCCCCCTTATACATCTTTGGATCC
Organism: Crenichthys baileyi; assembly: GCA_036173005.1. Lineage (NCBI taxonomy): Eukaryota > Metazoa > Chordata > Actinopteri > Cyprinodontiformes > Goodeidae > Crenichthys > Crenichthys baileyi. The sequence continues at coordinate 239,482 of JAHHUM010000598.1, forward strand.
ACCTAAATTTGGTATTCATCATTGGGATCAATGCTGAACATGTTAATGCAGTCAATTGATGGCATCACTTTGGCCCCGCCCACTAACAAACAAGTGACTGCAGCTTTCATGAGGAAGCTCAGATTTCAGCCAAATTTTTAGTGATTCTCCCCAGAGCAGAACTTGGCTTGACCAAAGATTGTATTAAGGCCTGCTCACACTGTCGCCTAGTGGTGACGCATGGAACTGAGCAACGGGATCATCGGTGGCGTGGAATAGGCGATGCCAGGCTCCTGTGGTCGCTACATAGGCCGAGCAGCGCTGAGCTGCGAGGGCCGCCCAATGCTGCTTGCAGCTTTAATTTTTATTATTATTGTTACGGCCCTTTGTGGTTGGGTTAGGCATTTGCCTTTCATGTGCAACATTGATTCCTGATGTGGGACAGCTGTGGACCTGGTAAAGCTCTGTTTCTTTAAAACTCTGACTGTCAACTAACTTGTGTCTGCTTTCCCTACAGGTATGCTGCCACATTTTGCCTTCTAGATTATTTTGATTGCAAATTACAACATTTTCATATAGATCCTCCACTCATGCACACATACACCACTGATTAAAGTGCGCTAATGGCTAAATTCCCTGTGTATGTATTTGTCTGTGTCCAATTGTCAGCCGACCAGGCAAGTAAAGAACACTGCTATAACAATTATTATTACTTTTATAACATTACCATGCTGAGGGCTCAACCCTACAAGAAAAGTTGCAAATGGGCAGAAAGGAGACAGGAAGAGGATTTTTCCCCCCATGTCCTCCCCAGGAATTAAATGGGAATTTGGCCCCTGTCTGACTCATTTACGTCACCCCAGTACTTTCACGTGGACAGTAGATGCAGACTAACAGACAAAGAAACAGGTGCAGAGCCAATTCAGATCAAAATCTTTAAAACAACTGAAACTTTGTCAAACTTGTAACACAGCAAGACAATTAAAATGCAAAAGTAATATTTACTTGTCATTTATGTGGCCAAAAAATATATGTGGGAAGTTACTTTTCTTCAGAATTTTCAAAAGTAAGCCTTCCATCGCTCACTGGCTAAGCAGAACCTGTGGAGCACTTTGTTTTTCCAAGTTATGACACATGAAATCTAGATAGTTGCTGGGGGGTAAACACATTTCATTACTATATGGCTACCTTAATTTCATCACAATCTGAGGGTGAGGGAGAACCATCCGGGAGATTTAAAAGACTTGATTATTGCAACCTGCTTCCAAGGACTTCATATACAAGTAATAACACTACTTTTAGTTTTAATAAAAAACAGAGAGATCAGCCAAATTAAAAAAAATATTTTAGATAATCAAATTTGACCTTATATTGAATAACGTTTTGTATAAAGTAAATCAAAATCATAAACACACGTTTTTAAAACAACTACATGTTTAAATTGAGGTAAAAAAAATTTTAATATCAGCTTCTTGTTGGTTTCATATATTTGTACATCCAACTCGATAGGATTCAGGGCTTCACAAGTCATGGACCTCACTGCACGCCACTAAACTGAGATAAAATATAACCTAGGAAATATCAAATATTATTTCTTATAGGCTATAATTATTATATCACAAATAATCCCAACAACAGTTTTAAAAGAACAATGATTGGGCCTACATTGATACACAAACCCGTAGAATAATGATAAACAGGGAGGTGTGTTTTCATCGCCTATGTAAATCTGATTTGTCAGATGTAATCTTTTCTTATTAAACTAAAAAAAAAATAAAAATCTTTAATAAAAGCAAGTTAAATGGAAGTTCTCCATTCATTAAACAACTGTTGCGTGCATCATGGGAGTTTAGAGAGATTATGTGACGGCTGTTTTATGGATGGCATTGCATTCACAAAATGAAACAATAACCTTGACAGGTCCTGATTGTTATTTTCTTCTATTATTTCAAAAATGTTCACATGAACTGAGAACGTCATTGCTATTCTTTTCATCCACCTGTATTTTTTCCACATAGCGACGCAATTATCTGCAGTTTTATTGAGTTAATTACACTGCAGGTGTTATAAAAACATTGATATCCACTCTTCCCAGAATTTGACAACTTTGCACTGAGCCGCTCTGTACTGCATATGCAGTGAGGCAACGATTTAACTGTGCAGGGATGTTATTTTGCGCTTCTGATGTCGTTGCACATGTAAGTAAATAACGCTGCACATGTTTTTGCGGATGCTGTTCAGTTCCAAGAGGCATAGACTTTTTGTTGGTGCTTCTGTATGTCTCTAGGCAACAAGAGCGCCAGAGAAAAAAAGAGAGGGAGAGAGATCTGTCACAGGCTCTCAACACAATCGGGTCCGGCCCCCTTATATATGTGGTGGGAACAGCCCCCCCTGAATATGTGGCGGCAACTGCTTATCAATTTTCAGTCTCTCTATCATTAAAGTATTGTATCTCCATATTTCTTTTGGATAACTCACACAAACTCCCCTTTATTTGTTTCAATATGATTAAGGTGCAACACACAGACTGAAATAAATTCTGAAACTAACAACCAAATATTTATGTTGTGAATAAACAAACAAAAAACTAAAGTAACAGCTCTCCCATTTTCCTACTGTCTAATAGGTTGAAGGCGTAAGCAGAATTTCCCTTCAAGAGGTAGTAGGAACTGACTCTGACTCATGCACTTTTCCTGTCGTATTTTCCAAGTATACATTTAGAGCACACGATTTCTTACCATAGTTAGCAGCAAAGGTAGTACAATCGCAGGAATAAAACCTTCAAGCCGAATGCCCAAGAGACCCAGCAATGGTGAGATAGTCTGACAAACACAAAACAAAATCAAATGTAAAGCAAGGATAAAAAAAGCACCACGTGTCATAAAACAGTAAATTATTTTTAAACATTTGCCACTTTCTGTAATTGCAGCAGAGAATGTTAATGTTAAGTCTGAATGCGTACCATTGCGTAACTGGGATGCTGCAAGGTGTGGCTTGCATCTGATAAATACAGCTGAACATTTATGTTGCTTCTCATGGATGCAGAACAGATCAAGAAAAGAACTAAAATAAATGATTTTTTTTTGTTTAAAGGAATGTATATAAGTATTCAGCAAATAATTAAATATATGGACATAATTTTACTATGATTTATTTCTGCGATGTCAGCTCTCTATAGACGATACTGTCCCCAACATCATGATGAAGAGTTAACATCTATTTTTGCTGTTGTTGCTGCATTGTATGCTGCGTTCCATTAACCTCAGAAGTTTGAACTGGGATGTCAGAGTTTATGTTATCTCCGAGTTGTAGTGTTCCAGTTTCCTGCTTGTTTTTGTTGGTATTGCTAGCAACTATAACAGCAGTCTTACAACAACAAAAATGACAGTAACGCTGTTCTACATGGTATTTTGTGCATACAAACACTATTGAAACATCATGTCTTAAAGACACTAAGAAGTAGTGTACAACTGACTAAATGTTCCATAGATAAAAAAGAACTGCTGAAAAGTTCTTTGTTACACAGTTAATTTAAACAGAAAATGTTGTGGTGATCCTTTTTTATTGTGGGGAGTGGGTTCGTAAACTCACCCTTACAGCAGTGAATTCTCTCCATGCCCAAACAAAGAGAGGCGACAGGCCTGATACAACCAGGACACTTGTGAAGCGCCTCTTTATCACAGCAGGATGATCCCTGAAGACAGAGAACAGGCATTATCATAAAAGCACACTAGTGGAATTTTGACAACCAATATGAACATGTCATGACATGTTACTGCCACTTGATGGCACTTTCAAGACGTAGTTTGTGGTACCCTTGGTTGTGTAGGTACTGTTTGTCTGATGGTAATTGTTTTTCAAAAGACCAACAGTTTACCTTGTGACTAAAAATAACTTTAAATATGATCAGACCTTGAACATATTTAAAGTGAATGTTGCCCTGAGATGGATTGGCGACCTGTCCAAGGTGTACCCTGGCTCTCGCCTGTAGACTGCTGAAGATAGGCACTAGCTCCCCCGTGACCCACTACGGAATAAGCGGGATAGAAGATGAATGAATAAATTAATGTTCAGACCCTTAAATAAGTCAATAACCTAGGTAACATACATCAACTTTTAACTTATGAAACCAATTGTTCTTGTCTGACCCTCACTTAGTCTGCACTAATTAACACTGTACAGCTAAAAGCCAAGATAAAATTAAATCAAACATTAAGCTATAAGTACAATAAATTAGATATTAAAAAAACTGTACACCAGGATAAGTTAAGAAGGGTGGGCTAATCTAAATAAATGGGTTCTCAGACCAATTTTGAACAGTGAGAGAGGTGATATTCCATAGGCCAGAGAGCCAGAGTTAAAGAACAGAGCAACTGAAGAGCCTGCCCCCATGGTGGAAAGGCGGGCAGATGGGACAGAGAGGAGAAAAGAGGAGGCTGATCTAAGGGAGTGGGTTGGGATGGAGACATGTAGAAAGTTGGATAAATATGACGGGTCAAGAATTTTAATGGCTTTAAAAGTGAGTAGATGAATTTAAGAATGATGCAAGATTTAACCAGGAGCCAGTAAAACTGCTGCAGACACGTGATGACACAAGCAGCCAAGTTCTGAACGCTCTCTAGCTTGTGAAGAGATTTATTGGGGAGACCAAAAATAGGGAATTACTGTAGTCAAGCCCATAATGCCACAAGACTGTGGACAAGGATGAAAGTAGATTAGCGGTGTGATAGAGAAAAGGAGGTAAAAATATGCAGATCAAGTAACATTATTGATATGGCACATGAAGGAAAGTGTGCTTTGAGGATGATCAGTGTTGCCAGATCTTGCGAGAAAAACAAGCAACCAGCTCTATGAAAACAAGCCTAAAACAAGACCAACGGGCAACCACCACACTATGTAAAACAGAGGGCAATTATAAACATTATAAATGTATACAATTACTATGGCATTATACATAAACTACAGCCAAATTATGCTAAACACTCTAGCCATTAAAATTTTGAATAACTGAAATTCTTTGAATAAATCCTACTTTTAAACTTTGATATAAAGAAAAGTGCATTTTGCATACATAACAAAATGACAGTAAACATAGTCAGTAAAAAACTTTCTTTAAACTGTTTAAAAGAAAAGACACACATGAGCCAACTCAAACAGGCTCACTGTAAAACCATCTTTGTTCGTGATCATGAAATCACATATGTAAAAATTAGCATAAAAACGGCATTAACCTGGACTACAATACATCATTGCTATTTTCCCGCTGTCACTCTGAGCTCCGGCGTGTGTGTGCTTGGCGTCTGGTGAACTGGGTCAGGTGGCGTGCTAACCAGGAAACAGTGGCATGGAATAGACAAACTACATTCCACTTGTGTTTTGCTTTATTGTGGGGAGCTGGGAGATAATCAGGGGGTTTTACTTGGAAAGAAAGTCAAGCCCAAATAAGCAACTTCACATCCAAAAACCAGCCCAAAAAAAATGCAACCTGCGACTCACGAGATTTGCAAGCGACTTTAGAAACAAATAAGCCCAAATTCGCTTGTAATAAGCGGACTTGGCAACACTGGATGATGCCCAGACTCATAACCTAAGGAAGGGGGTAAAAGATGGTAAATGGGAGAGGAAGACAATTAGATTTGGAAAGAGTGCTTTTTGTGCCGGCAAGGATGAGCTCTGCCTTTTTCACTGTTTAATTTGAGGCAATCGTTAGTAAACCAGTGATTGAGCTCGCAAAGACAATCGGTGAGATTGGACAGTTTAGAGTGCAGAGTTAGGTTTGGTAGACAAGTGGAGCTGGGTGTCATTAGAGTAACAATTAATACTAGAAAATTTCTGAAGAAATTTAGACGGGGCCTGCCTCTTGGTGCGTGCTTCTAGGACCAAACCCAAAGCTTCTGTGGCTGGGTTGAGTTCTGCTTGTGTCAGGTGTGAGGGTGGAACCTTGAAGAGCATGTTGACTAACATCTCACTCCAATCAAAATGTTAATTAAGCCTTATAAGTGAAAATTAGCATTAATGGTAATATTAGCTTGTGGGCTAACACAAGCATGTTCGCTAACAATAAGTCACGCCATCCAATGTGTTAATTTAGCCCTATAATTGAAAATTAGCCTAATGCGAATGTTTAAATACTAACAGTAGCTTGCTGGATAACACTAGCATATTGGCTAATTTTTTTTTTTTTTTGCGGCACTAGAGGACTTTATTTTTCATTTTTTGATAGTAGGCAGACAGGAAAGCGGCAAAGAGGGGGGTGGGGGCATTTGGCAAATGTCCCCGGGTTCGGGACAGCCGCACCAAGGACTATAGCCTCTACACATCTACACATGGTCACGCGCTTAACCCCTACACCACCTGGCCGTGCCCAATGATGGCTAATATTAACTAACTCCATTCAAAATGTTCATTTAGGCCTAAAAGTAAAAATTAGCTTAAATGCTACCATTAGCATGTGAGCTAACACTAGCATGTTGGCTATAATGACATTAATCCATTGAAAATCTTCATTTAGCCCTATAAGTGAAAATAAGCCTAAATGCTAATGTTAGCTTAAATGCTAACATTAGCATGTGGGCTAACACTAGCATGTTGGATAACATCTACGTACTCCCTTCAATATGTTCAATTAGCCCTACAAGTGAAAATTAGCCTAAATGCTAAAGTTAGCATGGGGGCTAACACCAGCATGTCGGCTAATATTAACTTACTCGATTTAATATGTTCATTTAAGCCTATAAGTAAAAATTAGTGTAAATGCTAATGTTAGCTTAAATGCTAACATTAGCATGTGGGCTAACATTCGCATGTTGGCTATAATGAACTTACTCCATTCAAAATCTTCATTTAGGCCAATAGGTAAACGTTTGCCTAAATGCTAAAGTTATCTTAAATGCTAACATTAGCATCATGGCTAACACTAGCATGTTGGCTATCATTAATGTAGTCAGGTCAAGTCAAGTTTATTTATATAGCGCTTTTCAGCAACAAGGCACTCAAAGCGCTGTACATGAGGAAAAACATTACAATAATACAGAAAATCAAACAGAAAAACAAATCAAATGACACTAATAATCCTTAGGAGTTTACTGGTAAGAGCTGGTTCTAATGTATTCCATCTATGATGCTTACAACAGCCTATATGCAAAAGTCTATGAAATTGCCCTTTAAGGTCAATCGCCGATATGGAGATTTTCAATCATGGAGCTTTTCAAGTTTCTACAAAAATCTATCTGGGAGGTGTGACCCTGTGAAAAAGTGGATCATTTTGATCATTTTTAACCTGAGTGGATGTAAATTTTTCACTCTCAAACAAACCTACTTCAGGAGGAAAAAATAAAAGGTATCCAAAGAATTTTTGAACCGTAGGTATCAGCACGCATCATTGAAAAATCGTGGAGATTTTCATGTGTCTACATAAATCCATGTAGGAGATGTAGAAGTGTAGAAAAGTTGATAATTTTGAAATTTTTCAATTTCAAGGGATTTTGGGAAGGACAGATTTGGCACTCCTAAACAAACCTTTTTTATGACAAAATGATAAAAATTATCAAAATAATTCCTTCACTGTGAGCACCAGCAAGGTCTGAATATAAATCTGCACAAGGCTCATGTCTCTAGCTGGAATGGTGGCGATTCTTAAACATGTGACTTTAAGGGGTTTTTGCTCTGATTTTTTCTGAAATTCCTATAGGTTTCCCATTCATGGTGTTGACTTTGTGTTGCTTTGAGGCGTGTTGCCAGAAAACCCACCTCAACGAGGGTGACATTTTCTTGATCGCGAAAGAGAATCCTACGTTTTGATGTATAATTTGTATAGGTAGCTAACATTGCCTACTCTCTACCTATAGTTTGTACAGGTAGAGAGAATGCATGAATGCATTATCACTGATAATAATAAAGAAAAACAGAAAAATAACAAGTAAGAATGCATTCATATATTCCCCCAATAAATAAAGACACCTGTTTAGTGGTCGAGAGTAATAGGTACCTCCATGCAATACATGGGGCATGGAATGCCTCCTTGCATTGCTATGGTAGGCTCCAATTATACCAAATTTATAAAAGATATGATCAAGAGGAAGAAATGAAGAGGAGAGACCCAATGACTGAACCTTTAATAAGGTTAAAACAATGATGGGTCTTTGTAACAACACTAGTGCAGGCCATAGACTATGAGCAGCAAGGTTGCTCCACAGAAATAAAAAAAACCTATAACAGCACAGGAAAATAATGTCATAATAAAAGAACGTCTTGAGTGGAGCTAAAATGTAGAACACTAGAATAAAACACACACACACTTCTAACCAAGATCATTTAAAATTAGAATGCATTTTGAAAGTTTTGCTTGTGAAATGGAAAGTTGCTTTGTAGTTTCAAGATGAACATTATTTTTTAAGTTTCACACAAAAAGCTTTCGTATGATTTTCGGATCACAGACTGTGGTCTGTAATTAGTGTGGGATTCAGGATTGACAGGAATTTTTTGATTGGCAACGTTGAGAAATTAAGAGGAAAACAGAAAAGTAACCTTAAGAACATTTATATTAATGACATATTTACAACTTTCACTGGCCACGTTTGTGCACATAAAAAGGGAGTTTGACATTGGTTCCACTTTGCTCTCAATGTAAAGAAGATTTTTTAAAAACATAAATTTGGGGGAAATGAAAAAAAATTTGCTTTTATATATATAATATATATATTTATATATAAAATATATATATATTTTATATAAAATTTTATATATATATAGATACATACATACATGCACACACACATAATATATATACACACACACATACATACATTATTATTACAAGAGGTTGAATTAACAACTATGCATTTTATTGATCTTGTTGTTTCGTGTTTTTCCCATGAATTTCGAACATTATAATGTTGCAGAAGGGGAAAACGAACACTTGTAGTGTTACTTTTTATTTCCAGCAACTTTACATTACATACCACATATTTCAACAATGCTTTACTGTTTTTTACATTTGTAATTACTGTTGTGTGGAGCATCTGTATTTTTTTGTGACTGATTCAACCCATTATATTACTACTAGTTATATTACAAACGTAACTATTACAGTAGTTACGTTTGTGACTACTGTTTTATGGAGCATTGGTATGTTTATTCAACCGGTTATATTTGTGCGAAGTAGGAAATAAATTCTTATATGTATTATTAAAGCCAGGAGAATGCAGGACTATCTGGCAACTAAAGGACCCAGCCTCCCACTACTTCGGTTGAGGCTTTATCTTCTTCTTCAAGGTGAGAAGTATATTCTGCAAACTATTATGGGTACAATTAAAGTTGATGTGTCATTACAGTGTTACTACTGTGTTCTTAAGCTTATTATAAGTCAGTGTTAGATGCAACTTAATTTTAGCTGTCAGTCATTTAGCTGAATTTAGTCTTCAGCATTTATTTTTCTGCAATGGTGCAGAAGACGAAGATGAGTATGAGCCACCTACCCGTCAGCCACGTAGTGCCTCAAGGCCTATGAAACGCAACGTGGCTTCTGTCCCAAGAAAAAGGAGCAGGCCAACAAAAAGTGGTTAACAACTTTTGATGAGGCGAGGAAGGGTACCTCTACACCTGTTAATGATGAGGACAAGTGGCACACTCCAGGCGAGCTTGACATTGAGGCACAAGCTTCTTCATTTGATCCGAAGCATCCTCAAGGACCTAGTCCTGAACTATATCGTTTGTAATTTTGTTCACTTTTTATTCATGGTTATTTATTATTGTTTCTATAATTTATTTATCTTTCCTAACATTACCTTACTAGAGGTGCACCCTTAACCTGTCCTGACGCTGAAACTATTAAATTTCCCCGAAGGGGGATGATACAGTTTATATAATCTCTATATTAATAATTGTATGATCGTTAACAAAGTTTATGTGCTTGTTTACTCGACTGTTTAGGGGGTGAATCCATGCATGATCAAGTCGGTAGCATTTTATTAATTCACTGTTCATTGTTCTGAAAAATTCTCTCTTTTTTCTCTGTCTTTCTTCTCTGCATTAGACACTCTTAGGCTCGCTAAAAGTCCTCCCCACTACTCTTAACATTTCCTCATGTTAGAAACTCTCTTAAGGCCTAAGATGCTTGGTGAATAACTTTTATCTTACCAAGCGAAAATGACGTTACTAGGAGCTACTTTTAGTCTTAGGATTTTTGGTGAATACTGGCCCAGATCTTTTAGTTATCAGGCTCCTTTTTTGTGGAACCAACTCCCAGTGTTAAAATTTCCGTTTTTGATAAAGCTTACCGTTAGGGTGGCTTAGGTTATCCTGAGCTATCTCTGTAGTTCTGCTGCTATAGGCTGAGGCTGCTGGACAACATAATGACTACTCTTCCTCACTCTTCTACATTCTCATACTACTCTCCAACTTTGTGTTATTTGCTGTTATTTCAGCTTTTAACTGTTCTCTCTCTGTTTATACTCTTCCTAGAAGCTACACCTGGCCTGGCTCTGTGTCTAGCTGCGGCACCTTACTGGAGGGGGCCCTCGGCTGAGCTACTGCTGCCAACAACTTAATGTTCTCTTTCTACAGATGACACACTTTTTTGATAAAGCTTTTTTGATAGTGTTTAGTGATCAGTGTTTAACCATGTCGCTCTCCTAGACAGCTACTAGCTGACCATTTACTGTGACTAACTTTATGTGTTTCATACTCTAGAGTTGAAAACTGGCTCAGAGCTCATTTGCTTAGCTGTCTTTCTCTCCTAAATAAAGCCACTAAAGGAGCTACTACCATTAATATTTTAGCTTCCTTTCCCATAGAAAGTACTCCTGTATCAGTGCTTCTGTGTTCTTTTTGTGTCAGGCAGCTGGCCGCTTACACTGAGCCTGGTTCTGGTTCTGCTGGAGGTTTTTTCCTGTTTCCTTTCCACTGTCGCTACATGTATGCTCAGTATGACTAATTGATGCAAGTCACTGCAAGGGGCTGTCCGCTGTCACTACATGCTCATCCAGGAGGAGTGAATGCCTTAAATCACTGACTCGATGCAATCTGCTGAGTTGGATAGAAAACCTTTTTAAACAATTTGAATAATAAACTGAATTTGACTGCACTCTTTGACAAATGGGATCATTTGGAATGCACAGTACTGTGCAAAAGTTTTTAAAAAATGGTATAAACAATGAATGCTTTCAGAAATTTAAATGATGATTGTTTATTTTTATCAATTTACAAAATGCTAAGTGAGCGAACATAAACATACAGCCAAAGTCATTAAAAACTATCTTCACCGTAAAGAAGAATAAGAATTACTGTAAGTGATGGTATGGCCCCCACAGAGCCCTGATCTCAACATCATTGAGTGTGTCTGGGTTTACATGAAGAGACAGAAGGATGTGAGAAAGCCTACATCTACAGAAGATCTGTGGTTAGTTCTCCAAGATGTTTCGAACAACCTACCAGCTGAGGTCCTTCAAAAACTGTGCACAAGTGTACCAAGAAGAATTGATGCTGTTTTGAAGGCAAAGGGTCGTCACACCAAATATTGATTTGATTTAGATTTCTCTTTTGTTAATTCACTGCATTTTGTTGATTGATGAAAATAAATGATTAACACTTCCATTTATGAAAGCATTCTTTGTTTACATAATTTTTTCACACCTGCCTAAAACTTTTGCACAGAACTGTATGTGCCTGTTGGGTCACCACCATTTTTGTCAGGTAAAGGACTGCTACTACGCAGCTCAAAAGGCGTCACTACATGCATGCTCAGTATGAAGGGATTGCTACAAAGCCAAAGGATCAATGAAAGTCACTGTCAAAACATGCTAATCCAAGAGGAGTTAATGCTAAAAGTCACTGACTCGAAGCAATCTGCTGGGTTTCCTTAAGGGGGATATATCAAGCATTTAAATCCTTCCTTTTCAAATTTGAATCATTCAGTTTCCTTGTTATTGTAGCTAAACAGGCCCTGTTTTTACCTTTGTTCTGAGGTGTGTCTGAGAGCAACTCATTTTTTATGCGGTCTCTTTAAATGTTGTTGTGGCACTTTCCACCTTGCCCCCCTCCAGGTCACAGAGAGTTTCACTCCATCTTGTTTAGTCGTTTTTTGTAGATCAATAGCAGAGGGAAATTTATCTTGCGGCGCAGAAACAAGACAAAACTGGCAAAAACAATACAAAACCATTTATGTAATAATAATATAGAAAACAAGCACTACAGTTCTGTCTTCAAGGAGCTAAAAGCGAGCCCAAAGCACCAACATAGGCAGAGGGCACAACGCTACTGCTTTCAAAAACAATGGCCAGAACGTCATATCACCACACAATAAATTTATGTCTAAAATAAAGGTTGTTGTCATTTTAGTGTTATTTGCAGCTTAACGCTTTGCTGTGTCTGTCCTTTCCATAAACAGAAGGACCTGACAGCTTTGACAGTCTTTGAGCAAATCCTTCTTGATACTGGTGAAGGTTGCTGAAGACACTCATCCTTGAAGTGGGGGAAATAGGAATGTCCCCACTGATGTGGTACCATTTCCATGAAAAATAAAATTTAACCAGGCACTCTGAAGAGGTTCTGATGCTGGGGGACGGTGTAATGAATTGTGTGGGTTAATACACCCAACAACCAAATATTTAGATTCATCTACTTGCAGCGTAGGCAAACTTGAGCTTAGACTACAAAATTGCAGGAAAAAATAAACATGTCGGATATGTGACATTGGTCAGCCAGAAGTCCCTGGCTTTATTTAACTGTTACGCTGCAAGTACTGTGACGTAACAGCAGGGTTCTCGGCAGCGCATTTCAGCGTAGCTAATTTTTTATGAGATATCGCCCCTTTGAATGACATCTGAGCTCCATCTGTGTGGTTTTTATGTTGGCTGTTGCACATGCACTGAGTGTGTGTTCCTGTTTCCTTTCACCCTAGGACCCTGTGCGAATGCTAAAGGTAAAGCTTTCTAAAATCATGTCAGCCTCGAAGGATGGGTATAAACGGTGTCATATCACGGTGTTCTTCCCGGTAGCTGCTAATAGTAAGAAACATTCGAATTACAATAGGCCTTCGCAACGCTTTCACTGCTCGGGCCTAATAACAACAGTTGTCCCAAGTTATTTATAACACAGAAAATGTTTGTTATCAGCAAATAATACAAACTTTAATATACTTGATTTTTTTATTAATGTTCTTAAGGAAATTCTTTCAGGTGTGGAGAAGCTACATTACGTTTCTGTGCAAAGGTGGCTCCTAATAATTTTTAATGATGACAGCCAGCTAGACAGAATTGCAAGTTACGTAGCATACCTGCTGGACAGCAGTGAAAGCCTAAAGTCAACTGGAGTCTGCAGCAAGGTCTCTTCAGACAGAACAAAGTTCATCTTAAATGTGATGCTTTCAGAGGTATGTAAAGAAAAGATACCTAACGTTACGTGGACCTATGTGTCAAAATATAACAGATTTGTAAAGTTTATTCTTAAAAAAATGCATGTTTATCAGGATAAAAATGCTCATTCAGAAGAGTATGTATATACCAGTGTTTGTAAGTGACCCTGACAGTAAATAAAATATGTGTTCAAAATTGTTGCCATTGTTGACGGCCATTTATTATTATTATTAAAAAAAAGAATGACAAAAGTACTGCTGTTAATAGTTCTCCTCACAACATGCTGACGGAAACAAAAGGAGCAGGAAAGGAATAGCACGGTCTGACTTGTTAATGGAAAACTACAAGATGTTTTGAATAGTTCTTTACCCAAATCTAGAGCAAGAATTAGCAAAAGGTCTAAATTAATTCCCAATAATTTAAAAATATTTTTATTTTATTTGTAACTCAGGCAGCAATAAAAGTTTTGGTAAATGTCATAAAAAAAACACGGGGTGGAGTAACTAAACAAAAGGATACGAGACAGACAAAGCACAGGTTGGAGAAACAGAAGTACCAAAATGACAGGAATAAAGGCTATTAAATATCAATTCGGTTTTTTTTTCCGTCATGCTGCAGTTAGAGTTATTTTGGAATTTGAGCATTCTGGGTAAGTTGAATTTTTAAGTAGAAGGAATCAAAGGTAGTCTAGAGTTGGTAAATGCAGTGGAATAGTTCTTAGTCTATTGCCGAATCGGATGCCAACGTTAGCCTCGATTAAATACTTTGTGTGAGGTCTCTCAGCTCACCTGGGTAAGTCGCTCCTCCAGACATATAAACTGCCAACATAGCAGCAAGCGAGCAGCAGGCAGGACAGCACTGACAGCCAACACATTTCACCCGGAGCCCCCTTCATCTGCTCTGTAAAAATGACTTCCTCCTCCGCCATGATGGCTCACTCAAATGAAGAAGGAGCACTAAGCGGCGCCGGGCTGACTGCTGGACCATCTGACGACCGCCAACATTAGCAACACACTCAAAAAATTTCTCAAATTTCTGCTGTACCTGTTATTTCAATTGCTAACTATTCGGCGCTTTCTAACTGCGTCATCATCATAATCAGCTTTCTTCTTCTTTCATAGTTTGTTGTAGTTCTTCTTCTTCTGGAGTTTATTGGCGGTTGGCCAAAAACTTTAGTTGTGTATTACCGCCACCAGCTGGTATGGAGTGTGGTCTGCGATGGGTTATATTACATAATATAGACTCAAATTCTATTAAATGATTTAGTTTTTAAAAATCTTATAATTTGTATCCGTTTGCCTTCTAATTTCCTTTGTAATATATATGTTATATTAAACATTCCTTCAATTTTCTTAATTTATCTCCTCATAAATCTTTCTTTTTCATATTTCTTACTATCTAATAGAACATGTTCGATTGTTTCACTTTCCCAACAATGGTCACATTTTTATGCCTTTGTATTTTAAAAAGTGTACTGTTCAGTCCTGTGTATCCAAATCTTAATCTAGTTATTACCCTTTCCTCCTTTCTGCTCATTCTTCCAGTCCTTTTTCGCCAACTGATTTTTTGATCCTATAAAACCATGTTCCTTTACTTTCCCTATCCCACCTTTTCTGCCATTCTTTCTTCAGTTTTTGTTTGATAATACTCTTTGCCTATAATTTACTAATATAAAGTGTAAAATTTATTTGATTATGAGTCCCCTTAGCCATCTTGTCTTCCATTTCATTTCCTTTTAATCCAATATGTGCTGGTATCCATACAAATGGAATATTGTTAAACCCATCCTTTGTATTCTGAATAATGTTTGTAAATTTGTATTTTTAATAAAAAATCTGGCCTGCTATCTGAATTAATATGTTTTAGACTCATTACTGTGGAGCTGGAATCTGAACAAATTATTGTTTTTAATGATCAAATGTCCTCCACCCACTGTACTGCCAATAAAACTGCTAACATTTCTCCATTTCTCCTGTATATACAGATAAATCATTTGTAAATCGTTTTCCAATCCCCACCTGAAAGTCAGGTACTATGACTTCTATTTTTCCATTTATTTTTGTTGCATCTGTGTAAATCTGAATGAATTAATAACTATTTATACATTCATGTATTGGATTTGGATCTAAAATGTATGTCCTTTACGTTTTCCTTTCCAATAAAGTCATGTCTACTGTTGCTTCTTGTAAAATCCAAGGTGGTATAACAGGTAGAGGTAGTGTCGGACTTATTTCTATATTTTGTATTTTAAATTTTTCTTTCATCCTTACAATGAGCCATCCAAAACTTTTTCTATGTTTTTTTTTTATTTTTAAATATGGCTTTAAGATGTCATGTGTTGGATGATCTGGGTTATTGGGTGGTAAGTTTAACCAGTAATTTATTGGCAATTGTGTTCTTCACAAATCTAACGGCATTTCTCCCATTTCTACCTCCAGTGCTGTTGTTGTGGTTGTTCTGAAAGCTCCTGCCCAAAGTCTTAATACTGACAATGATGTTGAATAATGTCTTATTTTTCCAGATGAGTCTTTGCTGCTGAACCATAATTTATACACCCATAGTCTATATTTGACCCGAGTCACTACCAGCCAAACACCTCATATTTAAGACTTTTTCACATTTATCTATCACTTTCTGTATATGTATATTCAGTTTAATTTTCTCATTGAACCATATTCCTAAATATTTTATACTTTTTACTTGTTCTAATTCTTGATTATATAACTTTAATTTATACCCTCTCCTAATTTTTCCCATGTAAACACCATAACGTTTGTGATTTCAACTGAGAACTTAAAACCCAAGGGATATGCCCGTTTCTCTATTCTAACAGTCTCATCTTGTATTTTCTTTACAATAAAATATTTTTCGAGCCCTTTTCCATATGGCTCCGTTGTCAACAAATAATGAATATCCCATTTCTTTCCCAGTGTTTGTGAATATATCATTAATCATTATAGAAAATAATAGCGGTCTTATAATGCTGCCTTGTGGTGTTTCATTTTCTACCAGATATTTTCTTCATAATTCTTGACCAATTCTGACTTGTATGGATCTATTTGCCAAAATGTTTTTAATCCAGTCAAACATTTTCCCATTAATTCCTCTTTTATTTAACTTAATCAGTAAACCTTCAATCCACATCATGTCATATGCTTTCTCTATGTCAAAAAATACAGCAACTACACTTTCTTTATTTACTTATGGTCTTCTGATTTCATGCTCTAATCACAACGTTGGATCATTAGTATTTCTCCCTTTTCTAAAACTACTTTGAAACTTACAAATGTCAGTCAGTCAGTCATTTTCTACTGCTTATTCCATAGTGGGTCGTGGGGAAGCTGGTGCCTATCTCCTGCAGTCTTACAAATTTATCCTTTGGTATTCAAATAATATGTTAACCTGTTATTTATCCTTATCACTAATGTTACTGGAACTATGAATTTACCAAATGTTTTAGCTAGTATTTCATCTTTATCTTCATCTTTTATAATAGTTGTATTATCTATTTTTAATATTGGATATCCATATTCTTTCTTAATGCAATTCATTCTTTTAATCATTTTCCAAATTCTATCTATTTGTCTCCCTACCTTATTACAAAAGTTATAATATTCCATATAATACAATATTCTCTTTTTGCATTCTTAATGATTTTCCTCACCATTGCTTGTTTTCTTTTAGAATCAAATCAGTTCTGAAAAACTGGATTTCTTTTAAGGACTTTAAATGCTTTGTTCTGAACTTCACACTATCGTCCTCCTTTCTTTATTGAATTTTCAGCAGCTTCTATTGCCAATTATTTCACAAACACTTAAATTTGTATTATTGACATCCATTGTCAAGACTAATTTTTCAAGATTCTGTTGAGACAAATATTTCAATTCATTCCAGTCTGCCTTATCAAAAATCCACTTCTTATTTATCATGATATTCTTATCATTTAAAGTCAAACCTGTTTTGATCCTAATGGGATAATGATCACTACCTATTGTGTTTTTATCAATATTCCACTCACATACACCAGATAATGAATTTGAAACAAAGGTTAAATCAATTATTGACTCTGCTCCTGTTCTTACATTAATTCGTGTACCCCTTCCATCATTAAGACATACCAAATGTTTTATTTCTATCAATTCTTCTCTGACCTCTCCATATTTATCATTACATTTCCCTATACTGTGGTATTAGCAATAAAGTCCCCACACCATACTACTCTGCCTTCAAGATATCCCAAAAAACCCATAAAATAAAAGTTCAACTGAAAATGTTTTGCATTATTTTAAAAAAATTTTTAAATCTTTCTTTTTTCCTTTTTTTTTTCCCAATTTCAAAACAACTATATATTTTAAACCCTTTACCTTTTCCCTTATGAGGACCAAAATGAAAAAAATAAAAATAAATATGTAAAAAACTCACAAAATAAAGGGTAAAAAAAATGCACATAAAAATGTTTAAAAAAATAAAAGAAAAAAATAAATCCATATAAATATATAAATGCAAAAGTGAATAATTAAAAAATACATAAATACACATATAAATGTTTTTTATTTATCTTTTTATTCATTTTTTTTTCCCCTTTTTAATTGTTTTATACATTTATTTTATTTATTCATTCTTTATTTATAAAAATTTTTCATTTATACATT
The DNA here is from genome assembly GCA_036173005.1 of Crenichthys baileyi. Classification (NCBI taxonomy): domain Eukaryota; kingdom Metazoa; phylum Chordata; class Actinopteri; order Cyprinodontiformes; family Goodeidae; genus Crenichthys; species Crenichthys baileyi. Next base: position 257,465 of record JAHHUM010000598.1, read on the forward strand.
TATTTATTCAAAACTTCATTTATTTAAAACTTCATTTTTTTTTTTTCCTACATTTTTTTTTTGGGTTTTTTCTACTTTTTCCACATTATCATTTAAACATTTTAAATTTTTTCCCAACTTCATTTTATTTCTACTTTTATTTAAATTTCTTCCTACTTTTTAAATTTCTGTATTTCTATATTTCCCCTTTATTTATTTCTGCTTTTTCTGTCCCTGTATTTTAAATGAGGTGGGGGGGTTTCTAACATTTGTCTTAAGCACCATTGGGTAGAATTGGGTTTGTTTTTAAATCCCGATCCTGCTGCTACTGCCTAGACTCCGGTACCGAAGTTTTTTTTGGTGGGCCTGTTTGGGGGGTTTCCCTTTTCCCAGCCATTCCCAAATGATTTAAGGTCATTGGCAAATGATATTGACCAAATAAACCCAATGCCTCCCCCTCCTTTTCTTTTTGGCCCCGGGTTCGGGAGGAATTAAATCACTCCAAGCTGGGTTTAAAAATTGGGGTTGACTCCACTAAAAATTGACTTCGGTAAATTTTAAAAAGATATTCACGATTGGGTTTTTCCGGATAAATTTAAACTCATCCCCGGAAATTGCCTCTAAAAAACCAAACCCACCTCTTGGGAAACCCAAAAAGGGGAGACAGTGAGCTACAATTTACATATTTATTTTTCATTTTGTCATTTTTGGTCCCTCATATTTCCTAACATTTGATATTGAACTCCCTGCATTATAAATATCCCACAACCTCCTCCACTTCCTTCTAGTTAATCCCTTCTTAAACTATCGTATCCTTTAATTAACAAAATCTAATGTTGGTTTCAACCATGTTTTCTGTATACAAATCACATCTGGTTTCTCATGAAGTCCCTCAATATAACTTTTAAATTCATGTCCATTAGCTACCAAACGTCTTGCATTCCACTGTAATATTATTATATATTATCCCCTGAGTTTCCTGGTCTCCCCTCTGTTTCCAACTCCTCCCATTGGGACATGCCTGGAACACCTCCTGAGGAAGACGTCCAGGAGGCATCTGTTATAGATGCCCGGAGCGACCTAAACTGGCTCCTCTCGATGTGGAGGAGCAGCGGCTCTATCCCAAGCCCCTCCCGGATGGCCAAGCTCCTCACCCTATCTCTAAGGGAGTGCCTGGCCACCCTACGGAGGAAGCTCATTTCAGCCGCTTGTATCCGGGACCTCGTTCTTTCGGTCATGACCCAAAGTTCATGGCCATAGGTGAAGGGTTAAAAACAAAGACCGGGACTGGAAAATCAAGGGAAGGGCTTCGCTTTTGGCTCAGCTCTCTCTTCACCACAACTGACTGGCACAGTGTCCCCATTACTGCGGCAGCCCCACCAATCCGTCTGTCAATCTCCCGCTCCATTCTCCCCTCACTCGTGAACAAAACCTCAAGAGGACACCTTCACAAGGACCACAAAATCGAGGCACGTGAAGTTGCCCGGTACGGCGGAGCTGGGGTCCCACCCTGGAGCCAGGCATGGGGTCGGGACTCGTTGGAGAGTGCCTGGTGGCTGGGTTGCTCCTCATGGGACCCGGCCCGGGGGCCAAGCCAGAACCAAAAGAACGCGAGGCCATCCCACAGGGGGGTCCCCCCCTGCGGGGGGGAACCATGAGGGGGACCGGGGGAATAGGATTGGGCAGTGGACGAAGGTGGAGACCTTGGCGGCCCGATCTCTGGATGCTTAGGCTGGCTCTAGGGATGTGGATTGTCACCTCGCTGAGGGGGAAGGAGCCTGAGCTTGTGCAAGAGGTCAACAGATATCAACTAGAAATAGTCAGGCTCACCTTTACGCACAGCTTTGGCTCTGGAGCCCATCTCCTCGAGAGGAGCTGGACTCTCTTCTACTCTGGAGTGGCCCACGGGAGAGGCGGTGGGCTGGGGTGGGTTTGCTTGTAGCCCCCTGCAACTTCGGGTCGGGGATGGGTCTCTGACTAGTCACGCATTGTCCATAATGAACACCATGTTCAAACATAAGGGGGTTCACCAGTGCACTTGGCAACCCCCCTAGGTAGGGGAGGTCGATGATCGACTTTGTTGTTGTGTCGTCCGGACCTTTGGGCCCGCATGTTTTTTGGGCACTCAGGTGAAGAGAGGGGCTGAGCTGTCCACTGATCACCACCTGGTGGTGAATTGGATCTGCTGGAAGAGGAGAAAGCCGGACAGACTTTTGGGAGGGCCCAAAAGCGCATAGTGAAGGCCCTGCTGGGAAAAAAGCGTCTGGGTCCTCAGCCAGGGATGTATTCAACTCCCCCCCCAGTAGAGCTTTGACCAGATTCCGGGGAGATGTTTGGGGGGACAAAGAGTCAGAGTGGCCCGGTTTCTCCATATCAAATTGTTAAAATGCTTCTGCCCGGTAGCTGTGGCCACAAGGTCTGCGGTACCTGTCGCGGCGGCAATCCCCGAACCCGGTGGTGGACACCGGCAGTAAGGGATGCTGTCAAGGTAAAGAAGGAGTCCTATCGTCTGTGTTTGGATTGTGGGACTCCAGAGGTGGCTGACGGGTACCGTGAGGCCAAGCATGCTGTGGCCCTGGCTGTGGCAGAGGCAAAAAGTCGGGCCTGGGAGGAGTTCAGTGAGGCCATGTAGATGGACTACTAGTTGGCCTCGAAGCAAATTTGGCAAACCATCCGGCTCCTCAGGAGGGGGAAGCAGTGCTTCACCAACAATGTTTACAGTGTGGGTGAGGAGCTGCTGACCTCGACTGGGGACATTATCGGGCAGTGGAAGGAGTACTTCGAGGATCTCCTCAATCCTGCTGTCACGCATGCCCTGGTGGAAGCAGAGGCTTGGGATCGGGGTTGGACTCTTTCATCACCATGCTGAAGTCACCAAAGTGGTTAAAAAGCTCCACGGTGGGGATGAATGAGATCCGCCCTGAGTACCTCAAATCTCTGGATGTTGTGGGGCTGTCATGTTTGACACGCCTCTTCAACATTGCGTGGCGGACGGGGACAGTGCCTCTGGGCTGGCGGACTGGGGTGGTGGTCCCCCTTCATAAGAAGGGTGACCCCCCGGAAAGGGGGGGGTTCCAACTACCGGGGGATCACACTCCTCAAAAATCCCCCCGGTAAGGCCCTCCCAGGGTATTGGAGAGGAGAGTCCGGGGCCATAGTCGAACCTCGGGCTTCAGGAGGAGAAGTGTTTGGGTTTTTGACCCGGCCTGGGAACCCCTGGGGACCAGCTCTTTTACCCCTTTACAGGGTACTCGAGGGCTCATAGGAGTTTGCCCAACTGGTTCCCCAAAGGGTTTTGTGGACCTGGGGGAAAGGGGCATTCGGGGCTGTGTCCCTCATGATGCTTTGTGGGGGGTGCTCCAGGAGTATGGAATCGGGGGCCCTTTATTAGGGGCCATCCGGTCCTTGTACGAGCGGAGCAGGAGTTTGATACTAGGTTTGCATCATGGATAATGGATAATGGATAATTGTGAACTTATTGATCTACCTAATTCATTTCATTTGTCTTACTACACGTCTTTTAGATCATTCATGAGACTCAGTGGGCTAAATGTATCTCGATGGGCATGTGATGACGTTACTCACCCTGCTCAACAAGACTCCACCTCATGTGGTGTGTACACACTTGTGGTATGTAACTATTTGATTTTACAGAATTTTATTGAAAGGCTTTTCAAATTTCTTCGAGTTATTGTTTTTTAAAACAAAACATACACAACGACTTAGATTGTTCAAACTTAAAAAATGTATCAAGTGTAATGCATTGAGGTAAACGGTACAGCAGGTAAAGGGAGAGGTCTAGGAAACACTATAAGTAGTGGCAAGGATGGGTATAAAGAGAGTGGATGAATGGTAAAAAGGCCTGTGTTGCATGACAATTTGCCAGTAGATGCCATTATGCTGTATTAAAGGTTTTGTTGAAAATGGCTAGAGGAGAAAATCATCAAAAGACTGGCTGGCAATTTTGATGAGTGTTGAACTTAGGGTACATGAAAAAACTATGACCGGTGTGGGTACCACCCTGACTGAAGCCCACAGAGCTTTCCAAGAAATTTCCACCTGAAAATAAATCCACCTTGGTGTAGAAGCAAACTTTGTTACTTCTGTAAATGCATTGCATAAAATTAGCATTTCACAGTGTGAGCAATATTCTCCACTGATAAATCTCTACACTCGACTGTGGTCCAAGTGGTAGGAACTTGTCCTTTAACCGGCGGTTCGAACCCCCGCTCTGTCTGCGGATGGAGGAGGGGTGGCCTAGTGGTTAGGGAGCAGGGCATTTGCGTCCCAAAGAGGCCACAAGTTTCCTGGTTCGTATCCCTGAGCAAGACCCTTAGCCCCAGAATGCTGCCTGGGTGCCCCACAATGGCAGCTCGCTGCTCCCTAAGGGATGGATTAAATGCAGAGGACAATTTCATTGAAATGTACAATTGCAATGACAAATAAAGATTATTCTATTCTATATGCTCACACATGTATATTTTTTTTAATTAAAGTAAATATTAAAATTTTGTATCCTGGCCTGATCCCATTGCTGTGATCATTTAGCAACAGGATTTTCTGAAGACTGGATTACAACAAACAAATTAATGGGCCTTTAATGCAGTTATTGAAAAAATTCAAGTACAGCACATAATACTTGTATTTGTTATAATAACAGACACATATATAGTGTGGTTTAATTGTAAGACGTTTTTTTTTTGTTTTAAAGTTTTAATGCATCTTTGAAGCATTTTTTAAATCTCATATTATTTCACTTTTGTTTTACAGTTTGCTGAGTGCATTCTAAGTGGCTCTCCAGTGGATTTTGACAACTCTGGCCCGAGTGTAAATGCAATAAGAGACCAGACTGCCATTTGCCTCTTTGAAAAAAACAGGTAGCTTCATAAAAATGCTGAAGTATATGATGTACTTACACATAAGACCTATACCAATTGATTTATTAAACAAAATGAATTTTTATAAAGTACAATATTTAATGCAATTTATTGAGAAATGTCTATAATTAAATAATGTTAATCGCAGAGTTTTGTCTTTATTGTTTTTTTCATTGTGTGTAGACGACTTGACCAACCTTTGCCACTCTTGTGGGCTGATGGATGGTGATACTCAGTGGGTAAAGTATTCTTATATAACTTTTGAGTTAGGGAATTTTTCATAGTACATTTAAACACAAAATCAGACAAACTCATTTTTTAAGTAGAAAGACAAGCTGTAAGCACAAATTTCAAAGGCAAATTTATAGGAGTGTCAATGTTTATTTCATCACATGGGTTGGGTCTTTTTTTTCCGATGCAGATTTGGTGTGACGTGTGTCCAAGATGGTATCACCAGAACTGCGTCACGAAGCCATTTAAAGGCAAAAAAAAAACAACATATGTCTGTGAGGCATGTAGATAAATACAGTATATATGTTGTTCTAAATGTTACTCAAGTAGTTCATTGTACATAGTTTTCGCTTTTGACTGTTGACTATAATATGTATGTTTGTGTTTCTTTAAAAAATAAAGAATAAATCTGAGATTGATTTAGTGTTAGTTTTTGATTATTGCTCCATCTTTTACCAAAAACAGCGACACACCTTCTGTGATTGTTAAACACAACTGAAAATGTGGGCGATGTATTTGCAAGCAAGTATAGTTTATGATTTTGAAGTAATGACACATGACCATTTTTTTTAAGTGTGTGACCAACGACCTGTAAAATGCAATCCGTTTGAATCAAACAGAGTAATTTTAGGCAGAAATGGAGTTTAGCTGGACAGAAAATAAGCCATAATCACATTTTGGCAGAGAAAAACAGACTTTGGGGCAATTTTTCTCTGTGTGTTTCCCTTACTATAGTGTTCAATAAGATCAGAAAAATATATTATCTCATAGCTCTACAGAGTCATTTTATGCAGAAATCCTATTCCATGGGTCATGGATTAAGCCATGATCAGTTTTTGGCAGGTGAAATACCCCTAAATTGTACTTTTGGGGATCTTTTTCAGTGTGAGAGGGTCTGTGCTTAGCAAGATCTACTAAATATGATCCATTTCAATGAAATAAATAAATTTTATGCAGTAATTACATTCCATGGGTCATGGATTAAGTCATGATCAATATTTGGCAGATGAAATACCCCCAAATTGTACTTTTGGGGATCTTTTTCAGTGTGGGAGGGTCTGTGCTTAGCAAGATCTATTAACCCTTGTGTGGTGTTCATATTGTTTTTACTCAGCCAATGTTTCTGGGTCTGGTGGACCCGTTCCATTTTGTGATTTTTAAAGCCTCACAATCAAACACTTAATTAAAATCATGATATGAGTGGAAACAAATTTACAATTAATCTATATTAATTGTATCATTTTTCCTTCAGTAAATAATGAAAATGGGTCCCACTGACCCGAACACCACACAAGGGTTAAATATGATCCATCTCAATGAAATAAATCAATTTTTTGCAGAAATCCTATTCCATGGGTCATGGATTAAGCCATGATCAGTTTTTGGCAGGTGAAATACCCCTAAATTGTACTTTTGGGGATCTTTTTCAGCGTGGGAGGGTCTGAGCTTAGCAAGATCTACTAAATATGATCCATTTCAATGAAATAAAGCATTTTTATGCAGAAATTGCATTTAATGGGTCATAGAATAAGCCATGATCAATTTCTGGCAAGTGAAATACGCCCATATTGTCCATTTGGGAACCTTTTTCAGTGTGTGATTGATTTTTTTTTTTTAGCAAGATCAGTAATTTATAATCCCTCTGAATTAAATAAAGTAATTTTAGACAGAAATAGTGTTTCATGGGTAAGAAAATATGCCATGATCAATTTTTGGCAAGGGAAATAGTCCTATTTTGTCCATTTTGTGCATTTTATTTAGTGTGGGAGGTGCTGTGTTCAGTGAGATCAGTAAAATATCATCCCTCAGAGTGAAACAGAGTCATTTTAAGCAAAAATTACATTTCATGGGTCATAGAATAAGCCTTGATCACTTTTTGGCAAGTGAAATACTCCCATATTGTCCAAACTGGTCTTTTTTTCTAGCCTCGGGTGGATTGTGTTCAGTAATACCAGTAAAATATAATCTCTTTGTATGAAATAAAGTTATTTTAGGCAGAAATAACATTTTATGGGTCAAAAAACAAGCCTTGATCACTTTTTGGCAGGTGAAATATCCAGATATTGTCCATGCTGGGTTTTTCTTTAGTGTGGGATTGATTGTGTTCAGCAAAATTGATAAAATATTATCCCTTTGTATGAAATAAAGTTATTTTAGGCAGAAATAACATTTTATGGGTCAGAAAACAAGCCTTGATCACTTTTTGGCAAACAAAATAGTGCAATATTTTTCATGTTGTGCATTTTATTTAGTGTGTAATGGGCAGTGTTTAGTAATCAGTAAAATATAATTTCTCAGACTGGCCATAATCAATTTTTGGCAGAGGAAAAACACCTAGATGTCTGGCTATTTTAGCAATTTTATAAGTGCACGGCGAGTATTCAGAGAGGTCTGTGAAATTCACCTCATCAGTAAAACAAAGTCATTTAAGGCAGAAATTACGTTTCATTGGTCAGGACATATTGGCCATAATAATTTTTTTTGCAGAGAAAAACATTGATTTTTGGCCAGTTGGGACTTCATGCCTTCAGTGAGATCTGTAAAATATAGTTCCTCTGAGTAAAATACAGTTTATAATTTTGAAATTTTGCTAAGTTTTCATTGGGCACTACCTGTTCTAATTTTTTTTTCAAAATAAATGAATAATAACCCCCTTAAAAAACAATATAGGTCAACAAACTTTTAAAATTTTTTTTATTTTGTCTTTTATCAAGTTACATCCATCACAGTCGAGTTGCTTCTAAATCTAAGCAAGGTTAGTGCAGATAAGTGATCAAAAGTTTATTTTTACTGCTATAGTTTAAAATGTAAATTTGCAGATATTTATGACAAACGACGAAAGCGTGAAACCGCCACTTTCACGGTGAGAACGTCGCAAGTTTTACAAGGAGAGAAGGATAAGCGAGACACACCTTTGCTGTAATATTGACCATACAAATATAACTGTTTTATTTGTCTTTCTTTTATTGACTTCAAGAGCTAAACCACAGAGAAAGAACTCTCCAGACGCTGACTGGCTGGGTGGACTCCTGCGGCACATTGTAAACCGCCACCTTAACGTGGTGGAGGGGTTTGAGTGTTCAAATGATCCTAGAGGCTATGTTGTCTGGGGCTTAAATGCCCCTGGTAGGGTCTCCCATGGCAAACAGGCTCAAGGTGATGGGTCAGACAAAGAGCGGTTCATGCATCCATCATGAGGACCATTAAATCGAGGCACGTGACGTCGCCCAGTACGGCGGAGCCGGGGTCCCACCCTGGAGCCAGGCCTGGGGTCGGGACTCGACGGAGAGCGCCTGGTGGCCGGGTTGCTCCTCGCGGGACCCGGCCGGGCCAAGCCCGAACGAGAGACGCGAGGCCTTCCCCTAGTGGGCCCACCACCTGCAGGGGGAACCGTGAGGGACCGGTGCAAAGAGGATTGGGTGGCGAACGAAGGTGGAGACCTCAGGGAGGTCGAGAGATATCAACTAGAAATAGTCGGGCTCGCCTCCAGAGCGTGGGCTCTGGAACCCATCTCCTTGAGAGGGGCTGGACTCTCTTCTACTCTGGAGTGGCCCACGGGGAGAGGCGGCGGGCTGGGGTGGGTTTGCTTGTTGCCCCCCAGCTCAGCCGCCTCGTGTTGGGGTTTACCCCGGTGGATGAGAGGGTCGCATCCCTGCGCCTTCGGGTCGGGGATAGGTCTCTGACTGTCGTTTCGGCCTACGAGCCGAATGGTAGTGCGGAGTACCCGGCCTTCTTGGTGTCCCTGTCAGGGGTGCTGGATAGTGCCCCTCCCGGGGACTCCATTATTCTGCTGGGGGACTTCAATGCCCACATGGGAAACGACAGTGACACCTGGAGAGGCGTGATCGGGAGGAATGGCCTCCCCGATCTGAATCCGAGTGGTGTTTTGTTATTGGACTTCTGTGCTAGTCACGGATTGTCCATAATGAACGCCATGTTCAAGCATAAGGGTGTCCATCAGTGCACTTGACACCAGGACACCCTAGGCAGGAGGTCAATGATCGACTTTGTTGTCGTATCATCAGACCTTCGGCTGCATGTTTTGGACACTCAGGTGAAGAGAGGGGCTGAGCTGTCCACTGATCACCACCTGGTGGTGAGTTGGATCCACTGGAGGAGGAGAAAGCCGGACAGACTTGGCAGGCCCAAGCGCATAGTGAGGGTCTGCTGGGAAAGCCTGGCAGAGCCCTCGGCCAGGGATGTATTCAACTCCCACCTCTGGGAGAGCTTTGACCAGATTCCGGGGGATGTTGGAGACAAAGAGTCCGAGTGGACCATGTTCTCCATATCAATTGTTAATGCTTCTGCCCGTAGCTGTGGCCGTAAGGTCTGCGTTGCCTGTCGGGGCGGCAATCCCAGAACCCGGTGGTGGACACCGGCAGTAAGGGATGCTGTCAAGCTGAAGAAGGAGTCCTATCGGCTGTGGTTGGCTTGTGGGACTCCTGAGGCGGCTGACGGGTACCGTAAGGCCAAGCATGCTGCGGCCCGGGCTGTAGCAGAGGCAAAAAGTCGGGCCTGGGAGGAGTTCGGTGAGGCCATGGAGAAGGACTACCAGTCGGCCTCAAAGCAATTCTGGCAAACCGTCCGGCGCCTCAGGAGGTGGAAGCAGTGCTTCGCCAACACTGTTTATAGTGGGGGTGGGAGGCTGCTGACCTCGACTGGGGACATTATCGGGTGGTGGAAGGAGTACTTTGAGGATCTCCTCAATCCTGCCATCACGCATTCCCTGGTGGAAACAGAGGCTGGGGACTCGGGGTTGGACTCTTTCATCACCCAGGCTGAAGTCACCGAGGTGGTTAAAAAGCTCCGCGGTGGCAAGGCTTCGGGGGTGGATGAGATCCGCCCTGAGTACCTCAAATCTCTGGATGTTGTGGGGCTGTCATGTTTGACACGCCTCTTCAACATTGCGTGGCGGACGGGGACAGTGCCTCTGGGCTGGCAGACTGGGGTGGTGGTCCCCCTTCATAAGAAGGGATTGACTGGAGGGTTCCAACTACAGGGGGATCACACTCCTCAGCCTCCCTGGTAAGGCCTACGCCAGGGTATTGGAGAGGAGAGTCCGGCCGATAGTCGAACCTCGGCTTCAGGAGGAGAAGGGGGGTTTTCGTCCCGGCCGTGGAACACTGGACCAGCTCTATACCCTTTACAGGGTACTCGAGGGCTCATAGGAGTTTGCCCAACTGGTTCACATGTGTTTTGTGGACCTGGAGAAGGCATTCGACTGTGTCCCTCGTGATACCTTGTGGGGGGTGCTCCAGGAGTATGGAATCGGGGGCCCTTTATTAGGGGCCATCCGGTCCCTGTACAAGGGGAGTAGTCCGCATTGCCGGCACTAAGTCGGACCTGTTCCCGGTGCATGTTGGACTCCGGCAGGGCTGCCCTTTGTCGCCGGTCCTGTTCATAACTTTTATGGACAGGATTTCTAGACGCAGCCAAGGGCCGGATGGGGCCTGGTTTGGGGACCAGTGGATTTCGTCTCTTGTTTTTGCAGATGACGTGGTCCTGCTGGCCCCCTCTAGCCAAGACCTACAGCATGCGCTGGGGCGGTTCGCAGCCGAGTGTGAAGCGGCTGGGATGAAGATCAGCTCCTCCAAGTCAGAGGCCATGGTACTCAACCGGAAAAGGGTGGCCTGTCCTCTTCAGGTTGTAGGGGAGTTCCTGCCTCAAGTGGAGGAGTTCAAGTATCTCGGGGTCTTGTTCACGAGTGAGGGAAGAATGGAGCGTGAGATCGACAGACGGATCGGTGCGGCTGCCGCAGTAATGGGGGCGCTGTGCCGGTCCGTTGTGGTGAAGAGAGAGCTGAGCCGAAAAGCGAAGCTCTCGATTTACCGGTCGGTCTATGTTCCTACCCTCACCTATGGCCATGAACTTTGGGTCATGACCGAAAGAACGAGATCCCGGATACAAGCGGCTGAAATGAGCTTCCTCCGTAGGGTGGCCGGCCACTCCCTTAGAGATAGGGTGAGGAGCTCGGCCATTCGGGAGGGGCTCGGAGTAGAGCCGCTGCTCCTCCACATCGAGAGGAGCCAGTTGAGGTGGCTCTGGCATCTATACCGGATGCCTCCTGGACGTCTTCCTCGGGAGGTGTTCCAGGCACGTCCCACCGGGAGGAGGCCCAGGGGACGGCCCAGGACACGCTGGAGGGACTATGTCTCTCAGCTGGCCTGGGAACGCCTTGGGCTCCCCCCGGAGGAGCTGGAGGAGGTGTCTGGGGAGAAGGACGTCTGGGTGTCTCTGCTGAGTCTGCTGCCCCCGCGACCCAGTTTCGGATAAGCGGAAGACGACGAGTACGAGTACGAGCAACAGTTTTCGCATACACCGATCCAATTTTTTTGCTGCTGAAACGCGTTGCCATATAGTTTACAGATAGAGAACAATGCTCAACGTTTTTTTTTTGGTTTGATTTTTATCATAGCTGTATTTAACTCAATTTAAAGGCAGACAATTATTCGAGCCAGCATAGTGGTTCAAAAGGAAAACAAACATCTGACACATTTCTTCAAATAAGGGCTAATAAAACGCATCCCTTGTTTTATTTATTAATAGTTTTTAAATGATCTTTTTACTCCTAAGGAGTACAGAGACTATCTTATAACCTTTTAAAATGTAAACATTAATAATTTCTTTAAACACTTTCAAAATTAAGTTATACTTATAACTCACAGCATTATTCATTTTCAACTAACAAATCTCAAAGCCAAAACTCATTGGTTTAGACTGTTCATTTAATGTTCATTTAATGTGTAGTATTCTTAAATATATACCCCCTTAAATGGCATAACTTTACTAATTTATTGCAATTTTCTTCACAAACTCACAATCTATTGCCCTGGGACCTCAGGGGTCCAGGGACCACAGCTTGAGAACCACTGCCCTGAACGACGTTGCCAAGACTTAATACCTGACCTAAATTGTTATACAATAACCTTTATTAATATTACTCATAGCTGTTTTTCCCATTTATACCATAGTGATATGAAGCATAAGTTCTAATGTTTCCGTTTTGTTAGAATAGGATATTCAATTCAATTCAGTTTTATTTATATAGCGCCAATTCACAACACATGTTGTCTAAAGGCACTTCACAAAAGTCAGGTATATACATTCCAATTAGTCCTAACCATTGAACAGTGCAGTCAGAGTTAGTTATTTATTCAAATTGGATAAAAAGTTTTTCTGTCTAAGGAAACCCAACAGATTGCATCCAGTCAGTGACTTGCAGCATTCACTCCTCGTGGATGAGCATGTAGAGACAGTGGACAGTCACTGGCGTTGACTTTGCAGCAATCCCTCATACTGAGCATGCATGTAGCGACAGTGGAGAGGAAAAACTCCCTTTTAACAGAAAGAAACCTCCAGCAGAACCAGGCTCAGTGTGAGCGGCCATCTGCCACGACCGACTGGGGGTTAGAGAGAACAGAGCAGAGACACAAAAGGAACAAAGAAGCACTGATCCAGGAGTACTTTCTATGGGAAGGGAAAGTAAATGTTAACGGATGTAGCTCTTTTAGTCGCTTCACCTAGAAAGAAAAAACATATAAACTCTGAGCCAAGGTTTTCAAGGTTAGAGTCTGAAAGAGAGCACATATAATTAGTTACAGTAAAAGCTCAGTCAATCGCCATGTCTAGGAGAGAGAAAGGGTTAAACACTGAAAAACAGGGCCAAGTGGATCATCGGTAGAGGGTGAGCATTAAGTCGATGCCCCTCTCCAGAAAGGTGTCACAGGTAGACTCAGAGTCAGGCCAGGTGTAGTTTCTAGGAAGAGAAAAGAGAGAGAACAAAGTTAAAAACTAAAATAACAGCAAATAATGCAAAATTGGAGCGTAGTGTGACAATGTTAGGTATTAATTAGTCAACTCAGAGGAACGACACAGAGTCTCTATTTTTCTTGCGCAAGAGGTAGCTCACACTGCAGTGCAAATCTACAAAGTGTTGGCACCCTCTCTCTTTATTTATATATGTGGTTCACACAAACAATTCAACAGACAGTTCAAGCATTTAGGGGGTGTATGTGTGTCTCTGTGCGTGTGTGGGGTCAGAAGGGTTAGGGTGCATGTGTTTTGCTTTTAAACAGAGAGGGAGTGGGGACTGGTACAAGCAGCCCCCAGATGTTGCTGATAGTAGCATAACTCACTCCTCTCCCCCATCCCCCTTTCTGTGGCATGTGGGAAGGAAGAGCACTTTGTACAGACATGAGTGATAAACAATACAAAAGTTTTCAAACCCTAACAGTCCCTCCTTTTTTATCACAAATAAAGTCATGATTAGATACATGTAAAAGAAATCACTCTGTGTGAGCGAAAAGACCCACGGACGGAAAGCAGATTATATTGTGGGAAAAATACTCACACGGCCCCTCCGCCCAAGGCGACCACTTACCATGGTAGAGTACAATAATAATAAAACAATGTAATAAATCAAGGAAAAAAAAAATGTAATAAAAGTAAAAGAATTAAAACAAGCCTTGTTCATGTCATCATTGTACTTTTCCTCATTTCACTTAAATAGCAATTTCTTTCGATTTTCTGCTATAAGGTAATTTTATGAAGCACAATTATGAGTACACTCAGGCATTGAAGATATATTCATTTACAACATGTCATCATAGTCATCTGTTTTTGGGTCCAATGTGGTGTCGACTTGAATCAATGTTGCATATGCGACTGTGACTGACTGAGTCACTATCCTTTTTACCATACATTTGCAGCATGGAATAATACATATTGACAAGATGCACAGGATAATCAGGAATACTGCTATAGCGAGGAAAAAAATCTTAACCCAATTCATCCATCCCCCTTGGAGCATCTAGGCTAACCAAGAGGAGCTGGGAGTCGGGTGGTCGTGTGTCATGACGTTTTGCATGTTACGCAGGTTATTCAGTGCTCCTGTTATATCTGAGGAATGTATATTATCTGGAATATATGTGCAACAAGTACTGTTCAGCAAAACCCAAAAGCCCCCCATTGATGCTATTAGAATATCCAAAGCCATGCGGTTCTGAATTATCATGGCTCGCATAGCGTTCATTTCTATGTTTTGGCCATCTTCTACTATTATGGAGTTATTCAAAAACAGCCCTAATCGGTAGCTTAAAGTTTCCACACGCAGCATTAGTTTGCCCACACCTAGCCAAGGAAGGAGAGATAGTGTCACTTTATCTCCTTTTGGCCAAAGCTTAAATATGCTGGGGAACATTAGTTCCCCAGATAGGGTCGTGTGGTTTCATTTCTATGTCTCTCTTTAGCCTTTTGGGGAAGGTGGGTATCATCGTTACCTTACTGAGTATTATAGTGTGGTCAGATGTGAAAACTGGAGCACACACCCCATACCAATTTGGGGCGTAGTATGAAATAAGCGTTATTCCCGCATAAGCAAGCTACCCCCTCGACCCAGTATGTTCCGTTTTGGTTGTTATTATCCTTGGGGATCCATGTCCCTCCACACTGCGTGGTGTTACCCACATAGATAGAAGAATCATTTTCCTTTACTCAAACAATCGTGGTGGAATGTGTTTCCCTTGGCATGTGCTTCGAATGGTGTGGCTTTTCCCTTATTACTCATGTGCAGAGGCTGCCATTTCTTGGGGTCACATGTGCAGTTACGTGGGTCACATGCATATGCAAGAGAATTATTGTAGTATGTGTACGTTTCGTTGTTCTTATTAACCATTTGGATGCCTTCTCCTTCTGTCAGGTTTTGACCGGGAACAATGAAATATGTACGCTTCGCATACCCCCAGAGTCCTATTGAAAAGGCACATGCTGCTTCTGTGAAATTCATTTTTCTCACATACACTGTAGGGCCCTGGGAATGAACTGGCATGATAGAACATACATAACAATCTGTTTTATTTTGTGCTTTAGCTGTTTCATACACATAACGATACCAATAGTTCTGCAGAAACAGATGTCTTCCTCCTTTCTTTAGGGGTCTGAGATGAGAGCCGTCCGGTGTCCATCTCTTCTCGTGTGATGTCGTATCCTGTGGATCCTGCCTTAAACAGAGAAAGAGTCCTGCTACCAGAATTAGGCTCAGGCTTATCAGTCCTGCCCACATGTTACAAAAAGCCATGCTAAGTTGTCAGTTGTTCTCTTCACCGGTTTGAGATGCTGAGCCCTATAGGTCACCAGCCCCTTTGTAGCCGGTCTTCCCCTGTTACCCCGTCGGTTTGTTTGGCTCCTGTAACGGTAATATTGGCTTACAGTGGCTCTTGTGGATCCAGGATGGTCTCTCTGCGATTATTAGAGCTGTCTGTGTGGTCAGGAGAACTCAGTATGGCCCTTTCCAGCAGGGGGCGCTCCAGTCCTTTCTATGGAGTGTCTTAATCAGGACCAGGTCTCCAGGTCTCAGGTTGTTCTGTGGAATAGGAGCAGAGATTATCGGCAGACCACTGGACATCTGTACTTCCTTTGTTTGTAACATTTTATTCATCCATTCAGCTAATGATGTTTCCTGCTGTGCTTTTCCTATGTCATCCATTTCTGATGGCAATGGAAAAGGTCTTCCGTACACTATTTCACATGGAGTGAGACCAGTTTGATTTGGATTTATTCTCATCCATAGTTTAACCAAGGATAGGCATTCGGGCCACGGCCGCCCTGTTTCTGCCATCACTTTCCTTAATCTATTTTTTATTGTTCCATTTGTTCGTTCAACCAACCCAGCAGATTGTGGGTGGTAAGAACAATGGTTTTTTTAACTGAAACCCTAATGCTTTAGAGCACCGTTCTATTACATTATTTACAAAATGAGTCCCATTATCTGATCTTATGATTTGTGGGATACCATATGTTGGGAAAAAATGTGTCACTAAACTGTTTGCCATTGTGAGTGTATCACAGTGCTTTGCAGGGTATATTTCAACCCACTTTGAAAATGCATCTATGACCACTAAACAATATTTCTTCCCCCCTGACCATGATAACTCTACGAAATCCGTGTGTATCGTGTGAAAGGGATGAGTTGCTGCTGGGAACTGGCCTCTTTTGGGTCTCATGTTTCCCTGTGGATTATGTTTGCAGCAGATAATACATGATCTACAAAAGTTTTTTGCATAGTCAGAAAAATTTATGGTGTGGAAATGTAGATTTTCTAAGTGTATCATTCCCGCTTTTGACACATGGGAAATTCCGTGTGTCACATGGGCCGCCGTCCTGTATAAATTCTTTGGTAATATTGGTTTATTTTCCAAATGATAAATGTCATCTTTTTTTATGGCCCCTCTATTCAGCCGAGATTTAACTTGTGTAGCTGGTGCAGATTGTTGTGAATCTTTCAGCACATCTGTATCTACAAATAGGAGATCTGACATTTTCAGTGTGAGGGGAAGCTTCGAAGCTATTTTAGCAGAAATGTCAGTGAAAGTGTTCCCCTTTGTTTCCATAGCTTCATCAGATTGATGGGCTTTACATTTACAAAGCGCTATCTTTGCTGGTAGCTGGATAGCTAACAGCAGTCGTTTTAACAGATTAAAATGTGTCAATTCTGTTCCAGATGATGTTTTGAACCCTCTATTTTCCCATATTTTGGCAAAATGGTGAACAGAACTGAATACATATTGGCTGTCTGTGTAGATGGTTAGGATTTTTCCTTCATGTAATTCACAGGCTCTGATGACAGCATACAGCTCTGCAGTCTGTGCTGAACATGTATGGGGCAGGGCCTGTGATTCTATAATTTTAGTTTCAGTGGTTACTGCATAACCAACTCTATTTTTTCCATATTCATCTTTTGATGCTGATCCGTCCACAAAGATTATTTGTGAGTTTTGCAGAGGGGTCTGAGAAATGTCTTGCCTGGGCTTTGTGTCTTCCTCAACCTTTGTTTTGCAGGAATGTGGTTTCCCATCTTTTGCTGTTGGAATTAACGTGCTAGGGTTCAGTTGACCACATCTTTGCAAAGTTATATTTGGTTGTGAGAGTAGTAATGAGGTCAATGCGATATGCCTTGCATGTGTCAAGAAAGAAATTGAGGTTTGGAGCAATACAAGTGACACTGAATGAGGAACTTTCAGTGTGAGTGGGTGGCACAGCACAATTTCAGCTGTCTGCTTCACAGCTTCCGCCGCCGCTGTGCAAGCCTGTAAACAAACTGGAAATCCGACTGCAACTGGGTCCAGTTTTTTAGAATAAAATGCTAAAGGTCTGTCTTTGGAGCCAAATGGCTGGGTTAATACAGCTTTCATATAACCCTTACATGCATCTACACAAAGTGTGAAAGGCTGGCTATAATCCGGTAGAGCTGAGGTGACTGTTGTTTGAAGCAGATTTTTTAGCTCTATGAACGCTGCTTCTCCCTCCTTAGTCCATGTGATTTTGTCTTTTATTGTCATGTCTTTGCCATAGATTATAGATTGCAAGGGTTGTACAATGGCTACATGGTCTGGTAGCCATTCTCTGCAAAAGTTACACAGTCCCAGAAAGGACATAATTTGTTGTTTAGTTCATGGTTTTGGGGCTTCCTGTATAGCTGTTTTTCTGCTGCTTAGGAGGGAGTGGCCATGTTGTGATAGCATATGTCCCAAATAAATCACTTTCTCCTTACAAAACTGCAGTTTATCCCTAGAGGCTTTGTGCCCTGTCTGGTGGAGATGTTTTACAACTGTTATGGTAGCTTCCTCACAGTGTTGTTGAGTGTCTGAAGCTATAAGAATATCATCTACATACAACAAGACTTGGCTATTGTTAGGGTTTGAAAACTTTTGTATTGTTTATCATTCATGTCTGTACAAAGTGCTCTTCCTTCCCACATGCCACAGAAAGGGGGATGGGGGAGAGGAGTGAGTTATGCTACTATCAGCAACATCTGGGGGCTGCTTGTACCAGTCCCCACTCCTTCTCTGTTTAAAAGCAAAAAACATGCACCCTAACCCTTCTGACCCCACACACACACAGACACACATACACCCCCTAAATGCTTGAACTGTCTGTTGAATTGTGTGTGTGAAACACAGATATAAATAAAGAGAGATGGTGCCAACACAATGTAGTTGCACCGCAGAGTGGGCTACCATCTTGCTGCAAGATTAACAGAGACTCGTGTCGTTCCTTCTGAGCTTGACTATTTGATAAATATCTCTAACATTTTAATTGGTTGTTGAGCCGGATATTGTAATCTAACTTATCTATCATTTACAGTGACCTGAGGATCCTCGGGATCACTTGACGCCGAGGAAGTGCTACTGGAGGTCCGCCCCAGGACGGTGGTCCAAAGACCCGGTGGGTGAATTCGCAACAGGCCGGTAGATTATTGCTTCACTCGATGCCTGGTGACTCTTGGGGTCCGAAAGAGTCACTGAAGTCAGCTCAGAGGTGAGAAACTGTGTTGTAATAAGTACTTAAAACAATCGTAGGTAGTGTCTCGCCGTAAGGAGACAGCAATTGATTAGGTAGTATCCCGCCGGAAAGGGATAGAAACAAATTAGGTAGGATTCCGCCGTAAGGGGATCAGAAACGACTGGGTAGTTCCGCCGTAAGGGAACAGGATAATTTGGTTGGTAGCATTCCGCCGTAAGGGAATGAAATTAAATGTTAAATAACAAAAGAGCTCATAAAACAGGTTAGGTTGGGCATAAGCAACTGTTGGGGAAAAGTGGACTAGTCAAAGTACTAACTGAATGAATGTGTTGTGTGTGATTAGAGGACTAAGTATTTTTGAAAGAATCATAGCAAGATTCTACTAGTCCTGTGTTTTATTTTACCTGAATAGAAAGACGTATTGGTGATCTAGGAGATACAGGACGGGTTTCATCCCTGAAAATTAACACCGCTGCGGACTAGCCGCAGTAGAAGGGCGTGTTAATGTCCTCTCCTTGATCTCATGCCAGTGAACTTCTGTTCAGGACATTCATAGTTTTTAAACAAATCTAATTTAAAATGGGGAAAGAACAAAGCAAATACAAAAACTTAGAAGGAGATGCAAAGTTTATGGAAAATTATGTGAAGGGGGCCAGAGAAATATGTAAATGATGGCATAAAAATAAGAATTTTCAGGTAACTTAATGACCACTGAAATCCTAAAATTACAGGGGGATCTTAAACTGGAGATTATGCGTTCAAAAGATCGAGACAGTAAAAAACCTTGCTAGATTATAATTTCCTCTCAGTCCCTGCGTGCACACAGTTGATAAACAGATAAAAAAGAAAAGAAAAAGCAAGAGCAGCCTTTAAGTGACAGTTTTCAACAGGTGATGCTCATCCAGAAGGAAGACAGTGGGATTGCAGTGTTCCTAGGAAATGCAACTCATTCATTAACAATAAATTTTTATCCTATAAGTGGAGGTTTTGCTGACTAATCATAGGCTGGATCTATGAAACATTATGTGCACAGACAGAATGAATAAGGTTCTGACTGACCTATGAACCTCACTGACCTGACAATGATAACATGACACCCAACAGACAACACTTTTAAGGTGGACCCCACTAAGAACACCTCATTGATTCTTGGTGAATAAAAAGTAACTGAAGCGTTTAAAACAGACCTAGTGGAAACAAAAAGGGGTTATGAGGTAACGATGTGCATTTTAAGAATAATAGAAGTCCAATTATGTTCAAATTTTTGCAAAAAAAATTACTCTTACAGAAAAGTAAGTAAGTAGTGTGTGAATGTGTGTGAATGGGAATGACTGATTTAATTGTAATGCATCTTTCAGGGACCTTAAAAGCCCTAATAAAGGTCTGATGTTCTGATGATCATTGCCAAACTTATATCTCAATTAGGCTTTCAGAATCTTTTCTAAAAAAATCATATAAAAATAGCAAAGGTTCTACCTGTATTGACAATACTAATTAACAGGGTATTTAGACTTTTATGTGGCCAAATGTCTGTATTTTGTCTGTCTGTTTTTGTGAAATAAATGTCTGTTTCATGTTACGTAAAAATTAGGGTGTATGTGCACAATAGTTAAAGACTGCGAGGGTAAGTCTGAATCATAATAATATTAGGTCAGTTCTTTATGGTAAAACAAAAGGATTTTAACGTTGTTTGTTGATTTTGGTTTAGACTTTTTCCAGTCAGGTTTAGAATCATCGAATAGCCCTCAAATTTAACACAAGATGAAATTAACTTTAACATAATTACTGGACTGGACTGAAATAGAGAAAACTTGAGTTAATTGAAACAAACTAAGATTATAAGATATAATATGCCCTTCATTTTTTGTGTTCATCATTCATATTTTTTAATAAGAACTAAATCAAGCATTATTTAAAATAATAGCAACTACCAAAAATAGTGGTCTCATTTTTAAATGTAATAAGAACTTGCTTTATAAAAATAAAATAAAATAAAATCCCCAATAAAATAAAATATGATAAAAAAGAATAATAAGAATTTGGAAAAACAGAGGCTTTAAAACCCCTGCAGGGTCAGCAATTCACATTGCTCTGGCTTTACTTCTGCTTTCACAGCCAAATATATCCTTACAAAGATGTGGTCCACTCAATTTAAGCACTCTGCTACCAACAGCAGAAGATGGAGAACCGCATTCATGTAAAACAAAAGTTGAAGCTCTCAAACTATTCTACGAAACTCACAAATTATTTTTGTTGATGATTCAGCTTCTAAAGATGAGTTTGGGAAAAATAGAGTTGGTTATGTAGAAAACACAGAAACCGCAGTCATAGAAGCACGGGCCTTACCTCACACGTGCTCTGCACAGACTGCAGAGCTGTATGGAGTTGTAAGAGCCTGTGAATTAAATGAAGGAAAGGCTGCATCTAAACTTCCCCTCATACTGAACATGTCAGATCTGTTATTTATAGATGCGGACGTGCTGAAAGACTCACACTGACAGCAGCAACAGAGACAAAAACCTGGCTTAAAAGAGGAGCTGTTAAACAGAACGATATCTATCATTTAGAAAATAAACCAATATTGCCCAAAAAAAATCTCTACAAAACTGCAGCAACAGTGACACACGGGAATGTGTCAAAAAGGAGGGAAGATACACCTGGTTAATCCTGGTTAATCACCAGTTCTACACCATACATTTTTCTGACAAATTTTTTTGAACTTTCATGGTCACAGGGAAAGAAATACTGTTTAGTGGTTATAGACACTCTTTCTAAATGGGTTGAAATATACCCAGCAAAACACTGTGATGCACTCACAGTGGCAAGAGTTTAGTGACACATTTTTTCCCCACATATGGTATCCCACAAATCATAAGATCAGATAATGGGACTCATTTTGTAAATAATGTAATAGAACTGTACTCTAAAGCATTAGGGTTTCAGTTAAAAAAACATTGTTCTTACCACCCACAATCTGCTGGGTTGGTTGAACGAACAAATGGAACAATACAAAATAGATTAAGGAAAGTGATGACAGAAACAGGGCGGCCGTGGCCCGAACGCCTATCCTTGGTTAAACTATGGATGAGAATAAATCCAAATCAAACTGGTCTCACTCCATGTGAAATAGTGTATGGAAGACCTTTTCCATTGCCATCAGAAATGGATGACATAGGAAAAGCACAGCAGGAAACATCATTAGCTGAATGGATGAATAAAATGTTACAAACAAAGGAAGTACAGATGTCCAGTGGTCTGCCGATAATCTCTTCTCCTATTCCACAGAACAACCTGAGACCTGGAGACCTGGTCCTGATTAAGACACTCCATAGAAAGGACTGGAGCGCCCCCTGCTGGAAAGGGCCATACTGAGTTCTCCTGACCACACAGACAGCTCTAATAATCGCAGAGAGACCATCCTGGATCCACAAGAGCCACTGTAAGCCAATATTACCGTTACAGGAGCCAAACAAACCGACGGGGTAACAGGGGAAGACCGGCTACAAAGGGGCTGGTGACCTATAGGGCTCAGCATCTCAAACCGGTGAAGAGAACAACTGACAACTTAGCATGGCTTTTTGTAACATGTGGGCAGGACTGATAAGCCTGAGCCTAATTCTGGTAGCAGGACTCTTTCTCTGTTTAAGGCAGGATCCACAGGATACGACATCACACGAGAAGAGATGGACACTGGACGGCTCTCATCTCAGACCCCTAAAGAAAGGAGGAAGACATCTGTTTCTGCAGAACTATTGGTATCGTTATGTGTATGAAACAGCTAAAGCACAAAATAAAACAGATTGTTAAGTATGTTCTATCATGCCAGTTCATTCCCAGGGCCCTACAGTGTATGTGAGAAAAATGAATTTCACAGAAGCAGCATGTGCCTTTTCAATAGGACTCTGGGGGTATGCGAAGCGTACATATTTCATTGTTCCCGGTCAAAACCTGACAGAAGGAGAAGGCATCCAAATGGTTAATAAGAACAACGAAACGTACACATACTACAACAATTCTCTTGCATATGCATGTGACCCACGTAACTGCACATGTGACCCCAAGAAATGGCAGCCTCTGCACATGAGTAATAAGGGAAAAGCCACACCATTCGAAGCACATGCCAAGGGAAACACATTCCACCACGATTGTTTGAGTAAAGGAAAATGATTCTTCTATCTATGTGGGTAACACCACGCAGTGTGGAGGGACATGGATCCCCAAGGATAATAACAACCAAAACGGAACATACTGGGTCGAGGGGGTAGCTTGCTTATGCGGGAATAACGCTTATTTCATACTACGCCCCAAATTGGTATGGGGTGTGTGCTCCAGTTTTCACATCTGACCACACTATAATACTCAGTAAGGTAACGATGATACCCACCTTCCCCAAAAGGCTAAAGAGAGACATAGAAATGAAACCACACGACCCTATCTGGGGAACTAATGTTCCCCAGCATATTTAAGCTTTGGCCAAAAGGAGATAAAGTGACACTATCTCTCCTTCCTTGGCTAGGTGTGGGCAAACTAATGCTGCGTGTGGAAACTTTAAGCTACCGATTAGGGCTGTTTTTGAATAACTCCATAATAGTAGAAGATGGCCAAAACATAGAAATGAACGCTATGCGAGCCATGATAATTCAGAACCGCATGGCTTTGGATATTCTAATAGCATCAATGGGGGGCTTTTGGGTTTTGCTGAACAGTACTTGTTGCACATATATTCCAGATAATATACATTCCTCAGATATAACAGGAGCACTGAATAACCTGCGTAACATGCAAAACGTCATGACACACGACCACCCGACTCCCAGCTCCTCTTGGTTAGCCTAGATGCTCCAAGGGGGATGGATGAATTGGGTTAAGATTTTTTTCCTCGCTATAGCAGTATTCCTGATTATCCTGTGCATCTTGTCAATATGTATTATTCCATGCTGCAAATGTATGGTAAAAAGGATAGTGACTCAGTCAGTCACAGTCGCATATGCAACATTGATTCAAGTCGACACCACATTGGACCCAAAAACAGATGACTATGATGACATGTTGTAAATGAATATATCTTCAATGCCTGAGTGTACTCATAATTGTGCTTCATAAAATTACCTTATAGCAGAAAATCGAAAGAAATTGCTATTTAAGTGAAATGAGGAAAAGTACAATGATGACATGAACAAGGCTTGTTTTAATTCTTTTACTTTTATTACATTTTTTTTTTCCTTGATTTATTACATTGTTTTATTATTATTGTACTCTACCATGGTAAGTGGTCGCCTTGGGCGGAGGGGCCGTGTGAGTATTTTTCCCACAATATAATCTGCTTTCCGTCCGTGGGTCTTTTCGCTCACACAGAGTGATTTCTTTTACATGTATCTAATCATGACTTTATTTGTGATAAAAAAGGAGGGACTGTTAGGGTTTGAAAACTTTTGTATTGTTTATCACTCATGTCTGTACAAAGTGCTCTTCCTTCCCACATGCCACAGAAAGGGGGATGGGGGAGAGGAGTGAGTTATGCTACTATCAGCAACATCTGGGGGCTGCTTGTACCAGTCCCCACTCCCTCTCTGTTTAAAAGCAAAACACATGCACCCTAACCCTTCTGACCCCACACACACACAGACACACATACACCCCCTAAATGCTTGAACTGTCTGTTGAATTGTGTGTCTGAAACACATATATAAATAAAGAGAGAGGGTGCCAACATTTTGTAGTTGCACTGCAGAGTGGGCTACCATCTTGCTGCAAGATTAACAGAGACTCATGTGTTGTTCCTTCTGAGCTTGACTATTTGATAAATATCTCTAACAGCTATGTTCAGGCACCTCACAGGTGCTCATAGAATATCTTAATGCTTGCGTATATATGTGCGGGCTTTCGCTGAACCCTTGTGGTAATCTGGTGTAAGTATATTTTTTCCCTTTAAATTGAGAACCAAATAAATGCTGTGACTTTTCATGCAATGGTACTGTAAAGAAAGCATTGCTAAGATCTACCACTGTGAAATATTTTTTATCTGGAGTTAATGAATGGAGTAATGTATGTGGATTTGGGACGTCAGGAGCAGCATGCTCCACTATTTCATTTATTGGTCTGAGGTACTGGACCATTCTCCACCTTCCTGTGCTGGCTTTCTGCACAGGAAAGATAGGTGTGTTGCATGTAGCATCAGGTGCCTCTCTTAATATTCCTGATTTCAGCATGTCCTGTATTACTGGCTTAATATCTTCTTCAGCTTCTGGCTTCAAGGGGTATTGGCGAACTAGTGATCGTTTTTCGGATATTAATTTAACCTTATATGGTGGAAATCCCTTTATAAGTCCTACATCAGTCGGTGATTGGGACCACAGTTCAGGTGGGACAGCAGCTAGGGCAGGGTGCCTGTTGCTCTCTTTGCTTTCAGCTAGGCCCTGTATTTGTCACTTTGCCTCATCTAAATGTGTCTTTGGATGGACTTTGACTGTACACCCTAAAGTGAGTTTCCAGATTCCTGTGTTAGGATCTACACGCTGCATAAAGATTCTTTCCACTTGCCCCCCACAGGTTTAGTTAATGATAGATGGGGTGTACTGCCTTTAAACTGTTGGAGCTGTTTTCCTGACAGTATAATTGAGGTGGAGGATTTCCCTGTTTTGGGGTCAACATACAGGTGCTGTATGGTAACAGTCTGATTATTTTCTCTGTGAAAAACAGTGTCATACTGATAATCTGGCCCTGGAGTACCTTTATATCTCATGGTTACATGGAGCTCAGTATCTGGCATGTACTGTGCCTTCTGGGAAGTTTGTTTTTCTCTGGTTCTCCTCAGCAGTTCTCAAGCTGTTGGTGTGGGGCCTAGATCGAGGGACCAGTAATAATGCGGCTGTGAGAATTCATTTAGGACTAGGGCCCCTTCTTCCACCACAGCTTTCATACCTGTTTCTGTTGATACTATACTTATATGCAACTTTTGCATAAGATCTCTTCCTAACAGGTTTACTGGGCATTTTTGACTTATCAGGACGGGGGCCTGACAAGTAAGTTTTGTCTCAGGCTCTGTTCTTCTGTTTTAAAAGGATTGCTAAATTTTTCTTGCTTTCTTATAGGAGTTTTAGGAACTGCTACAGCTCCTTCCATCTCTCTTCCAATTTGCTGAGTTGCAGCTGCCTGTCCTGCAGCTGCCTGCACGGCAGGGGGCTGCGCTCCTCGCTGTCTGGGTGCGACCACTGTTTCCTCATGTGGGCGCACCAAGACCGCAGCTGTCAGCTTCTCCTTTCGCTTCTCCTTCTTATCTTTCCTCTGCATGTCGACCTGTCTCTGTGCCTTTTTAGTTGGTTTCTTGGTTTTCATTATTTCTAATTTTAAATCTCCTTGTCATTTTAAGATATCCTTAGTATCTAGTTTACCCCAGAAACCATGTTTTTTATTCCATCTATGACAGATCATACCTGCTTCTTCGACATAGTTCTCCATAAACTTTACATCCCCTTCTAAACTAATTTGTGACGCGCCACGGCAAAACCAGGAGCAAGTCGGCAGAGCACAAACGGAGAAAATGAGGAAAAACCTTCAATTTCTGAGAAAATGGTTATTTTCGTTTTATTGCAAAATGTGCAAGTTGAAATTATGAAGTATCCATTCAATTCTTTAAATAACAGTTTTGGAGGTTTTAAAATGGTAAATTTTATATTTAAACTCGGCTTGTTTTGAGCCTAAAATCAGCCAGTTCGTATTTACATTTTGGGGAGGGGAAAATCGTCAGCTCATTTCTGTAGCGGCTTTGTTTGGCTCGGCGCTGGCTTTTGTTCTGCTTGTCGACCAATAACCAGCGTGCTTCAAGAAACCTCGTGGCTACTTAACAGCTCCTATGAAAAAATAATGTATTTCTTCACGATGGACCAAGCTCAACGTGTGGCAAACGAACTGAATCGCGGCTGTTACAGTGCTTCGCTGTGGGAGTACATGTTCAGCAGTTCCGTCGCCGGACTCTCTTCAGATTCTGAATCAGAAGGAGATGAAACGGAAGATGATAGCGACTGCATTACTTTGGAGAACATTCCTAGTTTGCAGCTTTCTTTAACCCAAGACGAGGATGACGAAGAAAGCTTTGTACTGGCGGCTGAGGAGCTAGAATGTAAGATATCAGAAGCTATTGCTATCATAACATTTGAGGAAAACAGAGACAGTGAAATGGAGAAGATACATAACTTTGACTGTAAATGCTACGGAAAAAGAAAGGAGAACTCTTCACTTGGGACACAGTCCTGTAGCCGCAAACTTTCTCCAGAGCTCATGTACAACATACGGATGGATTCCTTAGCAGCAGAAAGGGAGTGGTAGGACATGAGAATAATCGGACATCTTGAAGCAAACCGGCGTACGCTAGAAACTTCCGCAATGACCACATCCACCAAGAAGACACCCGGGAAAAGAAAACACGCCAGGACAACGTGTTCCATCGAAGGCATCGAAGTCTGCCGGAATACGTTTCAGTTTTTTTGGGGTGAGTTTGATAACTTTTTAAAAACTTTTTAAAAATCGTGTACTAAAGTGGACGAATCACGTAAACCTGACCAGCCAATTTTAAAAATCGGCTCGAGTGAGGTTTGTGTTGTTTTTTTTAATCAAATTTGAGGTAGTATTTTTTTTTCTTCCCCCTGCGCTGGTGATCGGTGGTCACAACAACAGTTTTTTGGTAGCGTAGATACACGAGTTTAGCTGGACAATCACTGTATCCCATGTAAAAAATTAATTTAAAGGGGGGTTGTATTTTTCAATCTAAGCTTGAGATAGGTTTTTTGTTCCCCCGCACTGGGTGATCAGTGTTCACAACGAAAGTTTTTTGGCTAGCGTAGCCCTGCTGATCGACTGCATTAAAAAGAGGATCAACCTGTGAGCCCTGAAGGACTGTGCCTCAAAATTCAAGAATCGGATTTCATCTATAACCATTTTATCCAGACAACAGAAGTGAACTTGATCGGTGAACAGCTGATTGCTCTAAGTTTCAGGCTCCTGGAAGTCCTGAATCAACCTCAATTATGTCCCCGGGGTTTCCTTCAACTCTTCAGCCTCTGGAAGCCATTGTCCTCTGAGACATATGACAGCAAAGTTTCTGTTTAACCACTGAAGCCTGGAGCATCAGTGCCTGCCACTTAAAAGGAGGAAAACTGAAGATCAAGTCGTATCCCCTCAAAAAACCCTTTGGGTTGTTACCCGAAAGGAACAGCTCCATCGGGTCCCATGGACGAGCCTCCGTCTTCAAAGCCTCTCAAAACTCACTAGTTTCAGCTTCAGGGAAGACAGGTTGAGTTGATTGATTTATTTCTATTATTGAATTTATTGTGTTGCTGAATTTTTAAGCTGGTACTGACCCCTGAAAAACGTTACTAATTAAAAAAAAGCATAAAAAATTCTAGTTAAATCCGGGGGACATTCATAATATGGCCCCATTTTTTTTGGTTCTTCATTGGTGGTAAAAAGTCTTTTTTGCCTGGTTTTCTAAAAAATTTATAGGAGGTTTTTATAGGTTGCCTTAGCCAATTTTTTAAAACAACGCCCTTTGGGGCTCGTGCCGAGTCACTAAAATTACCTAGCCCATATACCAAGTGCCAGTTTAATATTAGGGAATGAGCAGCCGTTAAAGGAGTGACTGTCGGACTGTGAACGACTGCGGTTGGCTACTCAGTCGTCCAGACCTCGGGTTGAAGAAGGGGCGAGACTTCTGGATGTAGGCTGTCAGAGGCTAGGCGAGTCATTTTCCGACCCCCAGCTTAAACAGAACTTTCAGTGAACCTGCTTAGTAAGACTTTTCAGGTTTGGGAAGTCCGGACCCTTTTGGATGGAGAGCTGGATTGAGCAATCCCCTTAGACAAAAAGAAGAGGGGGGAGGGGTTAGCTCATCGGACAACGAAAGGTGGCATCCGAACAGGGAACCTGATAGAGTGGGGCCCCAGAAGAAGGATGCACAGCAAAGGGACGCCTCTGCCTTAGCAACCCGGACCCGCAGCCTGAAAGGGAGTAGGTTTGTCTGTGACTGATAGGGCCATCAGCCCAAAAACCCTCGCAGTAACTGCATAGCGTGCAGGTGAGGATAGGGCTTTATTGAAGGTAGACTGACCAGACCCGACAGTAAAGCTAGTAGCCAAATAGTCTGAACCCATCCCTACTCGAAGATACCTCGAGAGGCTTTGGAGACGGACAACTCGAGACGACAAAGACATAGCGATGAATGGCGAAGAGATTGAAACACAGGAACCGACGGAGCGGGGAGCTGAAGGACCACTCCTGTCAACCGAAGTACCGACATCAACATAGTTAGAGCTACACCGTTTCCCTACTGAGGTGCTGCTGGGTGGGGACGGATATTCCACATGGACTTCATCCGTAAAGAAAATGTTCCTCTCATTCAACCAAGAGCAATCAGAAGAGACACTGGTGAGTCAGCTAACCAACCAACTCCGAAAACATGAAGTTTACTATTGTTCAGAGACAAAGCATGGAAATAGACTGGTCGTGGTACCATGCCCCAAGGCAGTCCAGAAGAAGGAAGACATTAGTCGATGGTTACGTTGGTGGACAGGATTCCTTGAAGTGTGGGGACTGGGGAAACTGGTGTCACTGTACAGTCCATCCGAAAAATATGACCCGATTGTAAAGATGGTTTCCAGTGAGTCTGGACTGAACGGGTACCTCACAAACCCCAATGCCAGAGCCACTGCAAGACTGAAAGATTATGAAATAGAGCCCAGAAAGATGACCCAGTTCAAAGAACAGCTTCGAGCCATCTCAGGTGACGACAAAGAGAGTTTGCTTGAAGAGCGTAGTGAGTATGACAGACCGGAGCAAACGAAAGACCACAGAACTGACTCAGAGGTACTAACTTATGACTTAACGGCAGAAACAGAGAGTGAAGAAGAGGGCAACGAGTCAGAACAAGACCAAGACCAAAAACATGCTGAACCCAGCCAAGGACCAACTATTACCCCCTACATCGTAAGGCAGAAGGGGGACATCCCTCAACGGATTGCCCAGACTAGAGCAGATATCCAAGAGACTATCCAGAAGGGAATCCTCTTGTCAGCAGCCCTAGAGCGCCATACAGGAGCCCTCAAACATATGACCAACACACCAAGCCCGGGGAGCAGGACCCCACACAAAGTAAAGTAAGAGACCTTACCTCTCAATTCGAACAAGAAGCCAAAAGAACAGTGCTAGTAACCCAACACCGAATTACAGGAAAGACAAATGTCGAAAAAAAAAACCAAACAAAAGTTAGTCAGAAATCAGACAGAGTCATGATGAAGAAAGTCCTAGACCCGATACCCACAGATGCAAGACGAATTTCCCTGCAAAATGGACTCGACTCTACCAAGTCATCGGGAACCCCCCCGGAAATAGAGGGAGACGGACTGTTTTTTCCACAAATGACATCTTCAAGGGCACAATACCAAATTCAGGAAAAAGTTAAAAAGCCAGGCAGGGGAAGAATACAAAAAAAGGTTTGAGAGCTAAGAAGAAAGGAGCCAGAACAAAGCAAGCAAAGTGCGTCTGACTATGGGGGGCCGACCTCTCTTATTATGCTGTCATCCACCTTTTCCTATTGCCGCTTCAAAAAGGAGAAGACCTGAAAGAGTACAGAGAGAAAATGTTGGGTGGCCCTGGACGAAGGACTGAATGCTGCCATCAACCACGGCCTGAGAAGGGGGAAAATATGCCTGGACGGACTGAGATCACATGAACCTGCCATGGGAGTCAGCAGAAAAAATGGCTGTTGCAACAGCACACCATGTAGTCAAGAATCTGCTGACAGACGCCTCACAAAAAAGAGAAGACAGTGAAGTCAGTGGCTCGGAAGAAGAAGAACCATCAGAAACACGAGACCCCCGGGGCAGATAGTGATGACAGTGAAAGCCTGTTTTTAAAGTGCAGCCGGCAACCCCCACAAAGCCACTCAAAGTAGGACAGAGAAAAGGAGAAATGAAAGCAGTGGAAAATTTTTGACATCTACCGGGTCTCAGAAAGAATGGCCAGAGACCTGACATGGGGGGGGCCGGTTCAGGCGAATGATGGGCGTCGAGCGTACATACCAGAAGGTGGACAAAGAGACTACCACATCTCGGCTGTATGGGCTGACCCCCCTGGGGAAGACAAAGTCGAACTCAGGGTAAAAAGCCACAGTTTGGGGAATGTGCCAATATCTTAATGATGCCCTCCCACCCACCCTAGCAAATTATCAGCCCCGTCCAGCAAGTTCAGAACAAATTTATGTTGGAGTCGTGCATGATGTGATGTTAAGAAGACTAAAGAAAGCCGCATACAAGTATGCACAAGAGATCGGGACAGGTTGAAGAGCTGTCGGACAAGGAAGAAAAGGAAGAACTTCCACTGCCGTCAGCACCGCGCTCCACAAGCAAGCCCGCAGGGAAAATGTCT
Source organism: Crenichthys baileyi (assembly GCA_036173005.1). Taxonomy (NCBI): domain Eukaryota; kingdom Metazoa; phylum Chordata; class Actinopteri; order Cyprinodontiformes; family Goodeidae; genus Crenichthys; species Crenichthys baileyi. The sequence continues at coordinate 288,268 of JAHHUM010000598.1, forward strand.
GAACAACCCACGGCGTCCAGCCCTGAAGCTGATGTTTTCCGTGAGTACAAAAAGATCAAGACCTTAGTTAGAGAAAAAGATCAGAAAAAAAGGAGTGAAGATTACATCAAAGATGTGTGGCGATGATTACCAATGCTACTGAAAGTGACGAAGCTAAAAAAAGTGGCTGAGCCATGTAACACAAAATCCCTTAGACAAACAAAGGACAGCTCAATGCCATTACGAGAGGTTGGTGTTGGAAGACATGGATGATGAAGACTCCCAGATCAGAAGAGCAAGACTGCGCATGGATGGAGGTCAGCGCCTTGCACCGGTGTGGCATGTGCTTAAGCAAACAATCTCACCAGCTAGATATGTGAAAGCCCTCCGAGAAGTAACCAAAGGGAGGAGAAGTGAGATCGCTTTTGCCAAAATGCCGATGCAGGGTACAACAGTTCCACACATGGACCAAGCAGTGATTTCTTATGATCTAGAGCAGCAGTTTTACGAAGAAAGAAGAAAGAAAGAGACAGGACAAGGGGCCAAACCACCAACTAAAGCCAGTGTCAAAGCTCCAGCCAATCCCCCTAACAGACCGCCGCTTCAGAGAAGACAAGAACCGCAAAGAAGATTTTACGGACCACCAACATCGCAAGGCCCACAAAAGAAAAGCACCTTTCTCCCTAGGGAGGAGTACGACAAACTGTCCTCTGAAGAAAAGAAGGCCCTCTTCGAGTCCCACAGATCAGGGACCAGGGGGCTAGCCAAGTAATGCCGCGAGTCACCCTGGAAAATGCCTACTGGAGGGGGAACGAAATCTACTCAAAGGTAGAAGGGGAACCCTATCTAGTGGACACCGGGGCTGAGGTATCCATGACTTGCAGAGGTCTAAAGACGACAGGATACCTTACGGTCCAATTTGCCAACGGGACTGTAGAAGAGATGCCGTATGGAACTTGGCAAGGAATCATTTGGGTGAAGGGTCCATACAACCTCATCACCGTCACAGACTTGAAAGAACTCAAAAACATGGGGAGAGTGCCACTCTCTGTCTCAAAGGCTGAGCCATCGGTCAAGGTTATAAAAGTAGGATCGACCGGGGGCCAAAAAGAGTTACAAAGCAGTAAATGTGCCAGAAGTAACTGAACAGAAGCTGAAAAAGAAAGCGACTTCTCCCCCGGCTGGGAAAGAGAAGTTACGGAAGATTATCACCTAAGCAAATGTGGCCCCGGGTTAAGAATGACTGTGGAGACCTGGGGCCCAAAGTATGTGCACCTCATAGAAGGGGGAGTGCATCCCCCAGTTCGACAGTACCTCTGAACCCGGGTGCAGTTGAAGAAATGGCAAAATAGTAAAAAAAATTGAGCGCTCTAGGAATCACCAGAAAAGAGCTAAATCCCATCACTAACAGTCCCCTTCAAGCAGTGAAGAAACCAGAGTCAGCAGGGGGGGTTTGGGGGCCAGTAATCAACTTCAAGGCCCTCAATCGAAGAAACATAGCAAACCGAGCCAGCCTAATCAATCCCCCCAAGGAGCACTGAAGACACTAAGAGTCAAGAAATATAAATCCTGATTGACTTAGCAAATGGATTTTTCTCCTCAGACTCGCAAAGCAATCACAAGGCAAGACAGCATTTACAACAAAAGGGAAATTATGTGTGGGGGCAAAGGTTACCTCAGGGGTACAAGAATTCCCCTAATGTGTTCCAGTCAGCTGTAATGGAAGTTTTTTGGGTGACCTAGGAGCTAGAGTGTACATAGATGATGTGTTCATTGGGGTGCCTAAGGAACTGCGAACAGAAATTTGGGCTCATTTTTCGCAATGCACAGGTTGATCACTGGGCCAGAGATATGGATAAATGAGAATTTACTCTCCACCATACACTCCCCCAAGCGAACGGAGTGGTGGAACGCACCATAGGTCTGGTGAAAAACTGGATAGCAAAAAAATGCTAAATTCTCGTGACTGAGACCCAAAGCTGTAGAAATAGGGGGAAGCCCTGAATGACAGACATCGAGTCAGTAGACCCTCCCCCTGCAGCAGAACTCAACCAACGACCATTCTCTTCACAAGAAGTGGGGGCGGAGCTCCAAAGAAAAACAGGGGAAGCCAACCCCTAAGGTGCCATTCTGTGAGGGACAACGAGTGGGGTGAGAGCACGAAATCACCCTGTGTCGGCAGCAGTGAAACCCAAGTACGATACCACTGACACTGTGAAGCAAGTATTAGATCGTAACACAGTGTTGTTACAGAAGAGAGGGATCCAAGGAGTTGAACAGCTCAAGCCAATTCTCAGCGAAGGATAACCAAAATGGAGGAAGATGGCCAGTGAACCAAGCACCATGCCACCCTACATCAGACTGGCCACTGTAATTGGGGTGGTTGCCATTCGAAGAACCACTTCAGGGCTTTGGGCAGGAAGAGCCTTGAAAAATTGGAACTTGCTAAAAAAGGATTCCTGTCAACAGAAGATGAAATGCTGTGATGGCAAGAGGCCAAGAACTGTTGCGCAGTCTGCATGGGCCCAAGTATACTCCGTCGGAGCAACCATAACAATCATTCCAGAACAGCAGGAAGCAGAGCCTGGAAGAAGAGAAGTTGCAGCAGCATACAGGAATAAACGCTCACATTCCTCCCTTTCCCCTTTTTGCCACAGAAGGGAAAAGGACAAGAAAGGAAAAAAACTGACGGACCAAAAAAAAAAGGGCAAAAGTTGTCAAAGCGTCAAAGGGAAAAAGAAAACACGAAAGGAGGAATGTTATTCCCCCAGTGGGGTTCCCACAGTGAAGAAGGAGTTTAAAAATTTGGCCCAACACCTGGAATGGCCTGATGCACAGAATACTGTATCTGAAATTGCCATCAGGACTGGTTCTACTAGACACCCCCGAGAGCTGATTTTTCCCCCTTTTCATCCATCCTAAAAATTTTATTTTGTCTCCAATATAGAGTATCAGAGAGAAGCAGATCTGCAAAAAGCCTGACCATGCTTTAAAAGGCCAAACCTTCCCGGGATGTACTTACTTTTTCCTCTCATATCGCACAATGTCCTGGCCAGGCAAAAAAGGGGTCCCCCGCTGGATACTCAAGTTGTAACCTCACCAAAAGAGCCCGAAAACCTGCCATGGATATTCAATACAGTCCAACTTAGAGTAAGGGGAGCAGTTTCTAGGAATCAGGGGGGACCACATTATCAAGAACCATTACAAGGCACGTATTATGAATTTTTCAATGGCTGGAGCTGTAATCTGGGCCCACATCACCCTCTATGTCAAAAAAAGTCAAGGGAAAAGAGCGCCAACCGGGAAATATGTCTTCAACAACACCCAATTACCCCATCTCGGTGAGAGAAAGCGCAGTCTACCCTAACCCTCCCCCCATCCCACTGTACCATTACGGCTCGGCCAGCCGGGTTCGGGTCGAACTCAAGATTCCCCACCCACCCACTGTACACGTCAATCTGTATCCTGTCAGAAAGAGGGTTGGCTTACGAGATGTATAGAAAAAGGCGAGCCATAGACGGTTTTGCTCTTGCAGGACCACAGATACGACCTGACTACTGGACAGTCTACCAGGGGAGTGTTGTGGAAGGGGTTGGAGCCTGGATTGCCTTACCCATCACCCATTTATCAAACCCCTGCTCAAAGGACGAGTGGACAGAACTGAAGAGCAGATCAACTTGAATTAGCGGGTTTTCCAAGGATAACCATGCCAGAGACTCATTCAGACATGATTTTCCCCTCAGTTATTAGCTACTTTTAATGCCCAAGACGAAAAAACCTCCCGACGACCCAGACAACACAAGTCCCCCTACTCGACCCAAGCTAGGAAAACGGATAAAGATTACGGATAGAGCGTCTTTTTTAAAGACTTTGCTTAGGTTTTTTGCATTGCTTATCGGCATTATTCTTTTGTTAATCATACTTTACCAAGCTGGAGTGGGACCATGGAAAACTTAACCATGTTAAGGTCGCTCATGGTCCTTCAAAATACGCAACCAAACCTGCTGGAACACAACTTCTTAACGCTTTTCCCTTGGACAGAATACCCTTTCCTTAAAGAACCAGTCTGGGTTCTATGGGAAAAGCCAAAAAAAAACCACAATTTTACCAGACTGCAGAAGGTGCTACAGAAAGATCCAGCATGGATTAACGATTCCACGACCGAACAACTTGTCAACCACACCTGGTCTATCTCCAACCTTGAATTTAACGAAGGAGTAATAATATGGGTGAGAATCCTGCACCGACTCATCCGCCGTACAATTGTTGCAATTGGATACACCCTGACCGAGGGGTCCCAGAGTGGCACTGCGACTGGGCCTGTCGGCCCTTAGTACAGTTTAGAGGGCCCCGGTTATTGGGGAGCCTGAAGTTATCCACCAGCTCCTTCAAGATTTGTGAGTTGCACAGCCTGGTTTCCCCTTTTGGGAATTTTGGGGAAAAATATCAGTTTAAATTGGGAGAAAAGGTCCACTAAACCAGATGCATCCCAGAAAACCCCGGCAACCACCCAAGGGAACCTTTTTTACCCCTTAAGAGGATCCAACGCTTCAGCGCAAAATCGTATACAGGGGCCCTCCCCACTTCTAGGCCTATGAAAACCTTGTCAGCCAAAACGCACAAATTCCCTTTTGGCTTTTCGGAATCGAGAACCCCTGCAGGAATGTAAAAAAAATACCAAGCTCAGACATTTGCCCAGCGTTTTTGGAATAATTTCCCTCAATGGCGCACTCAAAAACCCTGCCCTTAGGCCCCCTTTACACTCATCGAGTCTATCTCTCCTTCATAAGCTCCTGGTAAAAAACCATCTGACTAAAACACGAAGAATGGTTAAAACACGCTTTCCCTGGGATGGAAAGGCTTATGGTGTTCCCCCTTCAAAGGAGACTTCCCAGAGGGCAAAAGCCGAACACATGAAGGTTTGAAAGGACCTTATTATGCAGATATGTATGTTCAAAAACTACCTAAACCAGATGAACTATTGAATGTAACGGCCGGGGGAATTTTCAAAAAAATTGACCAGTGGTGGCACAACAAGTTTTTGACAGTCCTTAACAACTCTGTGTGGTCAAGCAATGGAGCTTCTCCTCGATGTGACCTGTGGCAAGCTGACATTTCAATCATGAAACCCTGGCGATATGACTGTTCCGTCCTAAAAAAAATCAAAACAGCAAAGATGCTCCTGCGGGGCCGGGGCTGAAGGACAAAGTAGAGATTGGTCCCGAACCTGGGGGGGGATTGCAGGAGTATGAAGTTAAAGAAGGGGGTTATTCCCTGTTTGTCCAAAACCGATAAGCACTGGGTCAAATACCAAATTTAGCAACGATTTACTCCAAAGAGTGAGACATTTTGGGCCCCCCCCTTCTATTGGCCCAAAAGATTTGTTCACCAAGCCCCCTGGCGTATGGAGTGTAACACTGCCCCGTACTCAGTGCACCATAGGCCTTGCCCGCAGACCCTGCCAAGAGCTCACAGGTGGACTGAATTATGCCAATCCCATTATGATAATGAGTACAACACTTATGCACATAAAGTTGTGTGGAAGAAAAATTGGAGGAGTGTGGAGAAGATCTCTCGGTGGAGGCCCACCTGTGCCGAGATCGTACTGGGACACAATCTAAGGCATAGGGAAAAGCATCATGGATGTTATTGTGCCTTTCATTTTGATTCAGTAATTGCTCTAGCTGAATGTATGCTTTTAGACAGCACTTATGCTCTGGCAACATAGATAAGGGGTTTAGACTGGGAGGGATATAATCTTTTTTACTCTAAACTCACATGTAAACCCCCTAAAGAAACCTGAAGAATTGGGGGAAAGGAGCGTATCAGCATGCTTGTAGTTGGTATGAGACATTAGGGGGGGGGGGGGGGGGGGGGGGGGGGGGGGGGGGGGGGGGGACACTCAGTCAGCAATGAAGTTACTACAGTTGCCCAGGGGAACCGGGCACATTATAGGAGAAGGGGTTTCAGTAGTTGAAGGCTGGATAGCTAATTTGTTTATGATGCTTTGGTCTTATTTGCTTGCTGCTGTAGGAGTAATTATTGTAGTCATAATATGTAAAGTCCTTGCACAACAATTTCTTTGGTCCATGCTCAGCCCTGGAAGGAGGAGTTATCAGCCCCTCCCCATGGGGAGGGGCCACCCCGGGTATAAGATCCAGGGCTTGGGGAGTTTTGAGTCACTTTGAGATCCGGGTCTGAAGACAGCAGTTGAGCCCAAGCCTTTGCAGTCGCTTATCATCATGACTACCAATTCCACCACTATCTCCGAGCCTGTCCAAGTGAGTACAGTGGAGTTTTATGCGCTTCTCTGTGGATGGCTATGCTATTGCCACACCGGGTCCTGGTCGGTCAGCCAACCATTACGGTTTCTAATCGTGCCTTAGGGATATGTTAAACTAGTCTTTGGCCATTTCTGGATATGCAGATGGGAAGTGGCGTTATCTCTGTTTGCGTCCTATCTTATGGGAAGGCTCAACATTGACTGGAGAAGAGGCCTGATGGTAGCGCTGGGGCTGTGTGCTGACACCACCGCCTTAGTGCTTGAGATACTGCTGAGCGGACCTCATGCCACCCGTCGCGCACCTGCTAAGATAGTAACTGCAATAATGGAGGCACTCTTAGCTTTTGGCGTCATCGCATATTTAGGACAACTAACTCTCGTTCTCAAAGGACAGGGCAAATGGACTTGGCTTGCAAAACTAGCTAGCTTGGTGGCTTGGAGCTTAGGATTGGGAGTACTCTCTCTCCTTTATTGGCTACAACTCACTTCTGATCTAGCCATTATGGTTTGGCTTATGACCTATACAGCTCTCTTCCATTACACAGCTGCTTCCCCCGACGCCTCGTCAAGTGAAACTCAATCTCCACCTTTTCGCTCCCCTTGGCTGGCCGCCCAGATAAGTAGTCTAGCGCTACAGTCTGAGTTTGCCGCTAGAACGCCTGCTTCTATAATTAGTTTAATCTCTTCATTTAGTTTTTACCCCTGGAGGTGATTATCCAGGGTCCACAGTATGTTCCTGATAAATCCACTTATGAGCCTCCAATATATCGCTCCAGGACACAGTCTCCTGTTCCAGATGTGGGATTTCAGCCTCAGTCCTCAGATATCTGTGGGTTACGCCTGAAGCTCACTGGTGTCACCACTGTCTCTCTATTGCTGTCAACTATGCCACAGTGACACGTGTATTCTGCATTGAGGGTCCTGGGGATCTTCCCTATATCTCCATGACCACGAGCCAAAACCTTCAGACACGATACAAGGTGACCTGAACATCGCCCTACTGGGCTGCTGCGCACACTTTTAGGATAAAGACACAGCAAGGGGGAATGTATCTCCCCATCATCAGCTGCATCTGGGAAGATCCTCAAAATCGATTCTGGTTGCCCCCCTCCATCTACTGTATGGGAGGGTTGTGCTGTTGGGGCCCCTAGCTTTTCCCTGATTTTGCCTCCTCCAGGCACCGAAATCAAAGGATGACAGGTGTCAATCACTACTGCAGACGGCAGCACTCAAACCTCTGTCACCACCAAGAGCGTCACCTGTCAAACTTCTGCTGGTGATGATGAAGAGCAACACCAGCCTGCCTCGCTGGAGGAGCTAATCTCCCAGACTTCTGCTACAAGTGATGCCATGCAAGACGAAACGGGTCCCCAACTGTCTGATGGCTTGCTGGCCGAGGTCATGTCGGCAAAATCCCTCCTCAACCCCTTCTCCCCCCCCTTCGCCCTTACCTCCAATCCTTCCCCCTCTGCATAGCCTGGTTGAGAGACATGGATGGCAGCGGATCCCCGCAGCTGATGGGTCCCTCACCACCTGTCCTCCAGAACGACCCTGTATCATCTCCCCTTTTGACCCCCCTGACTTCATCGAGAGTTTGAGATTCTCGACGCATGGTCCCCACCGCAAGTCCCTGATCACCTATTTTACTCAGGTTTTTAAGATGAGGTCCTCTCCTTGTTGTTTTTATGATACCGACCTTATTTTTCCTGACTTTGGGGCCTTTGGGCATGGATACAGTCTGATCTCAAGAAGGGGGTGTCAGAATAAGGTGAGATAATTCCATGTAATCCATGCAACAATAATTAAAATATACAGGTGAAGCAGTGCAGAGTGAAACAGGCATGTTCTCATTTTGGAGCTGAGAGGACTGGAGAGGCTTTGTGGAGATAAATATTAACTGTCTTATCTTTTGCAGAACTGTAAAAAAGTGTATCCAAAGAAAATTTTATGATGATTTTCCATTCTATTACAAGTAATAAAGAAATGAGTAATTTTTGATTTTTCAAGTTAGAACACAAATGATTAAATATGATTGAGAACTGTAAAAAATACAAAACATTAAGGTTTAAAATTTTCAACAACCCTATATGAAAAAATATGTGATGCGCCACGGCAAAACCAGGAACAAGTCAGCAGAGCACAAACGGGGGGAAAATGAGGAAAAACCGTCAATTTAGAAAAAGGTTATTTTTTGTTATTGCAAAATGTGCAAGTTGAAATTATGAAGTATCCCTCAATTCTTTAAATAACAGTTTTGGAGTTTTAAAATGGTAAATTTTATATTTAAACTCGGCTTGTTTTGAGCCAGTTCGTATTTACATTTTGAGGAGGGGAAAATCCTCAGCTCATTTCTGTAGCGGCTTTGTTTGGCTCGGCGCTGGCTTTTGTTCTGCTTGTCGACCAATAACCCACGCCAATAAACACGCCAGGACAACGTATTCCATCGGAGGCATCGAAGTCTGCCGGAATACCTTTCAGTTTCTTATGGGGTGAGTTTGATAACTTTTTTAAAAAAACTATTTTAAATCATGTACTGAAGCGGACAAATCACATAAACCTGACCAGCCAAATATTAAAATCGGCTTGAGTGAGGTTTGTGTTTGTATTTTTAATCTAAGCTTGAGGTAGTGTTTTTTTTCTTCCCCCTGCGCTGGGTGATCAGTGGTCACAACAACAGTTTTTTGGCTAGCGTAGCTACACGAGGTTAGCATCTACTGTATCCCATTCACAATGTGAAAATCGACTTGAGTGGGAGGAGGGGGGTTGTATTTTTAATCAAAGTTTGAGGTTGAAAAATAAAACAAAAAACAAATACCTGTTTTTATGTTTTGTGTTAGATGTGTATTTCTATAAACACACCAATATGCAGAAAAAACGTGGTGTGTTGTCATACCAATTTTGTCAGCACTTGTCGATGTAAACCATAAGCTGAATATTTCCTTTGTTTCCCACCAAGTTTGCCCCAGACTCCGGCTTTGGGCTTATCAAACAAGCACACAAGAGGACCAGGGTCAGCACATAGGCAGATATCGCCAAAGTAAGTCTATTCCATCTGATAGAAAATCGAAGAAGAAAGTCAGTCATATGCATTAAAACTAAAATGCTTATTTCTATTATGGTCCTTCTGTGTACAGGTAGTGGAAAACAGCTCGCCAGAAAGTCGCCTCAACATCCCACAGCGGGTCGGACTGGAAGATGGCAGGGTGTAGCTTTGATGCCAAAAGACCTGGTGTGGTCCTAGCTAGGACTCACAATGACGCAGAGCCTGTTAGCTTTCAGCTCCTGTATGACCCGGGAGTTCTACCCCCTGTCGTCTGTGTTCCTGCCCTGCCTGCACCTGGGCTGGCCACGGACAGACAGACTTATCTTTATTCAAAGATTAGGCCATTCTGTTCCGATGAAGCGAAGGACATTACATGCCCATCACCACAAAGCACTACACAGAATAGGACACAGAAGAGGATGATGGTGTGACACTGTGTCTGTGACAATTTGTAATGTGTATAAAGTTGTAAATAAAAATTACATTTTTGACATGATCAAAGTCAAGTTATTGCCCATTTCTCTCCCTTGGTCCATTAAAGTCAAGAGGTTTGCAGACATAAAATTTGATGGGTACATACAGATTAAATAGCTGTAGCACCAGCCTGTTCTAGATTAACTCGTATTCAAAAGGTGTAAACTATTAACACATAGCTATATTCATAACTGCACACATAAAATGAAGACTGATAAACAATATTTCTGCATGCTACAATAATCATTGGACATTTCATATTACATATTAAGAAGAACACATCCACATTATTATGATATTTTGCTAATTGCTGTCAGATAGGATTTCAAACTCGGCCCGAGGCAGAACATTTAATAGACTGGAACTTTAAGTGAGACTGATATGAAAACAAGAGGAAACCAAACCAATCACCAGGATGCAGACATTAGGTTGCAGTCATGATGCAATTTGCAGACATAAATAATATAAAAAATAGATTGGAATGCAGTGTTGTAAATTATCTTTACATAGAAAAATACTACCATGAGTTCAGTGACAGAGGTCTTGCAGTCAGTTGGAGCTTCTGTTGACAAACAGTTGGGGGAGGTGGGCTATTCAAAGTTATTCAAATTAGCAGCTTTTGTCACCGCCCTGCTTTCAGGGAGAGAAAACAACGAATCTTTGAGTGCTGATTTCTCAGAAAAGTAGTCTGGTGAGTGCAGACATTCAGATGGTCATATCTTATTCAATTCTTTTTTAATTTCCACAAGTTTGACATCATTGGAAAGCTGAGACTCCACTCTTTCAGGATCTGTAAATAACTCAAAACGACTTGTTCCTGGTTTTGCCACGGCCAGTCACATATAATGTTGATTATTAGTGATGGATAAAAAGAATGAAGTGATGATTTTATAACTATGTCTTAAAGTGAATGTATAAAGCTGAGAATGGAATGTGTGATACTGTGTAAAGTTTAAGACTGAGCAGATTAGGGAGAGAAGTACAGGATGACTAAAAGTGACAAGAGCCAGCTGTATGCTGACAGAGAAACTTTAAAGGAAAACGGGAGGAAGGGAGGATGCGACTACAGCAGGAACCAGTAGGTCACAATGACCATGACTAAAGTATTGGCAATAACCAAGAAGTTGAACTGAAGAGATTGAGCAATAACTGGAAAGCCTAATAAGGAGCTGACTGGTGAAAGCATCAAGCACTACAAAGGCAAAGCTGAAGGGAGGAACGGGGTTGTTTCCTCGCAGAAGACCAGTGAACAAGATCGGACGGAGAAAAAGATGCTTAGATAGAAGAAGTACCAGAGACACAGCCCTGCTGATCGACTGCATTAAAAAGAGGATCAACCCGCGAGTCCTGAAGGACTGTGCCTCAAAATTAAGAACCGGATTTCATCTACAGCCTTTTTATCCAGACAACAGAAGTGAACTTGATCAGTGAACAGCTGATTGCTCTAAGTTTCAGGCTCCTGGAAGTCCTGAATCAACCTCAATTATGTCCCCGGGGTTTCCTTCAACTCCTTAGCCTCTGGAAGCCATTGTCCTCTGAGACATATGACAGCAAAGTTTCTGTTTAACCATCGAAGCCTGGAGCATCAGTGCCTGCCACTTAAAGGAGGAAAACTGTCAAGTCAAGTCGTATGCCCCTCAAGAAACCACTCATTGTTACCCGAAGGAACAGCTCCATCGGGTGCATGGATGAGCCTCCGTCTTCAAAGCCTCTCCAAATTCACTAGTTTCAGCATCAGGGAAAGACAGGTTGAGTTGATTGATTTATTTCTATTACTGAATTTATTGTGTTGCTGAATTTAAGCTGTTACTGACCCCTGCAAAAGCGTTACTAATTAAAGAACAAGGACATTCAATTATTTGAGTCACCTTATTTTTGGTTCTTGATTGGTGGTAAAAAGTCTTGTTGCCTGGTTCTAAGAAATTATAGGAGATTTTTATAGGTTGCCTTAGCCAAGTTTGTTAAAACAACGCCCTTGGGGCTCGTGCCGAGTCACTAAAATTAACCTAGCCCATATACCAAGTGCCAGTTGTAATATTAGGGAATGAGCAGCCGTTAACAGGAGTGACTGTCGGACTGTGAACGACTGCGGTTGGCTACTCAGTCGTCCAGACCTCCGGTTGAAGAAGGGCGAGACTTCTGGATGTAGGCTGTCAGAGAGTAGGCGAGTCATTTCCCGACACCAGCTTAAACAGAACTTTCAGTGAACCTGCTTAGTAAGACACCAGCGACCATAGTCAAATGTCTGCCAGGGGCCAGAACGGGCGACATCCAATCCTACCTGAAACTGCTGGCTAAGGATAAGCGTAAGACAGTAAGATTGTTATTCACGCTGGCGGTAATGACACCCGGTTACGTCAATCGGATGTCACCAAAGTTAGTGTTGCTTCGGTGTGTAAGTTTGCCAAAACAATGTCGGACTCCGTAATTTTCTCTGACTAGTGACGACATGTTTAGCCGCATGCTGTCATTCAACCGCTGGCTGTCTAGGTGGTGTCCAGAAAACGATGTGGGCTACATTGATAATTGGTGAACATTTTGGGGAAAACCTGGTCTGATCCGGAGAGACGGCATCCATCCCACTTTGGATGGAGCAGCTCTTCTTTCTAGTAATCTGGCCGAATTTATTAGTTCTCCAAAATGCTGACAACCCAGGGTTCAGACCAGGAAGCAGGGTCGTAGTTTAACACTCCTCTCTGCGGCTTCTGTACTGCTACCCACCCATAACCCTATTAAGACAGTGTCTCGCCCACGGCCAAAATTGAATAGATTAATAATCTAAAAGGGGGAAATCAGGAAAATCTCATAAAAATAAACACAACTCAGATAAAAAGAAAAATAAAACAATTAAACGTGGCTTACTGAACATAAGATCTCTCTCTTCAAAGACTTTGCTGGTTAGTGACCCGATTTGTGACAATCAGATTGATTTATTTTGCCTCACAGAAACCTGGCTGCAGCATGAGGATTATGTTACTATAAATGAGTCAACTCCTACTAATTATTTAAATTTTCACATTCCTCAAAACACTGGGCGAGAGGAGGAGTAGCAACCATCGATTTATTGATTAATCCCTGACCAATCAATAGCTACAACTCTTGAATATGTAATCCTTAGTTTTCCTCATCCAAATTGCAAAGCACTAAAACCACTTCTGTTTGTTGTTTGTACCGTCCACTAGGCCCTTACGCTCAATTTTTAGATCAGTTTTCAGACTTTTTATCTGATTTAGTGTTAAATACAGATAAGGTTATTATAGGGGGGGATTTTAACATTCATGTTGACACTGAAAGTGATAGCCTAAATATAGCCTTTAATGCTATCTTAGACTCAATTGGCTTTGCTCAAAACATTAACAAACCTACCCACCTTTGTCTTTATTCTCTGGACCTTGTGCTGACATATGGCATTGAGTGTAAAGACATAACATTATTTTCTCACAACCCTGTCCTGTCTGACAATTTTTTAACAAGCTTTGAGTTTAATTTAACTGAGTACTCCACACCTGAAAGAAAATTTCATTATAGTAGATCATTATCTTACAATGCTGTAACAACCTTTAAAGAATCTGTTCCAGTTTTAATTTCCTCATTATCACAGAAAAACACAGTGGACCACAATAGATTTGTTTCTTCCTTCACAAATTGGTTCTCTTGTTGATAGTGTTACTTCATCATTGCGTGGTGCATTAGACAATGCAGCCCCCTTGAAAAAGAAGATAATTATTCATAGGAGGCTGGCTCCCTGGTTTAATTCAGAGCTGCGTACTTTAAAGCACAATGTTAGACAATTGGAGAGAAAATGGCGCTCTACACACCTAGAGGATTCCTACTTAATCTGGAAAAATAGCCTACTGTTGTATAAAGACACTTCGCCAAGCCAGAACAGCTTATTTCTCATCATTAATAGAAGAGAACAAGAATAATCCTAGGTTTCTCTTTAGTACAGTTGCTAAACTTACACATAGCATGAGCCATCCATTCCCTTAGCTCTCAGCAGTGATGCCTTTATTGTATTCTTCTTAAATAAAATTGATTCTATTAAAAATAAAATCTTTGACATACTCCCGAAGATGATTACTTCATCCTCAGCAAGTAAGACAACATTGGAAGTAACTGTAGAACCTGATCTGTGTTTGGACTGCTTTGATCCTGTGGAGCTTCCTGAGTTTTTAGAAATATTAGCTTCATTTAAACCTTCGACTTGTATGTTAGACCTAATCCCAACCAAATTATTTAAGGAAGTGTTCCCTCTGATTACCAGCCCCGTTTTAGATATGATTAATCCATCCTTAGTAAATGGATATGTACCACAGGGTTTTTAAGGTAGCTGTAATAAAACCTTTACTTAAGAAACCTTCGCTTGATCGAGATGACTTGAAAAATTAGCCTCAGTTATGGTTGAGGTGCAGACACACCCTCCATTTCTGCTACCTGTATGACCCCTTCTCTTTTCCAATGGTTATAATCAGTCTGACAGAGGGGGGTATCCCAATCCTTGTGGTTTTTAGTATAATGACCATCAGTGAGACTCCTTGTTGGGGTGCCTTGAAACGACATTGTTGAAAATAAGCGCTGTTTAACTAAATAATCTGAACTGAAACTTTCTGTGTAGTTATGCTGCTATAGGCTTAGGCTGCTGGAGGACATAATGGCCACTTTCACCCTCTTCGCTACATTCTCACACTACTCTCCAATTTTACATTATTTGCTGTTATTTACACTTTATCTTTGTTCTCTCTCTTTTGTCTTCCTAGAAGCTACACCTGGCCTGACTCTGTGTCTACCTCTGACACCTTTCTGGAGAGGAGCATCGTCCGAGCTTCTGCTGGCAACAAGTTAATGCTCACCTTCTACCGATGATCCACATGGCCCTGTCTTTTAGTGTTTAACCCTTTCTCTCTCCTAGACATGGCGATTGACTGAGCTTTTACTGTGACTAACTCTATGTGCTCTCTTTCAGACTCTAACCTTGAAAACTGGCTCAGATTTTATCTGTTCTTTCTTTCTAGATGAAACAACTAAAGGAGCTACATCCACTAACATTTAATTTTCCTTCCTATAGAAAATACTCCTGGATCAGTGCTTCTGTGTTCTTTTTGTGTCCCTGCTCTGTTCTCTCAAATCCCCAGTCGGTCTTGGCAGATGGCCGCTCACACTGAGCCTGGTTCTGCTGGAGGTTTCTTCCTGTTAAAAGGGAGTTTTTCCTCTCCACTGTCGCTACATTCATGCTCAGTGTGAGGGATTGCTGCAAAGTCAACGCCAGCGACTGTCTATGGAGCTAAATTGGGGCCATAAAGTTTGTTCCAGGGAAAAAAATTTGAACCTGAAAAATAAAAGTTTGTTCAAAAGAAAAAAAATGAAACCTGAAAAATAAAAGTTTGTTCAAAAGAAAAACATTTGAACCTGAAAAATTATTTTGAACCTACCCCCAAAAAATGTAAAAACTGGAAAAAAAAGTTTTGCAACTCAGATGTGAAACTGGAAAAAAAAGTTCAAAACTACTTTTCAGATTCAAGCTTTTTTTCCGAACTTGCAGATTTTTTTTTCAGCTCCAGACTTCTGGCCCTGTTTTGGCGTTGGGGGCGGGGCCTCAGATCATGGGGGTGCGGAATCATTAGTGACAGCTCAACACTGCGGCTGAACGACATATTCCCTGCTGTTACATTCAGGGACCGTGGCAACTGGAGTTATCTGTAATAAATCATCGATATTCTATATATATGTGATTGGCTTTGAAAGATAACATGCTTCACCGATAGAAGCAGCTTATGTGAATACACGACGTGCATCGCAGAGGAGAAAATATGATCTTGACAGATTTGCACAGCATTTTAAGTCCGTGTTGGAGATTTCCCATGGTCTCAACATAAAGCAAAA
The DNA here is from genome assembly GCA_036173005.1 of Crenichthys baileyi. NCBI lineage: Eukaryota > Metazoa > Chordata > Actinopteri > Cyprinodontiformes > Goodeidae > Crenichthys > Crenichthys baileyi. Next base: position 303,927 of record JAHHUM010000598.1, read on the forward strand.
GAAGCGCCAGACTAAGCAGTGGGAATGAAATCAGACGCAAAACGAGGAGATATTTTCCGAATACTCGTACTCGTATTTGTCCTCGTCGTCTTCCGCTTATCCGGGACCGGGTTGCGGGGGCAGTAGACTGAGCAGAGACACCCAGACGTCCCTCTCCCCAGACACCTCCTCCAGCTCCTCCAGGGGGAGCCCAAGGCGTTCCCAGGCCAGCCGAGAGACATAGTCCCTCCAGCGTGTCCTGGGCTGTCCCCTGGGCCTCCTCCCGGTGGGACGTGCGTGGAACACCTCCCGAGGAAGGCGTCCAGGAGGCATCCGGTATAGATGCCCGAGCCACCTCAACTGGCTCCTCTCAATGTGGCGGAGCAGTGGCTCTACTCCGAGCCCCTTCTGGATGGCCGAGCTCCTCATCCTATCTCTAAGGGAGTGCCCGGCCACCCTACAGAGGAAGCTCATTTCATCCGCTTGTATCCAGGATCTCGTTCTTTCGGTCATGACCCAAAGATCATGGCCATAGGTGAGGGTAGGAACATAGACCGACCGGTAAATCGAGAGCTTCACTTTTCGGCTCAGCTCTCTCTTCACCACAACGGACCGGCACAGTGCCTCCATTACTGCGGCAGTCGCACCGATCCGTCTGTCAATCTCCCACTCCATTCTTCCCTCACTCGTGAACAAGACCCCGAGATACTTGAACTCCTCCACTTGAGGCAGGAACTCTCCTCCAACCTGAAGAGGACAAGCCACCCTTTTCCGGTTGAGTACCATGGCCTCTGACTTGGAGGAGCTGATCTTCATCCCAGTCGATTTACACTCAGCTGCGAACCGCCCCACCGCATGCTGTAGGTCTTGGCTAGAGGGGGCCAGCAGGACCACGTCATCTGCAAAAACAAGAGACGAAATCCACTGGTCCCCAAACCAGACCCCCTCCAGCCCTTGGCTGCGTCTAGAAATCCTATCCATAAAAGTTATGAACAGGACCGGTGACAAAGGGCAGCCCTGCCGGAGTCCAACATGCACCGGGAATGGTCCGACTTAGTGCCGGCAATGAGGACCAAACTCCTGCTCCGCTCATACAGGGACCGGATGGCCCCTAATGAAGAGCCCCCGATTCCATACTCCTGGAGCACCCCCCACAGGGCATCACGAGAGACAGAGTCGAATGCTTTCTCCAGGTAACAACAAACCACATGTGGACAGATTCGGGCAAAACTCCCATGAACCCCCCGAGTACCCTTGTAGGAGAGTATAGAGCTGGTCCAGTGTTCCACGGCCGGGATGAAAAACACACACTGCTCCTCCTGAAGCCGAGGTTCGACTATCGGCCCGGGACTCTCCTCCTCCCAATACCCTGGCGTAGGCCTAACCAGGGAGGTTGAGGAGTGTGATCCCCCTGTAGTTAGAACACACCCTCCCGGTCACCCTTCTTATGAAGGGGGTACCACCCCCCAGGTCCGCCAGTCCAGAGGCACTGTCCCGTCCGCCAAACAATGTTGAAGAGGCGTGTCAACCATGACAGGCCCCATAAAACATCCAGAGATTTGAGGTACTCAAGGGCGGATTCTCATTCCACCCCCGAAGCCTTGCCACCGCGGAGCTTTTAACCACCTCGGTGACTTCAGCCTGGGTGATGAAAGAGTCCAACCCGAGTCCCCAGCCTCTGTTTCCACCAGGGAATGCGTGATGGCAGGATTGATGGAGTCCTCGAAGTACTCCTTCACCGCCGATAATGTCCCAGGTCGAGGTCAGCAGCTCCCACACCCACTATAAGAAACAGTGTTGGCGAAGCACTGCTCCCCCCTCCTGAGGCGGCCGGATGGTTTGCCAAGAATCGCTTCGAGGCCAACCAGTTAGTCCTTCTCCATGGCCTCACCGAACTCTCCCCAGGGCCCGAGTTTTTCGCCTCTGCCACAGTGTTATGCGAAATTTTTAGTGCCTTGCGTTGGATTTGCTCCTTGATACTCTACAGGAACTGACAAAAAGTATTAGAAAAAAACCCTCTGTTGTTGTTCCATTCTTCTCTGTTTAGTCTTAGAGTAATGGTTTCTCAGCCTTCTGGTTTGCAGTTGTGTGAGATAAATTTAATGTATTGCCACAATGTTAAGATTATGTCTAGGACAACAGGTCTCATGTGAGTCACCTTGAAAAAACTGTTTTAGCTTATAGGAGAAACTTTTACTTTGTCTAGTCCAGAATGATTTGGCAGCACTACTGAGCGGCATCTCCAATGCTGTAAAAATCCTTCTCTCTTGCAAGATTCTAACTAAAGCTGATTCGAGTGACCAATCATCCAGGTCTCTGGATGCGAAATTTTTCTACAACACCTGGGCGTTCATGAACAGGATTCCTTGACTGATTTACTCTGGGGATATCAAAGAAGAAGTGCCAGGCGGCAGCCTTGGAAGAGATTCCTTGCCTTTACCCTGCTTTAGTGTTACAGGGAAGGAGGATTTGCGTCGAGGTTCCTGGGGACCTCAGCACTGGAATCCAGAAAAGAACCTCATTTGTTTCCCCCAGAGATGGTGAGATCTTGAATCAGAAACAATTAATTATTATCATTAGATTATATTAGGTTATATTAAAGAAAAAACAAAACAAATATTATAACCCAAAGGCTTATTAAATTAAATTGCAAAAATAGAGAAAATCATAAAAAGGCTTAATAATAGTAAGGACTTCTTATAATTGTAAACTAAAAGGTAAAAATACAGGTTTTCTACTGGGGGACAAAGGGGATCTGGGATTTTTTCCGCCTGGAACAGTAGCGAGGTGTACCCGGGACCTCGCTGGCGTGGTGATGCCACGCTGCGCCACGGGTGAACAGTAACTTCAACAGTAGAGACCCCTCCCTGTACGGTTGAGGAGGACTCCCCTAAACGAGTAAGTTAGGGGGGAGGCGATTAGGGTGCCATTAAAGCTCTAAACTCTTGTGGAGACGTCTGCAGGTTTTTTAAAGGAAATTCCCCATTTACCAGTAAGTTAAAGGGTGTGGCAGGCTGCAAGTATTGGACAGCAGTTCAGTTCTAAGGGATTACATCTCCCAAGGAGAAACGTTTGATTTCATGGTAAACAAAAATATGGTCCACAATGCACTGAGTGCAGAAACAAATTGGGTTTAAAGAATTTAACTTTCCTGCCAGGAGGTTCATACAATCTTACAGTTTTTACAGAGGGTTGAAGAAGCTATAAAAAAAAAAGGAGGAAAAATTAGAGGGACAAAAGAAAATAGATCAAAAAGATTACCAGGATATGGAAAAATATAAAGCATGCTTAAAATGTTGGAAAGATGAAGCTGAGCGACGCCAAAAGAAAAAAACCCTCATAACCCTTATAATCCAGCTGTAAAGTCTGACACTTCTGTTAATTCTTCTGTTGTTTCTCACTCTCTATACCCTGATCTACGAGCTTTGACAACTCTGGCGGCTGTGGTGTACCACAATCTGGACTCATATGTTTACCAACCCATCAGAAACGAACAGCAGCCTGACAGCTCCTCCTCTGCAGCAGCGACCTCCAGCTGCAGAATCAGCCACATCTGCAGCCTTGTAGCAACAGCAGTCACTGAAGTCTGAAGACAGCTCTAACACCACATCTGGACAGCTGCACAGCTCCTCAGATCCTCCTGATTCACTGCCAGGTCCGAGCTCCAGCCCTCCGTCTTCTCATACCAGACAGAAGGCTCAGGGACACACTCTCACTGCACCTATGGTGGAAGTAATTGGTCCAAATGGACCTAAACTGGTTTTCCGGTCCTGCACTTCTCATGACATCGAGGAGTGTGCAAAACTTCTCCCTGACCTATCTCAGTCAGGTGAAGCTTTTTTCCACCAATTTCTCTGATTTTTGCAAGGAATATCGTCCTACTGGGGCTGAAATACTCAGAATCCTGACACGTAAGATAACTGCGCCTGACATTCAAAAATCCATAACAAGCTCCCTGTTCTAAACCTACGTCTGAAACATGAGGATTGGGATAATGATTCAAATGTGGAGTACAGGAATGCCGTTGATGTCCTGGCGGTTGCCAAAAAGAAAGAGTTTCCCCAAAAGATCAATATGACTAACATCTATGCCTGCAAGCAGAAAGGTGATAAAGACACTAACGATTTGAGAATGATTGAAGCAGTGACCAAGTACAGTGGAATAGAAACACCCACAGAAGTGGGTACAGAAGCAGGGGTCTGGGAGACACTTGTTTGTGATGCGGTCATAAAAGGAATGCTTCCATTTTTAGCATAACATCTTAAGGGGGCATATGTGGGCTGGGCTGATCATCCTCGTCTTGCTGATGTTCGCAGACATGCCAAACATGCTCAACACATGTTTGAAGAACGGCAGCGGAGTAAAAAAGAAGCATCTGACAAAGAACTGCATCTAGCCATGATTACGATGTACCAAATAGGGATGGAGGATATCGACGAAAGCGAGGCCTACAGAGAGGTCCGGGAAGACGTTTTTGTGATCCCGACACCTGTTTCAAGTGTGGCAGAAAGGGACATTGGAGGGAGCAATGTCCCTACCCAGCTGAGGCTGCATCTTACCAGGCTGATTGACTAACCGAGGCAGAGGAGGGCAAGCGCAACCCACCACACTGTCAGCCGTCTCGTCAAAACCGGTACCAACAACCACACCTCTTTAACACACACCCAACTGCTCCAAACTCTTTTCCTACCTATCCTATTTCTCAGTTAGACACGCACACACACACACACACATATACATACAGATGCTCAATCCACTTTTCCTTCTCTTCCTATTTGAAGCAATGAAGAGCTGCTTTGCAATGACTGTGATGACTTGACTAAAGTGCAACATGCTATTGCTGTTTTGGAAAAATAAATTTGAGAGAAAATATATACCAAACTTATGCTCCTTTTACCTCAGAGGATATAAAAGCTTTCCCAATGTTTGATCTTATAGTCTCACAGGAAAGGAAAATATAATTTATGTAGGACTCAGGAGCAACTTCTTCTGTTGTTAAGGCAGAGGATTTTTCAAACACTCCAAATAACTCAGCGGAAATCATGCTTTTTTCTATGTTCAGGCATCAAGGCAGATGACAAGGGAACATGTTTACAAAAGCCATAGCATGTGTAACAACCTGATGGGTTTATTTTCAAACATTGTTTCCTCTTCTCATCATTGTGTCCTGTAAATTTGATGGGTAGAGATTTGATGTGCAAGCTAGGGATCATTCTAATGTCCACCCCAGAAGGGGGTAAGGGTCCTCTACTCAGGCTGACACAGTGTTTACTGCAGTACAGTTCAGTTCACCAAGCATTAAAACTATGCTTATGAGTGAAAAGTGCAAAATTCATTGTGTTCACAGGCAGTTGCTGAAGGTTAGATCAGTTGTTAATCCCTCCTGTGAGTTTTATGCAAGCTGTTGATTTAAAAACTGTATTTGCTCATATGTCGTTGGGTTCTGACAAAGAATATGAGAAAGCTTGGTTTCGCATTTCTTGTGAAAAACTAAACCCTTCTATGCTGTATTGGAATGCTTTTTAATACAGCGGGCGCTTGGCTGTTTGTCTGAAAACTCACACCAGCTGCAGCTTTTTCAAAAACAGGAAGACGCTGTCCACACATCGCTTTTGGGAAATACTGTAACACAAAAGTGGATTGATGTGAAACTATTTTGTGTGCATGGTGAAAAAGTATTTGAATTGGACTGTGGTACCAACAAATTGTAATCTTATGTTTTGTAAGAGACTTTCTGCATTTAAAAAGACCTTTTCTTAGCACACTGCACTGCCAAATAACCGTTTAATTGATCCCAGAAAATGATCTGTTTTCCCAAAATGGCTCATTTGTTGAAAATGAGCCATTCACATCCATTGTTGGTCCAGGTGCCTCCTGGCCTGTGGGCAAAAAGTAAATATGATGTGGGGACTCATAAAAGGTTGTGAACCTGTTGTTGTGACTCCAAAGTCAAACTACAGACCATGTGTGAAACAATACCCACTCAAACCAGAAGCCATTGCAGGACTCAAACCTGTTTTTGAATCGCTTCTTAAAGAAGGAATTATTGTTCCTTGTGAAAGTTGTCCTGTAAGAACTCCTCTTTTTCCTGTTAAAAAGATCAGGAGTAAAGGAGAACCTGTTGAATGGAGGTTTGTGCAAGATTTACAAGCAGTAAATGCTTAAGAACAAGCCAGAGTTCCTACAGTTCCAAACCCACACACTATTTTGTCACAAGTTCCTCCAGATGCAAAGTTTTTTTCTGTTGTTGATCCTTCAAATGCGTGTACCTGTTAGTGTACCTGTTAATAAGTAGAACCAATTTTGGCTTGCTTTTGAGTTTGAAGGAAAACCTTACACTTTCACTCGTCTGTGTAAAGGTTATTGTGAAAGTCAGACTATATATAATGCTGCATTGAAAGCTAGTCGAGTCATTGGAGTTGACCTCAGGCTCTGCTTTATTGCAGTATGTTGATCATCTTCTGCTTTATTGTCCTACTAAGGAGCAATGTGAGAAGGACACTGTCACACTGTTGAAACATTTGCATTCAGAGGGGCAACAAGGCCTCTCTTTCAGAAACTTCAGCTGTCCAGCTAACAACTTAACCTTTTAGGTCATGTTATTTCTGGCTGAATGTAAAATACTCTTTTCCTCAAAGCCGTGTGAATGCAGTGCAAAAAACCTGGTCAAAAACCTGTTACAAAAAAAAACATCGTTGTATTGTCATTTTTGGGCAGGACTTCATATTGCAGGAATTTTCATTTCCTAATTATCCTGTATGGAAGCCCGTTGGGTGCTCTCATGCATGGTAAAGGTCCTTCAATTTCATGACAAATTGTTTGGACACCTGAAAGCAGAAAAGCAGCTTTTCATAAAAACTTAAGCTGGCTTTGCAGAAGGCTCCAACTTTAGGATACACCGAATCCTAACAAACCTTTTTTCAGGGCTGTTGATGAAAAAGCATGGTTGCTGGACATCAGTTCTCTTATTCAATATCATTGGAGATAAACCACTGCGACCTGTTGCTTCATTTTCTGCAAAATTGGGGACCCAGTGGCTATGGGACTCCCAAAACTGCCCTTCGTGCTGGGCTAGCTGCAGGAAAAATCTGTGTTGGCTTCTAGAGAACATTGTTGGAATATGCAGACCTCACAGTTTTTGGTTCCACACTCTGTTGCTCTATTCTGCTTGAACAAAAAAAATATCACCACCTTCTGCTGGCTCGTGGCTGAGATACACATTCAATTCTTCTGGACATGCCAAATATAAACTGTTAAAAGGTGTAATGTGCTCAATCCAGCATACACTTCTCCCCACGCCAGAAGATGGGGAGGCCTCATAACTGTGTTCCCCAGTGTTGGAGGAAGTTTGCACAACCGGCCTGACCCTTTTGAGATTACCTCTGGAGAATCCAGAGATGATTTTTATTTGTTGAGGTTCGGCTTCTCGGAAACCCTGATACTGGTAGGAATCAGGTGGGGTTTTGCAGTGTGTTCTCCCATGAACAAAATTCTTGTTTCCCTCCCCTCCCCCCCCCCCCCCCCCCCCCCCCCCCACCCAGGGATCACTGCCAAAACACTTTTCTGCCCAGGCTGCTGAGCTTGTGGCCCCTGACTGAAAGCTTGCAAAAATTAGCCGAAAACAAACTGTAAACATGTTACACAGACCGAGATAACGGATTTGGTATACATCCATGATTTCGGGGGCATTGTGGAACACACAGAAAGTTTCAAAAGCGAGGAAAAAAACCCGTCTCGAACCATGTCAGGTTCTAACCTGTCGGAGCATTCTTTTACCGGAAAAGCTATCTCTGTATGTAAAATTGTGCAGCACACACATCTTCGACAGATGTTGTTTTCACAGGGGAAACAGCAGAGCGGATTTAGCAGTTGAAACAGCGGCTTCTCGGCTCCTCTTTTCACCGCTTTGCACACACACAAGGATACACCTCCTCCCCTCCACCTCTGTATGACCTGAAAGCGCTACAGAGGTTTTGCTTCTGTGAGGGAGAGGCGCGTGTGGCTTTGCAGGAGCAAAATGCACTGATGGTGTTTGGATGGCCCGACCGATAAACAATGTCTTACCAAAAACACTTCTTTTCCACATTATGCAAAGCTCACACATGGTTTGGACATCATGTTCCAAAGAGGGAATGATAGCTGCTTAACCATCCTCAGTGGTTCACAAAAGGTTCGTATTTATGCTCATAAGTTCGTCAATCTTTTATGATTTGTGCAGCATACAAATTCCCCAGGCAAAACACCTACAAGATGACTAAGCTGCTACTCCACAGCAGATAGGCCATTGAACATCTTATGAGGGGACCATTGAACCACTCCATCTGAAGGGAAAAAGTATGTGTTGGTTGTTGTTGACATGTTTAGCAAATGGATTGAAACACTGATAAGATTATGTCTAGGACAACAGGTCTCATGTGAGTCACCTTGAAAACTGTTGTAGCTTATAGGAGAACTTTTACTTGTCTAGTCAAGATGATTTGGCCAAGAACTTACTGAGCAATCGCCAATGCTGTAAAATCTTCTCTCTTGCAAGATTCTAATAAAGCTATTCTGAGTGACAATCATCAGTTTCTGGATGCAAATTTTCTACACAACAGCCGGGCCGAGCACGCTTGGACTCACAGTACCCGCAGCCGCTCAGGACTCCCACAAGCCAACCACAGACGATAGGACCTCTTCTTCAGCTTTGAACAGCATCTCTTTACTGCCGGTGTACACCACAGGGTTCTTGGGATTCCGCGCGACAGGCACCGCAGGACCTTACGGCCGCAGCTACGGGCAGCACGCATCGGGACAATCAGAATGCAGGACTCATGGTCCCAATCGGACGTCTATGTCTCCCAATCTACCCCCCTTTCCCCCGGGAATTGGTCAAGCTCTCCCGGAGGTGGGTTTAGTTTTGTTTAATACATCCCCTGTCCGCGTACCAGTATACCCGCTATAAATATCATACAACATATACACATTAACATTACATAGCATATATATATACACTATAAACATATACCCCATACATATATATATACAATACCACATATACATACATTAACACTATATACATATACACCATATACATACATTAGACCATATACATATACACATATACATAATATATACATAATATACATAAATAACTATATATATCATATAATTATATACCATCATATATATTATAACATATCTATACATATGAATACTATATATCATATATATTACATACTATCCATTAATTTATACATAAATATATCATACATATTATATACATATATACATTACATCTATATTTAAACTCTTATACACCTATAACATACCACACACAATATACCTAGATCATATACATACACACCAAAACTTATATTAATCCATATACATAAAACAACCACACATATATAGACGATAAACCTATCATATATTACCCTATTCCGCATACGATATATTATATATATGCTACGTATACTATATATCATAATATTATCCAGAACCCATCACCCCACTATTTCTTCAAACCATATACCTTTTTTATACTTACCGGGCGTTAGACAACTGATTAACTGAAAACACCACTGTAATTTTTAGCCACGCGTGCCTGGGCAGGTTTTACTTATGGTACTTTTTTCCTCCCACAACTTCGCGTTTACCCAGCCTGGTTACGCCAGTCATTCATTGTATTGCACATTGCACCCAACCACGAAGAGCAGACCCCTCGTGTGAAGGCCTTCACATTTAGCAGGGGCCGTATGAGCCATACGTGCTTGTTTCTCATAACCCTATTTGACCAATGTTACACCACACCTTCATGGCTGGACAACTATCCAGTAGCTTTTCCCAACCCAACGTAGGACCAATATTGTTGTTCCGTGCCCCGTGTCCCTTGTCCTTACGCCGTCCATTCCTCGTGACCAAGACTACGTCAAGTCTTTTGTTGATGTATCCCTAACTGAGGCCACCGTCTACTTTCCAGCCGGTTATATGTTCCCCCCAATAACTACCCATTAAAAGAAGGGGAAAACCACATCCAACACGCCGCATTTTATAACACCTCTCCTGTCGGACCCGCCCCTCGCACGAGGAAGCTGTCTGCACACCAAGGCGCTACTCGTTCCGGCGCCCTGCTCGACCCAGGATTGTATCCACAACACCCCACAACCATACAAACCCCCCCACTCAGCTGCACCAAACAATCCGTCTGCACGGTACTTCGTACAACCTGTTGCACCAACCCTGTCCTTCCTGTTCCCTCCCCCCCCACACGCCAAAACACCTGTCCCCGTCGGCCGAGCCTCCCCCACAGGCCGCTTTGCTCAAAATTTCCACACCCCACAGGCCTGTGTGCCCCCCTCGCCACTTTTCCCCACTAGCCAACACATTTGGGTCAACTCATGCCCAATGCCAAAACGTCGGTTTCAATGGTGCAAAAGGGGGGAGCGCAAATCTGGGCTGTGGAACATGCTGAAACCATTGTATTGTTCTCCCGATGAGTCCCACCTTTACTGTTTTCCCCCAACTATCCTGACGACGCAGTTACGGTCGTGGATAAGCCCCAAAGATGTCATACCAACCCAGAGCTGTTGCATGCCACCCAGAGTGAAGACATTGGGGGTGGATTCAGTCCGCATGGGTTTGGGCACTGCCCCATATTCACTCCGGGGGGCACATTCCCCCCTTCTTCTGGATCACCAACCCGACATTTGTGCTAGCAGGGTCCGCCCCCCCGCCCCCCCGTCACTGCCCCCATAGGACTCCCGAAACCATTCACCTGAGGGACCACACTGGTGCATCCACAATGGTTACCAAACATTTTTCTCCGTTTACCTCCTGAACGGCTCCCCCCCCTCGCCCGGTTTGCCGTGTTCCATCAGTATGATGACCCCCCAAATTGTTTCACCCTCCTCAATACACACAGCAAGGGACCGGCCTGAAAAGATTGGGTTTGATGAACATGAAAGTGAAGTGAAACATTCTCCCATGGCCTGGCCACAGTCACCACCATCTAAAAATTATATGACGCACCCACTTGGGGTGTCTTTGGAGGTAGCGAGTCAGGGAAAACGATTTTCATCCACCAGTATCACGTAAGTGAACTGTTGCCACTATCACTGCACGAAGATATGGCTAAAAATCTCGACCACTGTGCAGACTGTATTATGTGCATCCCAAGGACGAATTGACGCTATATTGGACGACAAAAAGGAGGACCTACACCATACTAAGAAATTATTCGTGGTCTACACCCCAGGGTGTTTTCGGTTCCACATTGGTCCAACCCCTCGTATAGCAGAGAGATTTGCACTGCCGCAAACCTCCCTGCTGGATGGCCCACGATACAAACGGAGATTTTTTTACTTGCACCAGCAAACTGAAAAATAACCACGAGTACCACGTGTAAAACACAGGTCCAGCCATCTTATATTAGACACAATCGGGGTCATTCGGAACAATACCGGCTCGTTTTTGCATCGGGTTTATACGCCGCTTTAGGTCTGGCGGTTCATTTGCTTTATGTGACGGGACATGGGAGATCGCCAAAAACCACGGACTTAAAATGCTGTGGCAAATCTGTCAAGACTCATAGTTTCTCCTCTGAGATGACGTTCGTGTATTCACGTACAGCTGATTCTATCCGTGTGAAGCGTGTGTATCTTTCCCCCAAAACACAAATCACCATATTGTATATCAGATATATCGAATCGCCGTATTAACACGATAACTCAGGTTCCCATGGTCTGAATGAAACAGCTTGGGGAAATATGTTGTTCAGGCGCACTGTGTTGAGTGTTCGCTCATCCTACAGATTACGCACCCCCCCCCGTATGATCGTTCGTTGTAACTAACAGGGCCAGAACCTGTTCCGAAGCTCCACCCTAGTTCCGAAAACAAAAAGCTTTTCGCCCAACCTACTTTTTTTTTCCTCTCCAGTTTCCCCACACATCTTGTTTTCTCCCCCTTTTCTTTCCAGTTGTGGTCCCCAAAATCACCCCTCTTTTCTTCTCAGTTTTCAATTTTTCCCTTCTTGGCCGTGGAGGCCTTCTCCACTAAATTAACCCTTTCCCTTCCTCATACTTTTTCAATGTCCTCTTCTTCCCTTCATTGAACCCAAACTTTTATTTCCTTCACTCGGTTCAATACTTTTTCTTCCTACTTGTTTCCATATCCCACTCCCCAAACCTTTATGCCCCCCCACTCTACCTCCCATACTGTCCACGTCGCCACATCCGGCTATCCGGAGGAGCGGGGATCTGCTTCACAAGTCCTGAATCGATGCCAATCTGCTTCGGGTTTCCATCTAGATAGAAAAACCAGCTTGTATTCCCAATTTGAATCAAATAACTGAAATCTCGAATTGCCCCCATCTGTTCAATGGCTAGGGGGATTAATTGGAATTGTATGACATAACTTTGTGAGAACGAGTGGCCTTAAGACATGGTGTTGTGAATGGCGCCGTATAAATTAACGTAAACTGAAGTTGAATTACTATAGCGTCTTTGAGGGACCTTTAAAAGCGCTAATTAACACGTCCTGACGAATCATTGCTCAAAACTTTTTATCATCAATAAGGTTTCCAGAAACTTTTTCCAAAAATCATATAAGACCCTTTAGGGACGACTGAAAAATCCTGTAACAGTGTGTTATGAACACAACTGGGTAAGACAAACCTAATCCCCACTTTATAAGAATATGCTCATCCATTTCTTGTGTTCATCAATTCTTTGATTTAGGCCTCTAAAAGTGTGGTGATGTTTGTTGTCAACGCAACAAATTAAACCCCTAAAATAAAACCTAACGCATATTAAAATAATAGCAACTAACAAAATTAGTGTACCTCTTATTCTTTTTTTTTTAAATATAAAGACTTCTTACAGCATAAAAAAATGGAAACATCTAAATCAAAGCTAAAATTAGAATAGATCACCTCTCAGAGCCGTATAACTCTTGCTGATGAATACCACCCAAAAATTGTGGAGAAACTAGATGATTAAACATAGGAGAGCCTAGCTTTTATCCATGGAAAACAAAAAACATTTTTCAGGAAAGATCCAATTAATTTTATTAAAACTATCTATTCATGACACCATAACAGGCCTCTATCATACATTTGGACGGCCACATTATTAGTTATGGAAAGAAAACTAAAAGGTTATTTAATTGGCTCAGCACAATGGAAAACTGCGTTCTTACAGGAAATTATTTAAATACTCGTGCGGTCCCAGCAATTACTTGAGTTGTAAATGTGAAGGGGATTACGAGTATGACTGACGGGAAAAAGCCTATATCACCAAATTTAATAGTCCCACTGGGCTGCAAAATGCTTGCAGCCATGGCGGCAGAGCACTGTCTCAGCATGGGGGGGATGATTTTGGCCCAGTGAACAATACGATTTACCTACATATGGGATTTAATACCTTACTCAAAAACATTTTCGGTGATCTGTTGACTGTCTCGAAAAACACATAACCACCAAGGAAATTCTTCCTCGCAAAGGACTAGGATGCTATAATGCTGGCAAAAGAGGCATCGTAAACTATATTTATACCCACATGGACCATTCAAGACCAGGATTTTTTATAGTGATAATGGAACACATCTCCCATGTTTAGCAAAGCATTACAAGCAACTTGCCGTAAATGTTTCTAATTTGAATTGGACTGAAAACCAATTGTAACTACCCACCCCCCCACGAGCTGAGGGTTGATAGAAAGAACAAATGCGACACTAAAAGTAAAAGGGTCTTAGCAAGACAAAGGGGAGAAGAATTTCGGGTTCTAAGGTTAGAATAGAAACACTAATTCTTTTTATGAGTAATAACAACGCCGTCAGCTAAGGTTGGACTTTAACAACTTTCGAACCAATAATACCATGGGAGACCTCTATTATACCCCCATCTGATCTACAAAAAGAACCTAAAAGAACCACCACACAAGGAGCGCGTTCAGAAGACTACCACGAAGAAGATATACGGCTGGGGACATTACAAAATTGCTAATAATCTGCCAAATTGCATGTTTCTGAAGCCTATCACCGGTTCCTGGTGACCATGCCTATGAAGGAATGATCTGAGCCAACAACTGGGAGGGGTTCCATTTCCAAAGTGTTATTGGACAAATTACCACTGTGAAAATCCAAAGCACACTGTAAAGGAGGTGAGCCCGTCAGTCTTTCCAACCCACAGGCTAGAAGTGATATACAGTCTGACTACAAAAGGGGTTTGTTGCCATCTAGATGTGGCTTTCGTCTCACGTCAGTAAAGAAAATCAACACGGATCCTTACTTGCCCTTAGGGGTGCCAGAGAGAGGGACCTAAATCTAAAGGAAAAGCAATGTTGTTGAAAACATTAGTTCTTGCCATATCCGTGCCCTCGATTGTGTTAATATGCTAGAAATTTCCACAATTATTCATAACCTCTCCAGAAATTAAAGACGGGTGGATAATATTGAAGATTTCATGAAAATGTTTCATACAAGATATAAATTACTTGTAGAGACTGAACAAGCTGGTACCAATATGCAAAAATTGTCAACCAAATCCAGGAACATGTATGGTTGCTTATGCTATGCACTAAACTATCCTATCTCTTCCAGCCAGCCAGGTGACAGGCTAGACCAGTTACCAGTGCCCAAGGGATGAGTGTTTTATCAAACCACAGGATTTCTGGTGGGTCAGTACCAGTTTCGTGTGGTAACTGGGTATGTAACCATTTTACAATTGTGAGTACACTAGTTTAAAACAGTTAACGATGTTACAAAACCCTGTGTCTAACTATATGTAGCTTCTTGCAGGTTCCAAGTCTTCTATTGTGCGTAGGGCACCGGTTCCGTCCCAGTGGGAACTATTCCACATGGGCTTGTGTAACACGACTTACTATTATTCTTCCCACCAAGCTGAATCAAAGGGAAAAAGGCTCACCATGATCTAAAGGTGCACTTTAGGCAAATAGATGGATTTTCACTGGATGTGTGGAACTGCCATTATTTGCAGTTGCCTTCCCAAGTCTGGACCGTGGTGTTTAGACACCTGTTTATGTCACTTGATCGCACTTTATGTTCATTTCAGTTCAACCCTTCCCTAAAAAGGGGTTGAGAGGAAACTATCCGTGTGAAGCCACATGGCAATGGTGTGGGGATCAGATGCTCCTTGAGACAATTCAAGAATCAGATCAACAGGGGAAATTAAGATTCTTGCCTAAGTTATTTCCTATGGGATCTGGGAGTCCGAAAAGAACATGCTTTTAGATTATGAAACTATAGATTATCGACTGGGGGACTGTTTGTTAATGCAACCACAAAAGATCTTACAGTTTCCCATCTGCTCCCACAGAAGTAACACCTCTTCAACCGTGGTGTTGCCAGAAAAGGATGGTGTTGGACCTGCTGACGCTTCATTTTTCGGGGAGTTTATGCTCTCCTGAAGAGCCTGCCGCACCTACGTCCCTGAGACACCAAATGGGAAGAGGACCAGAGTGAGCAAATGTATACCCCAAATTTAAAAAATTAAAAAAGGGGGGATGCGCGGATGTCCATCACGGCCAAGGGCAGCCTTTTTTTTTTTACTTCGGGGACCAGGGGCAAATGCCTTAAAAAATCAAAAACCCCTGTCATCGCTGTGTTATTGTTTGTTTTTTACTCTGTGTGTTTTTCCCTGTATAGAAGGAAAATGAATTAAGGGGGTTTTGGAGGAATGGGTTAATACAATGTTGTCCCGGTTTTACCAATTTGGACAAAAACCGGCTTTTTATGACATATGGGGAGGAACCTAAATTAATAGTTTAATTTTTTAAGGTGTTTTAAAAAAAACCCTTTTTTGGAAAGTGTATACATGGATGTGTAATCTATCTAATCTATTTTTAATCTCATATCTACTATAATCTATTTTAATTTATAAAATTACATACAGGGGTTGGACAATAAACTGAAACCTGATTTTAAGGGGGAGGTTTCTGGCTAAAATTTGGGCCCAAACCTGGAGCCAGTCTTCTTTTGATTGCACATTCCCCAGTAAGACCCAAGTGGGGGGTTCAATTACAGGGTAAGAGCCCAGTTTTGCCAAAATATTGAAATGCACAAAACATTAGGGTGACATACCAAGTTCAAAAGAACAAAATTGTTGGTGCACGTCTTGCTGGCGCTCTAGCCCAAGCCCCGCAGTCTTTTGATGTATAAAGAGCCACGGTACCAAAAGGGAAATGTCAGCATCCACCCAGAAAAGGACAAAAACCACTTAACGGTTTAAACTGGAGCAATATTAATTGGTGTGAAGGGTTTTTCGGTGCTAACCGGGATTGTATCCAAAAAAACAAAAAACCACGGCTGCCCAAAAATCAGGGCAAAATTTAAAATGTGCACCCAAATCTCCTGTTTCCCCCAGAAGTCCTTTCGGGAGCCCCACAGGGTCAAATACAGGCCGGGCTGCATAGCCAAACCTTTGGTCATATCCCCAAGCCAAACGTCATTTAATGGTGCAAGAGGCGAAAAAATCTTGGCCTGTGGACAATGTGAAACATGTATTATTTCTGAGAGTCCACCTTTCTTTTTTTCCCCCCACATCCGAGGGGGTTACGGTGTGGAGAAGCCCCAAAAAGCGTACCCCCCAGACTGTTGATCCCCAGAGTAAGCATGGGGGTGGATCGTGATGGTTTGGGCCCCCAATCTTGGAATTCCCTTGGCCCAATATTGTGCTAGATGGACGCGTCCCCTGCCAGGGATACGAACCATTTTTGAGGACCAGTGCACCCAGTGGTTCAAACATTGTACCCTGAAGGGGGTGGGGTATAGGATAAATGCACCAATTCACACAGAAGACTGGTGAAAGATTGGGTTTTGATGAACAGAAAGTGAATTTGAACATCTCCCATGGCCTGCAACAGTCACCAGATCTAAATATTATTGAGCCAACATTGGGGTGTTTTGGAGGAGCGAAAACAGGAAAACGTTTTCCTCCACCAGTATCACAGAGTGACCTGGCCACTATCCTGCAAGAAAATGGTTTAAAAATCCTCTGACCACTGTGCGGGAAACTTTTATATGTCATTCCCAAGACGAATTGACGCTGTATTGGCCGCAAAAGGAGGCCCTACACCCATACTAATTATTGTGGTCTAAAACCAGGCATTTCAGTTTCATTGTCCAACCCCTGTATGTATGGATGTATGTGTATATATAAATTTTATATATAAAAAAACAAAATATATAATTTTTTCTTGACCACAAATTTATGTTGTGGGACAAATTCTTATGTCAGGGGAAAATTTTATAAAAGTATATTATATATATATATATAATATATATTATTATATATATAATATATTATATATTATATATATATATATATATGTATTTTTTTTTTCTCCCATGTCAGATCCTGGGTAGCGTAAGAACTAACTGGCAATCAGAAATGTCCATAAGATCCCAAACAAAATCCCAAATACTGAAAAATTTCTTTGACCATCACTTCATGGTGCATTACATATAACATAAATATACATATTCATTACTTGTATACAAATATGTTTACAGCAAATTCAATAGTACAAAGTCATCAGAGAACAAATAATGTATAATTTCAGTAGATCATGAACTACTCTGTATACCATAGTGTTTTGGAGTAAATTCTTAGTCCATCTGTCCAACAGCTGAAGCTTTGTCGAAACTGAATCATCAAGAGAACAATGATCCCAAACACGGCAGGTAATCTACAACAGAATTGCTGAAAAAGAACATTTATGTGTTGCAATGGTCTTGTCAAAGTCCAGATATGAACTTGATATAAATACTTTGGTGGGATCTTCAGAGAGCTTTGTGCAAACCTCGCTGACCCAATGAACTGTTGTATAAGCAACAGACCAAAGTTCCCCCACAAAGATGTTAGAAAAATGTTTGGCTTCATCTTTGCTTTTTTTTTAAATGTATGAAGTACACTCACTGGCCACTTTATTAGGTACACCTGTCCAACTGCTCATTAACTCAAATTTCTAATCAGCCAATCACATGGCAGCAACTCGATGCATTTAGGCATGTATACTTGTTTTAAGGACATTACATCAAAGTTGGATCAGCCTGTAGTGTGTTTTTACACTTTAATTTTGTGTGTGACTCCAAATCCAGGCATCCATTGGTTAATAAATTTGATTTCCATTGATGATTTTTGTGTGATTTTGTTAGCACATTCAACTTTGTACAGAACAAAGTATTCAATGATAATATTTCATTCATTCAGATCTAGGTTGTGTTATTTAAGTGTTCCCTTTATTTTTTTGAGCAGTGTATAAAACCCCAGAGTTGTAAGAGGGTGTACTTAATATCAAAAAACTAAGAGATAAGAGAATTAGCAAAATCCAACATAAGGTCACAGAGACTGAGCAGCTCCTTTCTTTCCTCTGTGTGCTGTTCCAGACTTCTTCTTGGCTCTAGGGTTTGGTAGATGATGGAAAGCTTTCTTTCCTTGACTCTTGGCTTTGGGTGCATAACTAAAAAAGCAAAATAAAGCCCACACATAGATATTGGGTCAAGTTAAAACATGCCACATTCAGTTTTCTGTAAATGAATAAAAACATTTAACCCCTTCCAGGATGTTATCTAGCTCACCTGTTTTTCCTGCGAGTGTCTTTGAGAGGGCAAGCTCTACGTTTGTGCTCCAGGCTGCCGCAGCTAAAACATCCATCCTTTCCTTCAACGTGCCTGCAGGGATGGTCCGGTAGGGCACAGCGGCCACAGGGCAGGCAGTGTCTCCAGGCTTATGTTGTGAAAAGTTTCATTATTCAAAACACCCAGTGCAAAAAACAACCAAACAATATTGAAATGTTACATGTCTTACATGGTTTCACACATTTTCTACATGCTGTGCAGTGCTTCCATTTACGGCCATCCTGAAGTCACCAACAGAAAATACATTTTTTATAATAGACATAAAAAAATATTGCTGTTTTAGAAAAGATGTATGTAGGAGCATATAATACCTTGGATGGACAAAGATTGCATTCAGTGCAGTGTTTGTTCAGGGAGCACACATATCTCTGACAAAAGAAGCAAAACCTGCAGAAACAAAATATGGGAACACTTTATTAAAGATCAACTATGACATATGCTGTATTTCAACTTCACGGAGGATCTGACCCTTGGGTATGAGGGGTCAATGATAAGGTTGTTGGTACCTGTAGCCTTCCTCTCTGGGCAGAACAAAATGTTTGGGTGGAATATTAGTGAAGAGTCTGACAGGAGACTGCCTCCTGCCAGTCTTCCCATGTTTATACAGAGGATGGTTGTCATAGTCCACCTTGTTAAAAACACAGAGACAGATCAATCCAAAAAACACTGATAGTAATAAAGTTTATGTGTGATGAACAAAATCACAGTGTAAATGGCTAGCTACTTGGTCTATCACTTCAGGTTCCTTCTGCAATGTAGTATCAAACCTTGCCTGTTGAATCCATCTCTCATGATGACACTGGCCCTAAAAGAACCTTAATGACCAGCAGACCATGGTTAAACAAAGAGCCAGCCAAGCACATTTGATCAGATTAAAACTGTGCATTAAACTGATATTAGTACAGTTTGTAACCTTTTTTTTACAGCGCCTTGCAAAACTATTTATAACCCTTGAACCATTTTACATTTTGCTACCTGTATGACCCCTTCTCTTTTCTAATGGTTATAATCAGTCTGACAGAGAGAGGTATCCCAATCCTTGTGGTTTTTAGTATAACAATGACCATCAGTGGGACCCTTTGTGGGGTGCCTTGAAACAGCATTGTTGAAAATAAGCGCCGTTTAACTAAATAATCTGAACTGAAACTTTCTGTGTAGTTATGCTGCTATAGGCTTAGGCTGCTGGAGGACATTATGACCACTTTCACCCTCTTCGCTACATTCTCACACTACTCTCCAATTTTACATTATTTGCTGTTATTTCAACTTTTAACTTTATTCTCTCTCTTTTCTCTTCCTAGAAGCTACACCTGGCCTGACTCTGTGTCTACCTGTGACACCTTTCTGGAGAGAGGCATCGTCCGAGCTTCTGCTGGCAACAACTTAATGCTCACCCCCTCTACCGATGATGCACTTGGTCCTGTCTTTCAGTGTTTAAACCTTTCTCTCTCCTAGACATGGCGATTGACTGAGCTTTTACTGTGACTAACTCTATGTGCTCTCTTTCAGACTCTAACCTTGAAAACTGGCTCAGAGTTTATCTGTTCTTTCTTTTTTGGTGAAATGACTAAAGGAGCTACATCCATTAACATTTACTTTTCCTTCCCATAGAAAGTACTCCTGGATCAGTGCTTCTTTGTTCTCTTTGTGTTTCTGCTCTGTTCTCTCAAACCCCCAGTCGGTCGTGGCAGATGGCCGCTCACACTGAGCCTGGTGTTGCTGGAGGTTTCTTCCTGTTAAAAGGGAGTTTTTCCTCTCCACTGTCGCTACATGCATGCTCAGTATGAGGGATTGCTGCAAAGTCAACGCCAGTGACTGTCCACTGTCTCTACATGGTCATCCGGGAGGAGGAAATGCTGCAAGTCACTGACTGGACGCAATCTGCTGGGTTTCCTTAGATAGAAAAAACTTTTTATCCAATTTGAATAAATAACTGAATCTGACTGCACTGTTCAATGGTTAGGATTAATTGGAATGTATGTACCTGACTTTTGTGAAGTGCCTTGAGACAACATGTGTTGTGAATTGGCGCTATATAAATAAAACTGAATTGAAATTTTTTTTTTGTCACAATAAAAAAACACAACCTTTAATAGATTTTACAGGGGTCCACAACTTAAGTGAAACAATCTGTTGACTGGACAACTATTAGTTTAGCACTTCACAAATCTGACCTTTATGGAAGAGTTGCAGGAAGGAAACCAGTAGAACTTCTGTTTGCAGTTTACCAGAAGAGAATTGAAGATTTTACGAGATATTTAAAGACTACACTACATAATTTCCTTTTTAGTGTGTTATTCTTACATGTTTTCAACTGAGGGTTGTTAAATTGGAAATGTATTGAGATATTTAGGAAGCTTGTTCGGTGTTTCAGGGTATTTCGATTTTATCTAAATTATCTTTACCGTGATATTTCTGAGTTATTCTAACACATAAGGATAATAAACTCCTATTTTATTTGGTGCTGCACTTTACTTTTGGGAAGCATTCGTGTTTCACACGGTTTTTCTGTGTGGTGGGGGGGCTCTAGCTTAGCATTAACTTCTGCACTACTATTACACTTTTTCCACCGTCTCCACTTACACGGAAGGAGCAGCTATTCTTTCTAGAAATCTGGCCGAATTTATTAGTTCTCCAAAACAGTTACAACCCAGGGTCCAAGGCAGGAAGCAGAATCGTAGTTTAACACACCCCTCTGCAGCTTCTGTACTGTTACCCACCCAATACCACACTGAGACTGTCTTGCCCATAGCCAAAATCAAATAAATTAAAAACTAATCTTAATGGAGAAAATCATAAGCTCTTTAAATTACATACGACTAACTCAACAGAAAAAATATATTAAATGTGGTTTACAGAACATAAGATCTCTCTCTTCAAAGAGTTACTGACTTGATTTGTGATAATAAGATTGATTTATTTTCTCATAGAAACTTAGATGCAGCAAGAAAATTACATTACTATTGGTGGGACCCCAGTCATGAAGTGAAACATGGATGAACATGGACTCTGAACTGTACACAAAGGTCTGTATGAACCTGAACACTACACTAACCTATTCCTAACCCAGCCCAGCCCAGGAAGAGGAGGAGTCATAGCCACCTCCCTGTGACCCCCTTGTTTGAACAAAAACATGGCGGCCGCTATCACACGGGTCTTCATCAGAGCTGGACGGAGGAACACGGCGCAGGAAAAAGTCCCCTTGCTGGCAAGCAGACATAATTCTTCAACTTGGATGCAAAAGTGATTACGATCACACCAATCGTATGCAACAAAGTTAAGTAATGATTTTGCCGTTTGAGTATCCAGCATTCATTCATAAAAAGGATGTAAAAAGACAAGTGTGGCTTGACTTCTTCTGAGGCCTCCAGAAGCAGATTTTCCCCCATGGCCTGGAGGACAAAGCACAGAGACCGCAGCATCGCACCCCTTCCTGCTCGACCTCCAGGTAGCGCACCGCCGCACCTCGCCCACTGAATGAGCCTAACGTGCCTTTGTCGTACAGTTCGGCCGGGCCGGCTAACTGGCCGACGCCCCCCACTAGCTGCAATGCTAGCCCATTGTTAATGCCCACATGAGGATTACCAGGACAGTTTCGCTTTCCTTAACCCCTCGCCCAGGACATCTTTTCTCTAGCACGGTTCAGGTAAGAGGTAGTGTTTGGGCAGAGGAGATTGGATTAGATTGAAATAATCTGAACAATGTTTGTTTCATGACGTTTTGTTTTTGTTTACGTTAAGAAAACTCAGCTAAGTGCTAGCAGACTAGCTGCCTAGCTATTGATGTGTGCTTTGTGTTTTTTTTTTAGTTAGGACAAACTTGATTTAAAGGGTGGTTTTAAACAGAGATAAGCCATAATGCACAATCAATGCTTATGCATTTTGATCCTTTTATTGATGGTATTTTAAAAGGTCCATGTTTGATTTTAAAGGAGTGCTAACAAGCTATAAGCTTCTTCAGTTAGCTGAAACCGCTAACGGTTAAGGTAACACGTGACCTGCCACTATCTTATGAAAGCATTAAGACTGATTTATCCATGAAGGTTTGGTTCTCATTGAAAATACTATTTCCTTAAATATTATTTTAATAATTCCTTAATAATATTTCCTTAAATATTATTGTACTAAATGAAGGCAGCTAATTAAACACCACTGAGAATTAGTCATCCAGAAGGTTGATTTTATTCAGCAAATCATTCACTAAAATTATTTTATTAAAATGTTTTATCTGATCTTGCATCTTGTGAAGGGTTGCCTAAAGATATACTAATTACTGTCTAAATTCCAACTTAACTTCATTTCCAGATTTCTCAAGATAATCCTTGGTTCTAAAGCATAAATAACACTGAATGGTAATCTTGCATCATTTTAATGGTCATGGTTTCATCCATCTTTGATTGACTTGTTCATATTGTATATTGAGCTTATTGGTCTTCCTTATTCTTTCATTTTGCTTGGTAGTTTAGGTGGATTGTTCTAGTATAGTAAAGAGTTTATTGATTGAAATACAGGGGTTGGACAATGAAACTGAAACACCTGTCATTTTAGTGTGGGAGGTTTCATGGCTAAATTGGACCAGCCTGGTAGCCAGTCTTCATTTATTGCACATTGCACCAGTAAGAGCAGAGTGTGAAGGTTCAATTAGCAGGGTAAGAGCACAGTTTTGCTCAAAATATTGAAATGTACACAACATTATGGGTGACATACCAGAGTTCAAAAGAGGACAAATTGTTGGTGCACGTCTTACTGGCGCATCTGTGACCAAGACAGCAAGTCTTTGTGATGTATCAAGAGCCACGGTATCCAGGGTAATGTCAGCATACCACCAAGAAGGACGAACCACATCCAAACAGGATTAAATGTGGACGCAAGAGGAAGCTGTTGAAAGGGATGTTTGGGTGCTAACCCGGATTGTATCCAAAAAACATAAAACCACGGCTGCCCAAATCACGGCAGAATTAAATGTGCACCTCAACACTACTGTGTCCACGAGAACTGCCCGTCGGGAGCTCCACAGGCTCAATATACACGGCCGGGCTGCTATAGCCAACCCTTTGGTCACTCATGCCAATGCCAAACGTCAGTTTCAATGGTGCAAGGAGCGCAAATCTTGGGCTGTGGACAATGTGAAGCATGTATTGTTCTCTGATGAGTCCACCTTTACTGTTTTCCCCACATCCGGGAGAGTTACGGTGTGGAGAAGCCCCAAAGAAGCGTACCACCCAGACTGTTGCATGTCCAGAGTGAAGCATTGGGGTGGATCAGTGATGGTTTGGGCTGCCATATCATGGCATTCCCTTGGCCCAATACTTGTGCTAGATGGGCGAGTCACTGCCAAGGACTACCGAACCATTCTTGAGGACCATGTGCATCCAATGGTTCAAACATTGTATCCTGAAGTGTTTCAGTTTCATTGTCCAACCCCTGTATGTTTGATGTTGAGTTGACTTATTTTGTTAATAGATTCTTGTATTTTAAGAAATTGTTTGAATATATTCCATGTGTGTGCAGAGTTTTGCTGTTCAGTAATGTCAGAATTTGGCTCACTCCTTTCTTTTTTTTTTTAACCATGTTCTGTCCGGCAGAGCAGCGCTCAGAATTGTCGTCTAAGTGCCAAGAAAAAGCCCAAGAGATTTACTTTCACAAGTGGAGCATTACAGCTTACGCTTTAAAGCTCTGCTTGATATTTATAAAAGAAACTGTATTAAAAACTGCTTTCGGATTATTTCAATTGTTACGGACACAGAGACAGAAATGAAACGGAGAAAAATAAGAAGCACGAAAGAGAGAGGTGGAGCAAAAAGGAAAAGTGGAGAGAAGGAGAAAAGAATGGAGGAAAGAAAGCAGAACAAAGAGAATAAAAGATAACACCCTCCTGCTTCAACACCTGCAGAAATGTTCATATTAACAGCTTTTTTTTACCAAAAAGTGCACGGTACTTATGAATGCAAGATGTAATTAGTGGTAAATACGGCTCAACATAGAACATTTGTGTTTCTGTTAACACCTGAATCTAAACACCTGTGGGTCTGAGGGTGAGCGCGTTTGTGTATACAAGGTTTCTCCATACAAATATGCAATAGCAAGTGTGAGGAGCCACAGTCCTGTCCCCCTATACCTAGGACAGATGCAGAGGAGATGCGAGCCACAGGCACCCAGAGCACAGAAACCCCAGGAGAACCACCGCCGGGACTACCACAACGCCCCCAGAGAAAAGCAGGGGGGAGTCCCAGGGGAACAACACAGCAGCCACAGTGCAGAAACCCCACGGATCTGCAGCGACGAGCCCACAGGCCCTGTCGGCATTTGTCTACGCCCGAGCAGATCCAGCCATGGACCCAGAGACCCGAGACACCGGGACATATCACTCCCCAAGCAGAGGCCCGACAGAGCCCAGGGGTCCAGGCATCATGTCCAGGGCAACCAGCCCCCGGACCCAGGAGGTGGTCCCCTTCCCTCCTGGGGTGGGCTAGCCTGGGCTGGTGCCCAAACCTGAGCGACGCGACCCCAGCTCGGACACCGACCCCCCGCCCCGACCCCAGTCCTCAACGACCCTATCCTCATCCGGTTAGGGGTTCATGTACAAAAGGGGGGTCTGCATGGTCCAAAGGCAAGGGGACCGCCCAACGCTATCCCAGCCCCCGCCCACAGACGCAACAGGGCAGACACCATCGAACACCGCGCCCACGACGGAACCCCCGACCCCACACCAAGATGGGACAAACTCACTAGGCAAGAGGTCCCCGGCCAACGGCAAGCACTCAGGGCCGGCGTCCCCCACCACGCCTCGGCAACCACACAGGCACACCACATCACTGCCACTGCAATGATAGCCCAGAGAAAAACATTATCCAGCTCATCTCTACCACCGCCGCTCAGCCGATCCAAATGCCAGTGACCCCACATCCATGAAGAGGACACAACCCCCTCACCCCACATGCTGCACCCCCTCCATGCCACCCTCTTGCCTGCCATCTTGATCCCTGCCCCTGGACACAACAGCCAGCAGAGCAGCACACTGCCAAGCCCCCCCAACCATCCGCCAGCGCCAGCAGCCCCAGCCGTTCACGAGACGGAAACATGCACCAGCCGGGTAACCGGGCCGGGCAGGCCAACCCCTCCAGGTCAAGCACAACCCGCCAGCCACCTCAGTGCAGACATAAGACATGTTCCACCGCCCCACCCACCCAACCACCCAAAGCATCCGGCTGGGGGCCAGAGCCACAGAAGGAAGCATTGGAGGAAGGCCACCACAGCACACCAAGGACCGGGCACCCGCCAACCCCGGAGGTGCCACAGGATGCTGGACACCCACCCTCCCGCACGGTACACCCCGCCGCACCAAGCAGGCCGGCCAGCCCCTCCACCAAAGCAAAGCCACATCTCAATCAACACTGCCCGGCCAATACCCCCTCGCCAAAGCCCGGTGCCCCCCCAACCAACGGACTGGGCACCGAAGCCAGTGACCGAAATCCAAGGGATCCTGAGAGAGCTGAAGTGCCAGCCCCAGCACCAGACAACCCCCAAGACCCGAAACCCAACCCCAGTCCAGATCCCGACCAGAAGGCCTGCTCCCTCTTCCGGCCTCCGACCCCAGACGGCAAACAGCAAATGGGGGCGTGTGTCTCACCCCTTTCACTGTTGTCCTAATACCACAACCTTACTTGGCTGGTATTCACAGGACAACACTTAACAGACCAAATTATTATTTAATAAAATAAAACATTAATATTAAACAATATATTAATAATAATCACAACAGTATAAATGTGTCAAATCCTAATTATTAATATTTCACATTCCTCGAAATACTGGGCAAAGAGAAGAGTGGCAACCATCTTTCACACAGATTTATTGATTAGTCTCAGTACATATCCCAGCACACTTCCTTTGAATATCTAACCCTTAGTTTTCCTCATCCAAATGACAAAGCACTAAAACAACTTCTATTTGTTGATTTGTATTGTCCAACAGTCCATTACTTTAAATTTTAATTTCAGTTCTCAGATTTCTTATATGATTCAGTGTTAAATTCTGATAAGGTCATTACGGTGAGGGGATTGTGATGTTTACGTTGACACCAAAATGACAGCCAAATTGCAGCCTTTAATGCTCTCCAATGCCTCTTTTCCACTGACCAAGTGATGATGCTCCGCTACACTTGGCCTATACTCTAATCTGAGGGCTGGAGCAATGGCTTGAAGCCCTGCCTCTAGCTGTCAGAGTAGTGCGCTCTGCCACTATTAAAGTTGACATGTCACATATGTTTTTTCATGTGTAAAATAATCAACTGGGATAATTATCTGGAACACGGCCCAGTCAGAACTTATAAAATAAGGCTCAAGGGTTTTGATGTAAAGGGGGTGTGGCAGGAGAAGCAGAGAGTAGAGATGCCACTGTCTGGACTGCTAATGCTCCAAAGCTTGTCTGAAGAAGTTACAATTTTTGACTGTATGAGGAAGTTTTTTTGTCAGCCATGGTGATAAGCACGAGGACTTTAAAGTGCAAAAGTCAGTGAAGCAGTGGGGATAGTTTTAGGTTGGATATTGGATATTTGAGATCTGCAGATTCAGCCGGACTCCATCCCTGAAAAAACATCATTATAAATCTTTATTAGACAATTCTGTAACAACTTTTAAATTATCTGTTCCATTTTTATATTCATCAGTATCACAGAAAAGGCCAGAATTTTAATTTCTACCCCTTCACAAATTGATGTTCAAAGAGTTACTTCCTCGTAACATTTTGGCATTAGACAATGTTGCCCCCTTGTAAAGAAGGTATATGAGGCTGGTTTCCTGGTTTAATTCAGAGCTGCTTTGCTTTCACACTGCAGGTTTACTGGTGGATCTTAGAGTCTCTTAAAAGAGAATGGAATGCTAGGCCGATATTTCAGTTATAAGACGTCTTTCCTCTGGAACCAGCACCCAGTTTTAGTCCATGCCTACTTTTAAGACTAGTCTTAAAACTTTCCTTTTCACTTTCACTTCACTTTCCTTACAGTTAGACTGGCTTAGGTTTTCTGAGGCATCTCTATAGTTATACTGCTATGAGCTTAGGCTGCTAGAGGACATAATGACCATTTCTCTTCACTCTGCTACTTTCTCCTACTATTCTCTCATTTTGCAGTATTTACTGCTATTTCAACATTTACTTTATGTTCTCTCTCTCTTAATTGAAGCAACATCTGACCTGGCATCTGCTGAGATACTGCTGCCAAGAACTTTATGTTCTCCTTCAACAGAAGATACACTTGGCCCTGGGCTTTCAGTGTTTCACCCTCTCTACATGCTCATCCAGGAGAAGTAAATTCTGCAAGTCAGAGATTCAATGCAATCTGATGGGCTTCCTTAGATAGAAAACCTTTTTATAAATATGAAGAAAAAAAATTAACATGACGGTATTGTTTGCCAAGCAGGAACAATTGGAATCTATGTACTTGACTTGTAATCTACATAATTCGACTGAATTGACCTTTTTTATTGCAAAGTGCCTTGAGATGTCTATTGTGATGCCTTAATGTGTTGTGATTTGGCACTATATAAATAAACTGAATTGAATATTACTCAAAGTTTTGGTACCTTCGTTCTATTTCTGTTGTGTGCTATAACCTGAATTGAAGAAAAGCTCACTGCAAGCTGGACCTCAGGGCATCCTGGAAACAAGCAGGAGTGACATAATGTAAACCCCGACCCTTAAACCATCAGGACTGGAATCTGAACAGCTGTGTTCTCATTTGCCGCTGGAGGCTGAGGATAATTCTGATTCTTGGAGAAGTAAAGGTCCTGAATCTTCGTGTTATGCCAAACATTTAGATACATGCACTATCTCTAATATGATCTCAATCAATACATGCGAATACAATAATTCAATTCAATTCAGTTTATTTATATAGCGCCAATTCACAACACATGTCGTCTCAAGGCACTTCACAAAAGTCAGGTACATACATTCCAATTAATAATCTTACAATACATACAAGAGAAGGCTGGAGCTGAACTTGGGGTAATTTAGGACCCAACAGTGACCGGCATCTTCATCTCACCAGTGAGGAGATAGTGTTGGAGAAAGTCTCCAGTGTGAAGGTTTGATCCACAAGAGTTTAAGTAGGAAATGTTGGATCCTTGCAAGCAGTCTTATAAATGTTGTCCTTTCTGTTCTAGCACTCAGGACACTGACACATGATTTAAGCTGCTCAGAGTCCTTGCATGGATCTCCTGTTTGTTTGGATTCCATCTTGGCAGAAGGAAGAGGCTGGACAAGCAGGGAGAATGACACATCTGAAGGCAAAAGTTTCATTCCAAAACTTAATCAGACACTCTCTCTCTTAAAAAGATGCACATGTTCGTAGAAAAAAATAAACCATCTATAAACTGGACAGAGTGAGCATCGCATGCAGCTCTTATTTTAACTGCTGGTAGTGGACCATTCCAGACAGCAAACATGTTTTAATAGATCCAAGAAGTCCAACTTTAAGATCTCAAACTGTTGCTTTACAATATCCTTTGTCCCAGCATACAAAAACCTTCTCATCTGTTGGATTTTTAGCTACAATGCTCACAATTTTATCTGCCCAAACACATCATCCAGAAAACAGAGCACTTTTCTGGTTTTATTCGCATCTTTAAACAGCAGAATCTCCTACAATCAGAATTTGGGCCCCAGTTGTCAAGATATCCCTACAACCTTCAGACTCTAATGTATCTTTCTTACTTGGCAACAGAGCAGAAACGGAGCTGGAAATGACAGCTGGCCAGCCGGCCGTATCTAAAGACCCTGGATGCTTTGTTCTGCCTGTTATTTATCCCATTTCTCCAGGAACACGTCTCTGTTTTGACTTTGCCCCCAGAAGTTTGTAAATAAAATATTCACTTGTTAATTTCACACAATCATTCTGTCGTCTGTTGTATCATTTCCCCAATCCTAACCTATAAAAGTTTGTGGAAATCTTTTCCAGAGGAAAATGGTTTCAGATGACATCCTGTTTCACTTAGAGCTCCAGCTGTTGGAATTTAATTTGTACAAAATGGTGACGGTGTATTCTCTTCAAATCCTAACAAAATACACAAAAGGTTTGTGGTTGTAATGTCACAACACATGAAGAGGTTCACAGGTTATAAAAGTGACTCCCGTAACATATTTAGACTTCAAAAAGCTTCAACGATACTTAAAAAAAGACTATCAAAATATCTGGCTCTCCTTCAGGTATTGGACAACACATTAGGAATATGGCACCTGAAAATAAAAAGCTGGTACCTGGTAGTCCAACATGGTAAGCAAAGGGAGAAACTCCAGAATGCGAGGCTCGAAGTAGTATGGGAAGATCCAAATCATGGGCATGTCAACATTAGAGTCACCTGAGCACATGAAGGTAGAGTTTAAAAAGATTTCCTGCATTTAAATCAGAATAAGTATGGCAAAGAACCTTTATATTATTGTTAAATGCCATTTGATGATATGAGAGTTTAAACCTGTACATTTTCTGAAGGTATCAGATCATGCATTATTAGAAGAAAGCAAAGATAGGTTAAATCTATATTCACAGAATGGTCTTTTACTGATACCTCTGTGCTGTTTTGAGCAGCACTGGAGGACAATAAACTTTAATCAGTAATAAAGATAGCAGTAAATTAAAAAGCGGTTGACCAGAGTTCTGCAGCTTCCTCCATGTCTGTGAGATCAGTGAGAAACTGTTGGCCAGAGGTTTGACTAGCCCACCGAATGGAGGGTCCACCACCATCATCACCTTCTTCCCATTAAGCTCCCTCAGGAAGGCTTCTAGAACGGCACTGGAGGCCTGAAAAGACACAAAGCCCAATCATTGAGAGCTGGAAATAGCATAAAGCTCAGTCTGCCACTAAACTCTTACCTCTCCACCAAAGAAGTGATGGTTGAACATGTTGTAGTGACAGAACTCGTCTCGACTGTAGAACTGAGCATATCTGAAACGCAGAGAAATTATTCTGATGCTTCATAGAACTTGTTCAGGCTGAGAAAACAGGTTTGAACTCATCTGCTGAGTACACACTTCAACAGGAAACACTCAATGGATCCAGAGGTACTCTATCCAAGTAACAATAATGTGCTGCAGGCTGAAGCTTTAAACAGCACAACCCGCCACATCTGCACTTCTTTAGAGAAACGCAACAGTAAAGACACAGCACCACAACTCAGGTAAGAACTCATTTTTAACAGCATTTCTTTTATTTAAATACGTAATTTCATCTGCTTTCACAAGGTATGCATTACGTTCAGAACATGACAAGAAGATTAATGGTTAGCTTAAAATTAAACTATGTTTGACAGCAGAAAGTACAACCTGCTTATTCAGACACTGTTTATTAAATTAAATGGGTCGTTTAGACCAAATTATAAAACTTCCTTTTAGAACACTAAACGGAAAAAATGATAGTTTAGAGGAAAAAAAAGACCTTCAGCATTAACAGCCAAGTTCCACGAAACCAGAGGAACTAGTTTACAGTGCTGGAAAAAAGAATTTACAACAATGGAACCCATTTTCTTACAAAGCAACCTCTAACTTCAGTTTATTTTACCAGGATTTTACATGACTAAGTATAAATACAGCTGCCTCAGAGGCTTGTTAGAGAACATTAGAGATCCTTTGCAGTTTTGTTGCTGGGGAAGCAGCATCAGAGCCAGGGAAATAAAAAAGCTCAACAAGCTGATAAAGAAGGCTGGCTATGTTCTGGGGACTCCTCTGGAACCTCTGGAGATCATTGTGCAAAGAAGGATTCTTCATAAAATGAACATTATAAAGAGAACCCTGAGCATCCTCTTCATGAGACTGTCCTACAACAACAGTGTCTTCAGTCAGAGGCTTCTTCAGATGTGCTGTAAGACGGAGCGCTACAGGAGATCCTTCCTGCCCACAGCCATCAGCATCTACAACAGCTCTTTGAAGAAACCTTCATAATAAGCTACAACAACATTTTATTTCCCTTTGGGATTAATAAAGTATTTCTGAATTGAATTGAATCCCTCTCCCTAGACACCTCGTCCAGCTCCTCCGGGGGAAGCCCAAGGCTTTCCCAAGCCAGCCGAGAGTGGATGAATGTGGAGGAGCAGCGGCTCTACTCCGAGCCCCTCCCGGATGGCCGAGCTCCTCACCCTATCTCTAAGGGAGTGCCCGGCCACCCTACGGAGGAAGCTCATTGCAGCCGCTTGTATCCGGGATCTCGTTCTTTCGGTCATGGCCCAGAGTTCATGGCCATAGGTGAGGGTAGGAACGTAGACCGACCGGTAAATCGAGAGCTTCAATTTTCGGCTCAGCTCTCTGTTCACCACAACGGACCGGCAAAGCGCCCCCATTACTGCGGCAGCCGCACCAATTCTTAAGTCAATCTCCCGCTCCATTCTTCCCTCACTCGTGAACAAGACCCCGAGATACTTAAACTCCACTACTTGAGGCAGACACTGCCCTCCAACTTGAAGAGGACAAGCCACCCTTTTCCGGTCGAGAACCATGGTCTTCTTCATCCCAGCCGCTTCACACTCTGCTACGAACCGCCCCAGCGCATGCTGTAGGTCCTGGCTAGAGGGGGCCAGCTGGACCACATCATCTGCAGAGACGAAATCCTCTGGTCCCCAAACCAGACCCCCTCCGGCCCTTGGCTGTGCCTAGAAATTCTGTCCATAGATGTTATGAACAGGACCGGTGACAAAGGGCCGCCCTGCCCGGAGTCCAACATGCACCGGCAACAGGTCCGACTTAGTGCCGGCAATGCGGACCAAACTCCTGCTCTGCTAATGTTAGAGAACTTGAAGATGCTTATCTCACTCTTCTTGATAAGGTCAGTGCTCTGTTTAATTCAGTTTTATTTAATTCAGTTTATTTATAAAGCACCAGCATACAACAAATGTCGTCTCAAGGCACCTTACAAAAAAAGATAAAGTCAATCCAATCATAAAGAGTCCTAGTCAATTACATCTACTCTAATTTGATCTTAGTTATTAAACAATGGTGTCAAGGAGAGTTAATTATTCAAATTCAAAAGCCATCTCATCCATTGGCTTGACAGCAGCTATCTTGAATTTTGTAAGTAAAACAAAGAGCTGTGTCCAAGCTAAATCAGGTGATCAATTAGGCCAGCAGCACTATAGGCAGAAAGCAGCTCACACTCCTGAAATGATTTGATCGATCCATGCATAAGAAAGCCACATGGCAGAAGATTTAAAGTACCACTAGCATGGAAAACTGTTTTAAGAAATATTTAATTCCATCAGCTGGAACCTTTTTTAATACAGAGAAATACTAAAATAATCCTAAAATGTGTCTTGTTTTTATCAAACATAAGAAAACTAAGAAAACTGTTTTTAAACGCTTATTTTTTTAGGTTTTATTTGGGGGGAGGGTATGACTGTGTGGGGGGAATTATGTACTAAGCTTATTGTTTCAGCCAAGTGTTTTGTGCATTTTTGGAATTCATTTGTATGGTATTTTCTTGCTAGATGCTGAAGAAAAAAAAACACATTTTATTTACATATAAAAAGGACAATAAAGTATCTTATTTCATCTTAAATAGCATCTTGAAGACCAAGAACACAGCAGACAGTTCAGGGAGAAAGTTTAAAGCAGAAAACCAACACTGCATGTCACCACAACATACAATGCTTTTTGTGAAACATGGTAGTGACAGCATCATGGTCTGAGGATGCTTTCCCTCAGCAGGGACAGGGAAGCTGGTCAGAGTTGTTTGGTAGATGAATTAATCTAAATCCAGGATAATCCTGGAGAACTTCACAGTTATCCACTCTACTACTTTGTGTAGGTTTGTCACATTAAACAATGTTCAAACAAACAGATTTGTAGCTGTAAAGTTATAAAATGCCAAAATGTTCAATGGACATAAATGTCACTGTACGTTCCAAATAAAGCAAAGGCAAAATGATAAAAATTATTTGAGCTAATTCCAAATGAAAATTTATTTTTTACATGTTTTCCTTCATTTTTAACTAGCCTTAGTCCCTAAGAAATGGCTGAAAAACAATCGTCCATTAGTGATGGACAGCCAGTTCAAAGTGAGCGCTTGGATTCCTCTGCTGGCCTCCCCAGCTTCCTGCAGGATGGGGCAGGCTTCACTCCTCTGGACTCCAGCACCAATAGTGCTGTTCAACCTTTCCCACGGTCACCCAAACTACAGAGGAAGGCAACCAAAGATGCACAGGCCTCTCAGGTAATTTTGTGGCTCAGCTGAGATGGTGATTCACATCAATATACTGTTTGACTTCAGTCAGGTTCTAAGAACCGCGTTTTGTTTTGAAGACTCTGCTGTGCTCAAGGTTTCATGGACACCAACCCAAACTAAGAAAAGTAAAGCAGTTCTTTCATTTGTCACGTTCTCAAGAAAATGTCTAAACTTGCCAAACAAATCGATTTATTGTATAGATAGGATTAAATAGCAAACCCAGAAAGTGTGTCTTTAGTATCTAGAGCACACTACAGTAAATAAGATAATTTAGTACATTCAGGTCCTAATCTTCAACAGGTTTTTGTATACAAAAACCACATACAAACATGTTTGTGCCCGCAAAGCTGATCTACAAACGAGGTGCTAACAAATTGCGTGTGTAAAATCAGTGAAACAGCGGGGCCAGACTTTTTAGTGTGTTTACCTTCATAAATATGCAAAACATATAATAACCCGAAGGTGCAAATTTGTCGTAGGGGGATATGCAAATGTATCCCTTAACAACTGAAAACCTTGAAGAGGATTACGAGGTGCTGTTTTTGGGTCTAGATTTAGCACGTCTGAAATGCAGGTACTGACTGGGACGCAAAAATGTCTGAGGCATAGATAGAATGAGAGAAAGAGAATCTTCTGTACATGTGTCAACAGATTTGGATTGTGAAAAATAAAAATAATAAAAATTGATAATAAAGGATTCTATGTAGGATTATATAAGATCATATATAAGACCATAGAAGCGCTCACAGCCCGTGTAACTGTAATTACACATCATGTGAAGGACCCATTGTGCTTTCATGTTGATAATATAATTAATAGAAAAGAAATAAAGACATTATAGAGCAGATTAAATCTTTCATTCACAAACTGGGTGCTAAAATTACTTCTCAGCAGGTGAAAAACTATTATTTTAAGGTGGCTTTTCCATGTGATGAAAAAGACAGTGTATGGTTTAACCTCGTCACTGAATGAAACACATTGCATAATTGACAGTAAGATTGTGTCATTGCAGAGCATTTGGAGCTGGATCAGTTTGATTACGCTGTTTAAATGTGAACATATACCAGAGGAGGGTTTATAGAAATAAAAATGATTATATGTCACCAAAACACAATTTAAACAATCAAACATGTACATTGTTAAAATATTGGCAAAACAAAAAAAATGAATTCAGTAAAATCATTGGAAAATAATTTACTTTTACATATATAAATGTTTGATTTAAATGCTTTGCAGGACAGCCATGTGAAAATATGTTTTCAAGCCATAAACATACAGATTGCCAGACTGCTAGACTCTGAACTCTTCAAAAAATTTAAAGAAAAAAAATAAAAAGAACATGGTGAGTCTCTGAAAATAATTAAAAGTTCAAGGGATGCAAACCTCTAACAAATTAATTGACAGACATGTTTGTCTTTTATATTGCTAATATTGATTGTGATTTGTTAGTTGTTTGTGAGTTACGTTGAGCAACACAGTTAAGCTGTGCGCGCTTCTGTGGTGTTGTCAGTCTAGAAACAGCACTGAACAGCTGCCCCATGTTTGCACCAATGGCAGAGGGCACGCTCAACTTTGGACACAGCTCTGCCCTCCTGTGCAATGGCCTGAAATCCAAGTTTTCATTAAAGGCGAAGCAGAATGTAGTCTTTGCCTCAGTGGGTCCATCCGAACCCCAAACAAAGTATTTGCTGGCAGAACAACATCAGCCTTCAGCTTGCGCACTTACACACTCAGAGGCGCCCAGCGCAAATGAACAGATTGAAGAAATAATCTTGCAATGACTGCAGCTTCTGCTGCTGCTGTGAATAGTGATGAGAAAGTTTAACTACACAATCTAGAAAAGCAAGAGCAGAACAGAAACAGCAAAACAGAAGGAAAAAAAAGCAACTGGTGATTCATAATGATGCAGCGTAACAACACCTGCATGCTTCAAGCAACACAGCTTTTGTTCACTTTTCCTCTAGCTTCACTGAAGGCAGTAGCAGCCAGCCAGTAGCACATGCAATTTCCTAATTTAAATAGGGCGGTCTGCAGCTCTTTTGCACCTGTATCCGTACGCACGCACAATCTCTGAAAATCGCACACAGCAAACCCACTTATTGCAAGTGCAATTTCTTTTTTTTTGTACAAGCAAATTAGTGCTCCTTTATTTGCAATCTTTGACGATCAGGCCCACAGTGTTTAGCAGAAATGTTCATTGTGATATTATGTTGGTAAATGCTAAGATCTATGTTGACCATAAACAACAACAGTTCATCCACCTGGCACATGAAAGTGTGTATCCTATTAGTGTATACACTGCATCCAAACTGTCCTGTAGCTCCCCTCACTATCATCTGCAGGGCTGTCTTGTCTGACACCGTGCAGCTGAAGTACTGTTGTGATTAGGAATCTGAATATATTATTTAATATTAATACTTTCACATTTTATTAAATAATATTTTGGTGTGTTAAGGGTTGTCCTGTGAATACCAGGCCAATAAGGCGGTGGTATTAGGACAAAATTGAAAGGGATGAGCCAAGCTCTGGCATTATTGAACACACACACAGAATGAATTCACACAATTTCTTAAAATACAAGAATTCATTAACAGTCAGTCAGTCAGTCAGTCAGTCATTCATTAACAAAAATTTGTAAAGTCAAACATATTTCAATCAACAAACTCTTTGCCATGCTAAATCAACCCAACTAAACTACCAAGCAAAATGAAACAAGTGAATCAAAGATGGTTGAAAACCATGACCGAAAGAGTGATGCAATATTACTATGTTTGAGAACCAATGATTATCTTGAAGAATCTAGAAATGAAGTCAAGTTAGTCTTGGATCCATCTTAGGCAATAATTGGTATACCTTCAAACAACCAATCACAAGATCGGGTAAAACAACATTTTAAAGAACGATTTGCTGAATAAAACCAACCTTCTAGATGTCTAATTCTTAACGCTGTTTAATTAGCTGCCTTTATTTATTTATTAAAATCATATTTATGGAAATTTAATTAAGGAAATATTAAAATATTATATAAGGAAATATTATTTTGAATAAGAAACAAACCTTTTGGATAAAAGGGTCTTAATGCTGTTTAATTAGTTATCAAGTTTAGTAAAATAATATTTACGGAAATACTTATTTCCTAGATTGGAAATTAACTTTCAAGGGTAAATTATCTTCAGCTGACTCAAAGTGGGCCGGTCTGTGTTTAAAAACCACCCTTTAAATAAAGTTTGTCTTAACTTAAAAAAAACTTCAAAAAAAAAAAACAACACAGAACACATCCTTAGCTGAGTGCTAGTCTGCTGGCACTTACTGTAGCTGAGTTTCTCAACACAAACAAAAACAAACGTCATTAAACTAACATTTTGATTATTAACTCCAAACTAATCTTCTCTGCCCAAACACTACCTCTTATGTAAACTGTGCTGAGGAGAAGTTATCCAGGGCAACGAGGTTGAGGAAAGCATCCACAATGAACAAAGGGTTAACTTGCAGCTAACCTCCGTAGCTGTGGGGTGGGTGGCTAGTTCTGCCAGCCTGGGCTAGATAAAGCAGCATCATGTGTTGCGGTACCTTTGTGCTTCTTTCAGAACGGAAAAACCGCTCCACTCAGCGTGTAGAGACAGGGTCTCTGCTAGGAACTCTCTGGAACACAGTTTGTTTCTGTAGACCTCAGAAAGAAAAGTCAAGCCACGCTTGCACCTCAATTGTGAGTATGTGAGTATGGAACTAACCAATGCCAGAACGTAAGGCAGCTAGCTATTAAACACATAAGCTGCTTGCATCTCAAATGCAGAACTATAACATGCTTAGCATTTTCCCCCATCAAGCGCACCACAGAGGTGATGAAGCATCAGGTACAGGATCACTTCGAGAACGTGCTGTGTCTACTAAAGCAGGATAGGCAGTCCTGGACTCTCTGAGGTCTTTAGGTATTTATGATCAGAATCCTCCTTTTGCTGTGAAGTGGCCTAAAACTGTAGGAATGTGTTATTCTGTACAATATCTGTCATGTAGTTAATCTTCTGCCTTTTTGATAATCACACAGTATGTTCAAAATAAATTTAATTTATTCTGTTATTATTCATATATATATATATATATATATATATATATTATATAATATATTATATATATATATTTTTTTTTTTTTTTAACTGGACCTTACCTGATTTAACTTTATTTTTATATTTCGCCTTGATTTGCTGCCACATCCTTTTTGTGCCTGTTGGCTTGCACATAGGCATACATTTATTGCAAACTCACACTTTATTATTTTTTTGAAGGTTAAATAAGTGTAGTGTTGAGGATTCAACTTTAACTCTGTCAAATCACCCTCATACATTTTCTTGGTCTCTGCCACACTACTTCTCGCTATTTTGCAGCAGCAACAGTATTGCTTTTCCTCTTAAATATGTGCTGATATTCTCCATATGATGTCATCAATATTTCTTATTCCATCAAGTAGAAATAGGAACTTTAAGGTTTCTTATTTCTGGGGATGGGTACCTTTCACATTTCAACCAATACCGTAACGATACACGGTACCTGGGAATCGATACCGGTACTCACCGGTACCAGTTTTCGGTACTTTTGTGTGTGTTTATGTGATTATAAATGTTAATTTGTTTAATAATAAAATCTCAAAAATGTTCAATTTAACATTTATTTCTCAATATATAAACTTTAATGAATATATCAAAACAACATACAGCAGTTTTTATTGTAACATCTCAGTTGTTTCAAACATTTCTTCAACATTAACATTAAAATTGACTACGCAGTGTAATGCACAAATTAAAACCCAGCCATGTTGCTGGCTGCAGACGACGAGTTAATAACGAATGCAGGCGTGCTAATGGTTCTGAATGCAGCAGTTGTAGCTGTAGATATGACCCCCCCACCCCCCCAAAAAAAATCTGATCCAGTCAATATAACCCCCCCCAATAAAATAACATCATTCTGATTTAGAAATATATCCTGCATACATAAGTTGCCAATTTTCTTTTATTTTCATTTGCCAGCAAAATAGCATCATCATCTGGTAATGTAACCCCCCTCCTCCTCCCAAAAACTTGGCATCACCCAACCCGCTTTCTCCACCAGGCATTCACTGTTTGCTGTACTTCTGATTCATTCGCCGAGTGGTCGTACTCTCAAAAAAGCGCACAGACGATTTTTCACTGTTGGTCGAGAGAAACACCTTCTAAAACGAGCAACAATCAAAATGATGTAAATATATATCTATTGTTAAGCTGATGATTTGCTTTCTATGCTGCTCGCACACGCCTGTACATGCAGACACACTGAATGGCGGTGCATGTAGACTAACTCCGAAATACAGTGTTACCCAGGTGCTTTGTTAGATCTGTCACTTGGGCCTCTGGGGCTGAAGCTCCAGATGTTTTCAGAACAGCCCCAAAACTCATGAAAGACATTTAGGAGTGTATGTCTGTTCAAAAAACACATTAAGCCCCAAAATGACAGATTTTACATTTTTATTAAAAACAATCAGATTTGTTTCTATTGTGTTCCATATAATCTCTGCCCGCTCTACCTAACCTGACAATGAGTCTAAAGGAAAAAAAAATACAAAAAGTGGTTATTTGCACGCACGCGGTGCAGCGACTGTGCAACTACGAGCACAGGCTCAGGCGGGCTGGCAATTTGTTCATTCTGGAGTCGTCCAGAACGGCTGTTCAGTACAGGAGCGTTGGCCTGCCTTATTTATTACCTGAAAACTTACACTGAGCGCATCAAACAGGGCTACAATAGGGGAGACTGTTCATTTCAGAACAGCTGCAGAGCCAACTGGAGAGAGGGAGCCTGGTGTGTGTGTTCGCCCAGGCACAGGTGGAAGCAGAGCGGCTTAACCCAGACTGAAGTTAGCATTAAACCTGAGAGCTGGCTTAGAATGGGCTAATTGTAAGTTAGCACTGATCATTTATTCACCCAGCAAGATATGAGGAGGTGGTTAACAAATTAGCATCATCAGGATCATGATGAGCCCTATAGTCCAGTTCTACATGTAGATAGAAACAGGTTTTGCCCAATAAAACAAGAAAATATCTCCTGATTCCAGTAAGACACAGTAGAAAGAGCAAAAGTAAGCCTCCCTACCTTCTTTCACATCTACTAATCCTAAACATACCGCTCTGGGTTGTTTAAAAAGTGCAGAATGAATGAGAAATAAATCATTGTTAATCACAGGTAGACCATTAATTAACTGCTTTATTTTTCTGAATAATACATGTAATATATAAACTAAACTCAAGGATAAACTAGGATACAGTGTTACTCTATGTAATACATACATAACACTTTATGTATACACTAAATAAAAACTGTAAATTTAGTACTGATTTGTACTGAAAAGGTGAGAGTCCAAGAGAGGTCCAGGATGAGGCCCCATGTTCTATTTAACACCTTTTTCTCTACAGAAAGTGTTTAATAGTAAAGGCTGAACTAATGGCTCAGTGGAGAACAACAGAAATGAAGGGCTGGAAAGATGGCAGATGCTGCAGACTCAGCAGAGACACCCAGACGTCCCTCTCCCCAGACACCTCCTCCAGCTCCTCCGGGGGGAGCCCAAGGCTTTCCCAGGCCAGCCGAGAGACAAAGTGCCTCCAGCGTGTCCTGGGCCGTCCCCTGGGCCTCCTCTCGGTGGGATGTGCCTGGAACACCTCCCGAGGAAGGCTTCCAGGAGGTATCCGGTATAGATGCCCAAGCCACCTCAACTGGCTCCTCTCGATGTGGAGGATCAGCGGCTCTACTCCACCCCCATTAGTGAGGCAGCCGCACCAGTCCGTCTGTCGATCTCGCTCTCCATTCTTCCCTTACTCGTGAACAAATCCTTGAGATACCTGAACTCCTCCACTTGAGGCAGGAACATCCCTCCAACCTGAAGAGGACAAGCCACCCTTTTACGGTCGAGAACCAAGGCCTCGGACTTGGAGGAGCTGATCTTTATCCCAGCCACTTCACACTCAGCTGCAAACCGCCCCAGTGCATGCTGAAGGTCTTGGCTAGAGGGGGCCAGCATGACCACGTCATCTGCAAAAAGAAGAGACGAAATCCACTGGCCCCCAAACCTGGCCCCCAAACCAGAGCCCCTCCGGCCACTGGCTGCGCCTAGATAAAAGTTATCAACAGGACTGGTGACAAAGGGCAGCCTTGCCGGAGTCCAACATGCACCAGGAACAGGTCCGACTTAGTGCCGGCAATGCAGACCAAACTCCTGCTCCGCTTGAACAGAGACCGGATGGCCCCACCACGAGAGACAAAGTTGAATGCCTTCTCCAGGTCCACAAAACCCATGTGGAGCAGTTGGGCAAACTCCCCCCCGAGTACCCTGCAGAGGGTTAGAGCTGGTCCAGTGTTCCACGGCCAGGACGAAAGCTACACTGCTCCTCCTGAAGCCGAGGTTAGAAGATCGGCCGGACTCTACTCTCTAATACAGTGGAGGGCAATAAATTTTGTTTCTTCCCCTTCACAGATTGATTCTCTTGTTCATAGTGTTACTTCATCATTGCGTGGTGCATTAGACAATGCGCCCCCTTTGAAAAAGAAGGAATTATTCATAGGGGCTGGCTCCCTGGTTTAATTAAAAAGCTGCATGTTTTAAAGCAAAATGTTAAAATTAAAAGAAAAATGGCGCTCTACACACCTAGAGTTTTCTACATAATCTAGA
Organism: Crenichthys baileyi; assembly: GCA_036173005.1. NCBI lineage: Eukaryota > Metazoa > Chordata > Actinopteri > Cyprinodontiformes > Goodeidae > Crenichthys > Crenichthys baileyi. The sequence continues at coordinate 345,434 of JAHHUM010000598.1, forward strand.
AAAATACCCAACTGTTGTATAAAAAGACACTTCCCCAAGCCAGAACAGCTGATTTCTCATCATTAATAGAAGAGAACAAGAATAATCCTAGGTTTCTCTTTGGTACAGTTGCTAAAATTACACATAGCTCTGTTGAGCCATCCATTCCCTTAGCTCTCAGTAGTCATTACTTTATAGTATTCTTTTTAAATAAAATTGATTCTATTAAAAAATAAAATCTTTGACATACTCCCAAAGATAATTACTTCATCCTCAGCAAGTGAGACAACATTGGAAGTAACTGTAGAACCTGATCTGTGTTTGGACTGCTTTGATCCTTGGAGCTTCCTGAGTTATCAGAATATTTAGCTTCATCTAAACCCTTCAACTTGTATGTTAGACCAAATCCCAAAACCCAAATTATTTAAGGAAGGTTTTTCCCCCCTTTCCAGCCCCCTTTTAGATATGATTAATCCATCTTTAGTAAATGGATACGTACCACAATTTTTTAAGGTAGCTATAAAAAAACCTTTACTTAAAACTTCGGTTGATCGAGATGACTTGAAAATTAGCCTCAGTTATGGTTGAGGGGCAAACACCCCTCAATTCTGCTACCTGTATGACCCCTTCTCTTTTTCCAATGGGTTTAATCAGTCTGACAAGGGGGAAACCCAATCCTTGTGGTTTTTAGTATAACAATGACCATCAGTGAGACTCCTTGTTGGGGTGCCTTGAAACGACATTGTTGAAAATAAGTGCTGTTTAACTAAATAATCTGAACTGAAACTTTCTGTGTAGTTATGCTGCTATAGGCTTAGGCTGCTGGAGGACATAATGGGCACTTCTAGTCTCTTCGCTACATTCTCACACTACTCTCCAATTTTACCTTATTTGCTGTCATTTCAGCTTTTAACTTTATTTTCTCTCTCTTTTCCTTTCTTAGAAGCTACACCTGGCCTGACTCTGTGTCTACCTGTGACACCTTTCTGGAAGGGGGCGTCATCCAAGCTTCTGCTGGCAACAACTTAATGCTCACCCCCTCTACCAATGATGCACTTGGTCCTGTCTTTCAGTGTTTAACCCTGTCTCTCTCCTAGACATGGCGATTGACTTAGCTTTTACTGTAACTAATTATATGTGCTCTCTTTCAGACTCTAACCTTGAAGACTGGCTCAGAGTTTATATGTTCTTTCTTTCTAGATGAAACGACTAAAGGAGCTACATCCACTAGCATTTAATTTTCCTTCCTATAGAAAGTACTCCTGGATCAGTGCTTCTGTGTTCTTTTTGAGTCTCTGGTCTGTTCTCTCAAACCCCCAGTCGGTCGTGGCATATGGCCGCTCACACCAAGCCAGGTTCAGCTGGAGGTTTCTTCCTGTTAAAAGGGAGTTTTTCCTCTCCACTGTCGCTACATGCATACTCAGTAAGAGGGATTGCTGCAAAGTCAATGCCAGCGACTGTCCACTGTCGCTACAGGCTCATCCAGGAGGAATGACTGCTACAAGTCTCTGACTCCATGCAATCTGCTGGGTTTCCTTAGATAGAAAAACTTTTCATCCAGTTTGAATAAATAACTGAATCTGACTCCACTGCTCAATGGTTAGGATTAATTGGAATGTATGTACCTGACTTTGTGAAGTGCCTTGAGACGACATGTGTTGTGAATTGGCGCTATATAAATAAACTGAATTAACAAGAACAATATCAGAGATGTGTGGTCAAGGATGAAAAAGATCACAGGCTTCAAGCAAAACTAAGATCGGACTGATGGATGTCTGGAGAGAACCAATGAACTAAACATATTCTTCAATAGGTTCAGTTCAGAAACAAGCTCAGCATCCTCCTTTCCTGCTCACAGCCAAACAGACCTCCCACCCTCCTTTGACCCACAGCTTTTCTGTCACACCTCAAATGTTTTATCTTCCACCTCAGCCATGGACCCTTCTGCTTCTACATGTTTGCCTTCAACCAAATCAGAAGATGCTGATGCTCCCTTTGCCTCCCCCTTCCACCTGTGTGTCTCAAGAGGTCAGGTAAAAAAAAAACAACTGGAAAGACTGAACCAGAATAAGGCTGCAGGTCCAGGTTGTGTCAGCACTGGAGTCCATAAGGCCTTTGCAGAGCAGCTCTGTGGGATTCTGCACCACCTCTTCAACCTTAGCCTGGACCTGAAGAAGGTTCCAGTGTTGTGGAAGACTTCCTATCTTGTTCCGGTACCAAAGAAAACTCACCCATCAGTCCTCAATGACTATAGACCTGTTGCCCTGACATCCCACAACATGAAGGTCCTAGAGAGACTCCTGTTGGCCCACCTGATCAAGCAAACAATATACTCAGGACCTCCCTTCAGTTTGCCTATCGCTGTGGAGTTGGAGTTGAAGATGCTATAAAACACCTGCTTCAACAAATCCACTGTCATCTGGAGAAAGCTAGGTGCACTGTGAGGATCATGTTCTTTGATTTCTCCAGTGCATTTAACACAACCCAACCTGATTTGGTTTGTCAGAAACTCCAGAAGACTCAGGTAGAGGCCTCAACAATCTCCTGAATCAAAGACTACCTGACAAACAGACCCCACTTTATGAGACTGAAGGGTTGTGTGTCTAACCAGGTAGTCAGCAGCACCACAGGAGGCTGTACTCTCACCATTCCTCTTCACTCTGTACACCTCAAACTTCCAGTACAAGACAGACTACTGTGACCTGCAGAAATACTCAGATGATTCTGTAGTCGTGGGGTGGATCAGAGATGGACAGGAAGCTGAGTACAGGGAGCTGGTGGAGCACTTTGTTTTATTCACATTCAAGATGAGGTGATTTCATTCTACACCATGCTACAAAGGAGATGATTGTAGCTTTTAAGAGAAACAGGAATAGGCCAGACACTATTTCCATCATGGGAGAAGAAGTGGAGTTGGTGGAGGAGTATAAATACCTTGGTGTTCACCTGGACAACAGACTGGAGTGAAGATGCAACTGTGAAGCCGTCTATAAGAAGGGACAGAGCAGACTGTACTTGTTGAGGAAGCCTAGGACCTTCAGTGTTTGCAGCAGATCTTCTATAAGTCTGTTGTGGAGAATGTGATCTCTTCTGCCATCATCTGCTGGGGTAGCAGCATCAGAGCCAGGGACTTAAAGAAGCTCAAGCTGATAAAGAAAGTTGGCTCTTCTCAGGAACCTCTGGAGATCATTTTGCAAAGAAGGATTCTTCATAAAATGAAGAACATTATGGAGAACGTTGGCCATCGTCTTCATGAGACTTTTGTACAGCAACAGAGTGTCGTCAGTCAGAGGCTTCTTCAGATCTGCTGTAAGGCAGACGCCACAGGAGATCCTTCTAGAAAAATGCATTAAATCAAATAAAAATTAGTTTACTTCCTTCTTACATTCTATTTATGATTGATTTTGTGTCAATTGGTCACATGACCTGCAAGCTATTTAAGAAAAATGGTGAATTTCAGTCTATTTGGATGATTTATGAATGATTTTGTCTCAATTGGTCACATGACCTCAAAGCTGCTAAAGAAAAATGGCGAATGTTGATATAAAAAATTTATAAAAAATTGAAAAGCATTTAAATCAGATAAAAATGGGTGTGCCTCATCTATCCATTTAAGTAGAACAATTTCAGACAGATTTTGTGTCAGTGGGTCACATGATCTGAACGCTATTTAAGAAAAATGCTCATTTTTGACCACAGAAATTCCCAAAAAATGTAAAAAAGACTTAAAATGGAAACAAAATGAGTGTGCCTCATCTGTCCAGTCTAGTAGAACAATTTCAGACAGATTTTATGTCAGTGGGTCACATGAACTGGAAACTTTGAAGAAAAATCACAATTTTGGACAACAAAATCCTAACAAATGTAATAAGGCTTAAAATGGAATACAAATGAGTGTGCCTCGTTTATGTAATCTAGTAGCATGATTTACCATTGTTTTTGTTTCAGTTGGTCACAAGACAAGGAATTTATTTATTCTTATTTCCCAGGAGTGTTTGGTTCGGAAAGTTATTGACGGTCCCTATCTGAACCACCGCGCGTCAAAAGAGGAAGCAACAGAGAGCAGCTTGCAGAAATCTGAGTTCCTTAATCGGATCAACCGTGAAGCTAGATGCCGCTAACTCAGCGGAGCTTGAATATCTAATATCCAGGCACACTCCGACGAGTCCCGACCCCAGGCCTGTCTCCAGGGTAGGACCCCGGCTCTGCCGTACCGGGCGACGTCACCTGCCTCGATGGTGTGGTCCTCATGAAGGTGTCTTGATCCGCTCTTTGTCTGACACGTCACCCAGAGCCTGTTTGCCATGGGAGACCCTAACAGGGGCATTTAAGCCCCAAACAACATAACCTGTCAGTCAGGTTCGCCCAATATGTGTGAGCTCATGGTGGATGGAGTATGGCGTCTGGCACAGTAATGCACGCGGTGTATTCCTGGTGGAGAATGTCTGTCCATGTCATGACATTCGAAGCACAAGCAACCCAGGTGGTGGGTCAACTGATGCATTTTGAAACAGATTTTGACTTGGGTTGCACAAAAATAACCAAACACCCATAGAAATAACTCATAATGGGTTAAACATTTCATAACCCAGCATTTGGATAGATAAAATAACCGAGGATTTTTTAGTGACTAGTAGGAATGTAATTTTCACTAGCATGAATTGTATCTTAGTGATCTACAAATGGAACAACAGAGAGGAATGCGCTTTGAATAAATGTTCAAATTGGCTGCCAAGAGCTGTTAGTCATCATTCCACACCCCACGTCATCTAAGGGAGCAGCAGTTTGAAACTAAAAAAAAAAAAATCTGATACTGAAAAAAAAAAAATCTTGAATATGAACAGTAGTTTTAAACATTTCAGTTTCAAACTCTTCATTTTCAGTTTCAACATTATTTTTCAGTTTCAATCCTTTTTTTTCAGTTTCAAAACAACAAATGTTTTCGGACAAACTTTATGGCCCCAATTTAGCTCCATACCCCACACCTACAAACAGACTCACTCAAAAACACAGGCACCCTATGTCGGCCGGCTATGCTAAAATGCGCTGGCGAGAACTCTACTCTACTCGTCAAAGGTTTTAAACATACTTTCTCATTTACTGGTTTTCTTTTATGTTTATGACCATTTGCAAGGTGGTGCAGTTGGTAGCACTGTTGCCTTGCAGCAAGAAGGTCCTGGGTTCGATTCCCGGCCGGGGGTCTTTCTGCATGGAGTTTGCATGTTCTCCCCGTGCATGCGTGGGTTCTCACCGGGTACTCCGGCTTCCTCCCACAGTCCAAAGACATGCCTGTTAGGTTAATTGGTCACTCTAAATTGCCCTTAGGTGTATGAATGAGTGTGTGCATGGTTGTATGTGTGTTGCCCTGCGATGGACTGGCGACCTGTCCAGGGTGTACCCCACCTCTTGCCCATAGACTGCTGGAGATAGGCACCAGCTCCCCCGCGACCCACTATGGAATAAGCTGACTGACCATTTCCATTGTACATTGATTCTTACTGGCATCAAAAGGCACCAGAACTGTGTTTGAACACACTGAATTATGTAGCAAACTTTAAATATGTTTTATATTTTAGATTCCTTAAAGCAGCCACCCTTTGCTGTGATGACTGAAATTTTAACCTTTGGCCATCTCGCAATGAACCTCTGGGAAGTTCTTTCAAGACTCTTTAGAAAACCATTTCAGGTGACCACTGCATGAAGCTCATCGAGAGAATGCAGAGAGAGCAAAGCAATGTTTAAAATGTTTATTTCTCACTTTTTGTTTATTATATAATTCCATGTGTGAATTGATGCTGGATTGAATCTGGAATTAATAAAGTTTATCTTCAGAATTAGGATACTGTCTTGAAATATCTTTTTGTAGAGCAAAACTGCTCTGTCACGTGTAGGCAACCATCTGCTCCATATGGTATGCCTGAAACACAGCAACAGAACACATTAAATTAAAAAGGCTGAAATAATAATGGCCCAACATACTGCCTGTAAGGACACATGTACTGTCTGTTTTATTCAATTTTAAAGCCTAACTTTATCATAGTTAATGAACTTTCTATTTCTCGATAAATTATTCAAATACTTTCATTGTTCAGCAATTAACTGTACGTTGTGAATTAGGAGGGAACTAGACATGTGAGCAACTCTATGAATACAAGAGTTTGGCGTTTGACTATTCTGGAGCACACAGGTGTGTTTTTAAACAATATCGAGATGGAAAGACATTAGCAATATCCTTAGAGATGCAATTATTGCTACCCATTAATCTGGAAGGGGTGATAAGGCCTTTCAAAACTATCTGACTCATCATGCCACAGAGAGAAAGGATAGAAGTGGAAAATATTTAAGACAGACAATCTTTGGACTGGAGATCCAAATAAATTCACCTCATGACAGAGCTTAATCTCCAATGAAAAAAGTATGACTTCTTTGGAAAGGTTACCTGGAGAAAGCATTTTCTTTCTAAAGCAGCATGACTTGCATTTCTATGAGGCACATAACCTCTGGAACAGTGTGTCTTGAGCAGATGAGGCCCACATTGAGATGTTTCACCATAATTCAGAAAACCAAACACAGCACATCAACCCAAACACCTCATTCCAATTGTTAAGCATGGTGGGGGAGGGCTGATAATTTGGGCTTGTACACAGAGACCAGGGGAGCTTGTAGCCGTTGAGTTTAACTCCTCTGTATACTCAAACTCCCTGTGAAGCAATACATGAATGATTAACGAACAACAATAAAATATAAAAACTTACCTTAAATCAATGTCCAACAGCAGACTCTGCATCGGCTCATGTTTTTGCTCCACGTTTCTCAGCCTGATCAGTTCCTGTAGTCTGGCACAAACAACAAAATACGTGATCAATAATGTAAGAAAATACAAAATGCATAATTTTAGCAGGAGGTGCATGGTCAAAGTATGTGGTATGACACTTAAACTGATACTGATTTCTATCATGTAAACATATGTTAATATGTATAAGTTGTGTAAGAAGTTATCAAATCTGCAGCACACATTTTTTAGAACAAGAACAAAAACAAAAATAAAAACAAAAAAAAAAACGCTATCAAAAACACTACTTCAGAGGCACGACACAGGTGCAGGAGTAGACTGCGCGCCCCATATATAGAGGCTTCAGTGCTCAACGTGACTGTCCCCTGGTTCGAATCCTGGCCACGGCGACCTATGCTGCATGTCTTCCCCTTATCTCCCCGTCTACCTACTTTAACAAAAACTGACAAAATAAAAGGCCACTAGTGCTGCAAAACAAATCTTAAAAAAGACAATACTATATTCTAAAGGCACTCGACTGAGTTGAGTGGCAATATCTGTTTTTAACTTTGGAAAGCTTTGGCTTTAGTGACAACTATATAAACTGGATTCTGCTTATATATGCTCTGCCAATGGCATCTGTTCTTACAAATGGAGTAATTGGCCAGCCATTTGAGGCACTAGACAGGATGTCTCCTTTACTCTTTGCATTAGCTTTGGAACCGCTGGCAGTTGCTATTCAAAGAGGTTCATCTTCCAGGCATTACTGTAGGACATAGCCATCATAAACTAATGTTGTATGCGGACGATATTCTTCTTTTCGTGTCAGATCCGTCGTATACCCTCCCTGCCTTGCTCTCTTTAATTAACACATTCTCAGATATTTCGGGTTATAAGGTTAATTGGACAAAATCGGAGGCCTTCCAACTTACTGCGTTTTGCCCAAAAAAAATGTTTTCAGCTAGTATGTTATCCTGGCCCAAGGATGGTATCAAATACCTTGGAATAACTTTCCTACCCCAATTAACTGACTTGAGACGAATTTTGATCCATTGCTGGAAAAAATGAGGTTTGATCTAGAGCGCTGGGATCAATTATATCTTTCCATGTGGGGGAAGGTAAATCTGGGGGTGCAAATCATTTTGATGGGATTTAAGTACTTGCTACAGGCACTACCAGTACATCTTCCTTTAGTATATTTCAAACAGTTTGATAAGATCTGTAACTCATTCTTAAGGAATAAAAAAAACAAAAAACAGGTTGAATCTGCAAAAGCTGCAAAGACCTGTAGACAGTGGGGGTTTAGGTATGCCTAATTTGCCTAACCATTATTAAGCCTTTTCTCTCAGGCATTTGGCACATTGGTTTTTCCCTCCTGAGAGGGGTCCACCCTGGTTTGAGCTTGAGACTATGGCGTGTCTGCCATTTGCATTGACTAGATGTTTGTCAATTAACCTTGCTCCTCGGAACCAGTCACACCCTGTTCTCTCCCATTTGAAAGGGTTATGGAAAAGAATATCTCAAATTTTTAAATTCGACCCTCATCTTAATAGATAACCCCAAACTTTGTATAGGCAAAAACACCTTTTTTTGGAAGTCCTGGTTTCAAAAAGGAATATGTGAGATTGGTGATTTATATGAGAGTGGCTCATTAAAATCCTTTGAAACATTGGTTGGGGAATTTGGGTTACCCAGACAAGATTTCTGGAAATATTTACAATTAAGACATTTACTGGTTAAGACTTTTGGCTCCTCTACTTCTGTTCCTGTAAGCTGCAATACATTGGCAGATATAAAAAAAGGTGTTTGGTCATGGGCATGAAGCTGCAGTTTATTATAGAATGTTATCGACAGCCTTGGACCCCAATATTATGTTTCTTAAAAGATCCTGGGAAACAGATCTAAATCTTAGTTTCACAGAAGACGAATGGTATTCGATTCTTAGGAATGGGAAGAAAATATCTAGGGAACTTAAAACGAGACTGGTGCAATTTAAGATATTACATAGGGTTTACTGGACACCATGTAGACTGTACAGGGTTGGTTTGTTACATACTCCAGTTTGTTGGAAATGTCAGGAGGATAATGGCACACTGGTACATGTGTTTTGGGATTGTCCAAAAATCCAGGAATATTGGTTGCCAGTTCATGAAATTTTAGAAAAAAAATGTTGGATAAAATCAGCCCCTTTGTGACAAGCTCTATATTCTTGGGGATCCTTCAGCATTGAGTCACCTGGGTTCATCGATCCCTTCTCTAACTCACTGGACTGGTATAACTCCCTGGGCCAGCTTGCTGCCCTACAGAGATTATCTTAGAGACTGTTGAATAGGGTAGACGAGTACAATAAGAAGTGGTCCCACTACTGGATATGGGTTACATGGCATTTCCAGCTCAGACCTAATATTAATGTGTGTACTTACTGTAGCGCTGTGATTATCTAAATGTATTAGGAATATAGGTTATTATCGTTTTATGTTTCTTTTGTGTTTATTTGCTTATATATATACACAGTACAGACCAAAAGGTTGGACACACCTTCTCATTCAAAGACTTTTCTTTATTTTCATGACTATGAATATTGTAGCTTCACACTGAAGGCATCAAAACTATAAATTAACACATGTGGAATTATATACTGAACAAAAAAGTGTCAAACAACTGAAAATTTGTCTTATATTCTAGGTTCTTCAAAGTAGCCACCTTTTGCTTTGATTACTGCTCCCCACACCGAGCCATGATAGCACATCAATGCGAGCTGTGGCAAGAAGGTTTGCTGTGTCTGTCAGCGTAGTGTCCAGAGCCTGGAGGCGCTACCAGGAGACAGGCCAGTACACCAGGAGACGTGGAGGAGGCCGTAGGAGGGCAACAACCCAGCAGCAGGACCCCTACCTCCGCCTTTGTGCAAGGAAGAACAGGAGGAGCACTGCCAGAGCCCTGCAAAATGACCTTCAGCAGGCCACAAATGTGCATGTGTCTGCACAAATGGTGAGAAACTGACTCCATGAGGATGGTATGAGGCCCGACGTCCACAAATGGGGATTTTCCTCACAGCCCAACACCGTGCAGGACGCTTGGCATTTGCCAGAGAACACTGGGATTGGCAAATTCGCCACTGGCGCACTGTGCTCTTCACAGATGAAAGCAGGTTCACACTGAGCACATGTGACAGACGTGACAGAGTCTGGAGACACCGTGGAGAGCGATCTGCTGCCTGCAGCATCCTTCAGTATGACTGGTTTGGCAGTGGGTCAGTAATGGTGTGGGGTGGCATTTCTTTGGAGGGCCGCACGGCCCTCCATGTGCTCGCCAGGGGTAGCCTGACTGCCATTAGGTACCGAGATGAGATCCTCAGACCCCTTGTGAGACCATATGCCGGTGCGGTTGGCCCTGGGTTCCTCCTAATGCAGGACAAGGCTAGACCTCATGTGGCTGGAGTGTGTCAGCAGTTCCTGCAAGATGAAGACATTGAAGCTATGGACTGGCCCGCCCGTTCCCCAGACCTGAATCCGATTGAGCACATCTGGGACATCATGTCTCGCTCCATCCACCAACGTCACGTTGCACCACAGACTGTCCAGGAGTTGGCGGATGCTTTAGTCCAGGTCTGGGAGGAGATCCCTCAGGAGACCATCCACCGTCTCATCAGGAGCATGCCCAGGCGTTGTAGGGAGGTCATACAGGCACTTGGAGGCCACACACACAATACTGAGCCTCATTTTGACTTGTTTTAAGGACATTACATCAAAAGTGGATCAGCCTGTAGTGAGTTTTTCCACTTTAATTTTGTGTGTGACTCCAAATCCAGGCCTCCATTGGTTAATAAATTTGATTTCCATTGATGATTTTTGTGATGCGTTAAATGGTGCTTTATGTGTGGAATTGTAGTACTTTTGTGTTTTTGGTTTGATGGTAACTTAATAAAGTTTAACTCATAAAAAAAAGAAATAATATTTACTATATCTTCAAATATACCTGGGGTATACTGATAACTAGTTTGAGTGCCAATATACCTAATTAGGTCAAAACCATTTATTCTTAATACAATAATGTTTCACTAGTGTTACGTCAAGGCACATTACACTAGAAATTATAGTTTAGTTCCTGTTTGTGGTCTTTAAACAATAACAAACAAAAACAGCACAGATATACTATATATTTTTGCAAAAGCTGAACAATTTTAATCTTTGAGGGTAAAAATGTTAAATGGTTGATCTTTCCTATTTTTGCAGCTACCAACAGTAATTAACAATTGTATAAGACATAATATATCAGAACACTTTAAATTAGACATTACAGTGTGTACTGTGCCAATAAAAACATTTTAAATGAGAAACTAAGGAGATTCACAATTGCAGCTCCTTTGTTTCCTAATGTATAGTCTCCGTTTTGAAGGGTTACAAAGCCACGTCTCTTAGCCACTCAATGTTCTCCACAAAAACAGTATTGGGACTCTGCTCTCCTTACAAACAGAGTAGCCCATTTAGTGGCTGACTGACACACCCTCAGTGCAGGAAGGAGGGCTGTTATGGTGCACTGTAGAATTGACACTTCATCTGAGCGGACATAAAAAGGTCGCTGGACCTTACAGAAAGATTCTGACTACACCCACTGGAGAGTTTCAGTCTTCTTCACTGTGTTCACAGTAACATTGTTCATTTACATACTGGCTCTATTAGTGTTCTCTAATCGACATTTGGCTTGCAAATGTCTAATTGCAGTCCTAAATATTGATATGTATCGGCATTATGATAATATGTTATGATTCACCCCAGCAAACCCAAAAAAAGTATGTTCTGTTGACTAAGAATATGTAATGTAATATGTAATGAAAACAGGACAGGGCCGAGGATGAAACCTAGAGGAACTCCTGATGTAGCCAGTCTTGCATCTTCTATAAATAATAAATCAGTCCCCAATTCATGCTTATTTTTATTTCCCTGAACACAGGAAGACAAATCTTGAAGGAAACGTAGTTCTTGAAGCAAGGGGGTGTTTTTGTGATTTTAACAAAATAACTCAAAAAAAGTGTGCCCACATAATATTGGAAGATAGTAATCTGACTTTAACTGTAATCCATCTCACCTAGGGGTCCCCACGCACAGCACCTTTCTGTATCCCAGACCAGCTAAAGTGTCCAGCAGGAAGTGTGCACTGCGATCGGTGAACAGATACTGAGCATTGCATTTCTTGTTTTCGAGAGGACGCAGCAGGATACTAGGCCTCCTCAGCTGGGCCGCAGTGACTCCTGTGGTCCTGTGGGCAGAGTGAGCACTGTGCTCTGCAGGCAGGAGCAGAATCTGACAATTCTCACAGAACGTCTTCTCAATGTGTGGCAGTGAGGAAAACTTCAGAAACCTGAGGAATGTGTCAGAATACATGCTTTGGTCAGTAAATATTCTCAGTACTTTGTTAATTCATCAAGTATCAGAGAAAAGCCCAGTCCTGAGCTGAATCAGCAGAACTGCTACCTGTTATAATACTCCTGCTCTGTAAACCTAGGCCTTTTTGACTGCATCTCTGCTTCTCGGGCCAGCATCGTGGCTTCTGACACCTTATTTAGAAATGTATCATGGTCATTTAGTTTTGAACATCTCATATTCATACTTTTGAATATTTAAACATTAGATATTTTTGCGTAAGTTGCATAAGTTACTTACGCATACCTTTTCATCTTCCCACTGAAAAAAGCTGCAGTCCTTCCTGTCCCGACAGGCTGAGCATGCATAAAACCGCCTGCCATTGTTGCCTCTTTTGCCAATCTTCTCAAATAGTAAAGTAGGACCTGTTGAAACAAAGGATATGATGCCAACCTCAGCTTATCCTTTATTTAACAATTCTAACATGCAGGGAAATCTTTGAAAGCTCAACAAAGAGTGGTATTATGGGCAATTGTGCAGTTTTTGTGGCTAACTCTAACCAGGTCCACATAACAAAGAAATCCCTAACCACCTACTGCATGCTTTGTAAAAACCTTATGCAATTTAAATTAATACAAATATTATTTATTTTGGTATTAAATTCTCAGACTCTAAAGACTCACATGTCCTACGACAACACGTGTCCTATGGAGGACAATCCAGGCCTTATCTGACGGGTTTAAAGCTACTAAACAGACTTCTCTGTAAATTTAGATATACTTCGATACCTGCAGAACAATGTGTCACAGATGGTTTTAACAGTTTGACTTGATATTTTGTGGTACGTTTTTATTAAAAGTATAATGTACTAGGGTTGGGCTGTAATAAGGTATACCGGCGGTATCTTTCAAAAGCAACGGTATCAGTTTCAATACCGTCATTCAAAAAATATAGGAGATAAGGATTAAAGATAATTAAATCAATGCCAAAAATGATTCTAATGTCCAGCAGCACTTATATGTGGTTGAATTTTTTTCAGTTTTATTTCCACAGTAGTGAGACTTATGATATAGTTTATGAACGTGACGTCATCACGTGACAGCGTGGAGGAGAGAGCAAGAGAGGGAAAGATGGCAAGTTGCGCACCGAATGACCTCGTTGCTAAGAAGAACACGACTTCTGCAGTCTGGCAATATTTCGGGTTCCAAGCAAATGAGAAGGGGGAGCCAGTGAATACTGATGAGGCAATATGTAAATTATGTAATAAAAAGGTGACTGCGAGAGACGGAAACACGTCGAACCTAAGGATGCATCTCAGAGTTAACCATCCACTCACTGCTGCGAGGATGCATTTGGCCAAGAGTTCAATAAGTGCAACAGTTTCAACACCTCTGGCTAATACCTGATGCAGGACCAAGACCAACCACAACTAAGTCCACCGCCACTTATACACAGCCAAAAATAATAGGGGCCTTCGGGAAAACAACGAAGTACAAAATGGACAGTGTCCGCTGGAAAACCTGCACGGACGCAGTGACAAAATACTGGGCAAAGGAAATGGTCTCTTTCCACACGGTGGAAAAAAAGTCTTTTAAGGACATGGTAAAGGTCCTAGATGTCCAGTACGACCTATCTGGACGGAAACATTTCTCACCAACAGTCGTCCCACATTTATATATTAAAGTTAGAGACAAGGTTCAAGTACTGCTGTCAGTGGCCGACAGTTATTCTTTACCAACTGACATGTGGTCGTCATTTAACATGACTATATACATCCCTGACTGTCCACACTATTACACCTGAGTGAAAACTTAAATACTTTCCACTCAGGTGTTTTCCTGAGAGTCATACGGCGGACAACCTTGCTGCAGCGCCCAGAGCTGCACTTCAGGACTGGCAACTTGACGAGAAAAAAAACTTTCAGGCATAACCACTGACAACGGCGCCAACATTTCTGCCGCAATCATGTCCCTGCATTGGCCGTGGCTTAACTGCTTCGGTCACAATCTAAACCTGGCTGTCACAAATGCATTGCATGACAATAGACCTATTTATTCATTCATTTATTCATCATTCAGTCATCTATTAATTAATTTGTTAATTAATTAATTCTTTCATTCATTCATCCATCCATCCATCGGCAGGACTGCACAATTCGCTGGGGCTCCAAACTGGCAATGGTGAACCGCATCCTGGAGCAGGCCCAAGGGATCAGACGCGTCTTGTCTGACGACAGAAGGAGGACGTCTTGAAAGCTGTTCACGATGCACTGAAACCAGTCTGTGACTTCACTGATATTTTGTCAGGAGAACATTATGTGACCAGTTCCTCTATCCTCCTCATACTCCAGCTATGCAGGGACAATGTGTTGGCTGTGTCAGAAAACGACCTCCAGCTAACAAAGTCAATCAAAACTGGAATTTAAAAAAAAGCTAAAGGGCAATTATGAATCTGATTCAATGCCAAATTAATGCACTTTCCTCGACCCTTGTTACCGTGGAGGATATGAGACTGATGCCAACGCATTGGCTGAGACCAAGGCTGAATTACAGGCTGACATCGTGAGCTTAGAGGGCCAAGCACCAGCAGGTCCAGTGGTCATTATCAGAGTGGAAGAGTGAGAGGCGCAACCCGAACCCCCACGAAAAAGGGCTCTGGGAAGTCTCCTGCAAAAACAAGCCAATGCAGTGGCAGGTCCCGTCGGCAGTGTAGAGGACTGAGTCGGAGCTGAAATACCAGCCTACTGTTTGGAGCCCATTATCCAAGCAGACGAAGACCCACTTCTGTGGTGGAAATGTGCTGCCAGGCATTTCCCCTGATGCTACGAGTGGCCAGAAAGTACCTGTGCGTCTGTGCCACAAGCTTGCCGTCGGAACGGGTTTTTCAGCACCGCGGGAAAAGTTGTCCCCAAGCCCCCAACGTTCCCTGTTAAATCCAGAAAAAGTTAACATGCTGGTTTTTCTGGCTAAAAATCTTGAGTAAACCTGTTGACACTTGCCACCTAGGTCACATTGGCACCGTGTGTGTGCAGGTATTATTTGTTTCTTTTACTTTTTCCACTTTTTTTATAAGTCGTTCTTTTTTTTATTTAAAGTTGTTCAGGCTGTGATTAAATTTAATTGATTTGTGTGCGCATTCTGTGCAAAAACTGTTTTGGATGGTCAGGTTAATTTAATTTTTTGACTGTTGTATTTGCACTTTTTAAGCTGTTTCTAATCAAAGCTGTTAATATTGTGCACATTATGATGTTGTTTCATTATTAGTGTTTGGTATTTAGTTTCCAAACGGTGTAGGCACTAGACAACAGTCTGGTGACGCTGTCTGAGCCTCAAGTGATAATTTTTAATTAGTCACAGTAATAGCATTTACCGAGGTAAAATGTGGAGACTGTATGAATGCATCAGAATTTGGATACCGCCCAACCCTATAATCTACCCTCCTGAAAACAAGCTTTGTGACATTTAGTGACATAACACAAGGTGACTAATCAGAGTTCTTTTGAGTCTATCCATTTGTATTCTCCTTGTTATCCTCTTTAGTCACGTTTATGATGAAATTCCCCTTCAAAAAAGGTGTTCACCTGTATTCTGAAAGGCTGCAGTGAAGTATTTTAGCCATATGAAAACACTGGATGGAATTCAGGAAAACGTGGCTACAATCAAACACAATGTAAACAGATTAAGAAGAGGACCGAGGCTGACTGAAATTGTCAGATTTCATGATCAAAGATTATAAGCAATCATTTTGAGCTAGGTTGTTCTGATTGCCAGGCAGACATCAGCGTTCCCCCTACCATTATCCATGGGGGGGGGCTACTCTAATTTCTAATGCCCAATTTCTAATGCCCAACAAAAGCAGGACGAAAACACACTCATCATACTCTGTCACCCAAGCTGATGCTGACACGCTGAGTTACGTGGGCTTGCGCACAGGTGAACACCCGCTCCCGACAGCGGACAGAGAACTCACAGAAAAACAAGCTGCTAAAACCTGGAAAGCAGGCAAGGGTATCTGCAGTTTTTAAAAGCAAATTTCGTTTTGATGGCAGCACTTGCTCTCCTGCGAGTAGCAGCAGGGCTAACTCTCCTACACCTGGTACATATGGCGAAGGTACAAGTACACATTATAGCCCAAGTGTTCCATGCCCTGCCCCTGACACGCAACACCGAATAAAAGGTTTGACCTGGCTTGGTGAAATAACCCCCCTTTCTCTATAAGACTGTCTCGAGGGAATTTACAAAGTCAGTTCAATCAAAACATCAGGATTTCAAGTCAGGTACATACATTTCAATTAATCCTAACTATCAGACAGTGCTGTTAGATTCAGCTTATTATTCAAATTGGCTAAAAGGTTTTGTGTCCGAGGAAACCCAGCAGATTGCGTCGAGTCATTACTCCTGGATTAGCATGTAGTGACAGTGGATAGTTGCTTGCATTGACTTTGCAGCAATCCTTCATACGAAGCATGCATGTAGCGACAGTGGAGAGGAAACCTCCCTTTTAACCTGTTAAGCCCTAATGGGTTTTACAGCAATTTCTGCCTGAAATTATATAACTTAAATAAATGAAGTATAGTTCCACAGTTATAGGATCTACATGCAAACTTTTGGTACCTGTGTAAAGGTAAGACATAGAATATTTTAAGTGGAATCACAACTGTAACTGTTACTATGTCTGTTTTACAGTGAGGAAAATAGGTAGTTGAACACCCTGCGACTTTGCAAGTTCTCCCACTTAGAAATGATGGAGAGGTCTGGAATTTTCTCATCTCAGGTGCATGTCCACTGTCAGAGACATAATCAAAAAAAAAAAAATCCAGAAATCACAATGTGTGATTTTTTAATAATTTGTGTGTTACTGCTGCAAATAAGTATTTGAACACCTGTGAAAATCAATGTTAATATTTGGTACAGTAACCATTGTTTGCAATTACAGAGGTCAAATGTTTCCTGTAGTCATCCTCTCCTTAATACAGTGCAGTCGTCCTGTCCCATGTGCATAAAAACACCCCCAAAGCATGACGCTTCCGCCCCCATGCTTCACTGTAGGGATGGTGTTTTTGGGACGGTACTCATCATTCTTCGTTCTCCAAGCACGGCGAGTGGAATTAAGACCAAAAAGTTCTATTTTGGTCTCATCTGACCACAGAACTTTCTCCCATGACTCCTCTGGATAAATGGTCATGGGCAAGCTTAAGACGGGCCTGGATGTGTGCCGATTTAAGCAGGGGAACCTTCCGTGCCATGGATGACTTTGAACTATGACGTCTTAGTGTACTACCCACAGTAACCTTGGAAACAGTGGTGCCAGCTCTCTTCAGGTCATTGACCAGCTCCTCCCGTGTAGTTCTGATTCCTCACTTTTCTTAGGATCACTGATACGCCACGAGGGGAGATCTTCGATGGAGCCCCAGTCCGAGGTAGCTTGACAGTTATATTAAGATTCTTCCATTTTCTAATAATTGCTCCAACGGTTGATCTTTTTCCACCAAGCTGCTTGGCAATTGCTCTTTAGCCCTTTCCAGCCTTGTGGAGGTCTACAATTTTGTCTCTGGTGTCTTTGGACTACTCTTTGGTCTTAGCCATGTTAGTAATTAGAGTCTTACTGATTCTGTGGGGTGGACAGGTGTCTTTAAGCATCTAACAACCTCAAACAGGTGCTTCTAATTTAGATTAATTAGTGAAGTGGAGGTGGACTAACAGGTCTTCGAGGGCCAGAATTTTTGCTCATTGGCAGGTGTTCAAATACTTATTTGCTGCAGTAACACACAAATTATTTTTAAAAATCATACATTGTGATTTCTGGATTTTTTTTTTAGATTATGTCTCTCACATTGGAAATGCACCTAAGATGAAAATTTCAGACCCCTCCATGATTTCTAAGTGGGAGAACTTGCAAAGTCGCAGGGTGTTCAAATACTTATTTTCCTCACTGTATTTGTGATTATACAAAAAAAAAAAAAAACAATTTCTGGAGCCTTGCCAAACTTTTTTTCTAAATGAACACTGCAAAACACCATGAAAATCCTAGGAGATCCCCCAGGTTGTATTCATTGTATTTTCAACAACATTTTGACAGCAGTGGTCTCCTGTCCCCTGCTGGGGACTTCAATGCCCACATGGGAAACAACAGCGACACCTGGACGGGTGTGATTGGGAGGAAAGGCCTCCCCAAAATGAACCCAAGCGGTGTTTCATTATTGGACTTCTGTGCCAGTCACAGATTGTCCATAATGAACACCATGTTCAAGCACAAGGGTGTTCATCAGTGCACTTGTGACCAGGACATCCTAGGCAGGAGGTCGATGATTGACTTTGTAGCCGTGTCTTTGGACCTTCGGCCGCATGTCTTGGACACTTGAGGGAAGAGAGGGGCTGAGCTGTGCACACAGCTGTGGATCACACTCCTCAGCCTCCCTGGTAAGGCCTACGCCAGGGTATTTGAGAGGAGAGTCCGGCCGATAGTCGAACCTCGGCTTCAGGAGGAGCAGTGTGGTTTTCGTCCCGGCCATGGAACACTGGACCAGCTCTACACCCTTTACAGGGTGCTCGAGGGTTAATGGAAGTTTGCCCAAAACGGTCCATGTGTGTTTTGTGGACCTGGAGAAAGAATTCGACCGCGTCCCTTGTGATACCATGTGGGGAGGGCTCCAGGAGTATGGAGTCGGGGGCCCTTTATTAGGGGCCATCTGGTCTCTGTACAGGCGGAGCAGAGTTTGGTCCGCATTGCTGGCCTGCTCCTGGTGCCTGTTGGACTCCCAGAAATCCAGGATACAAACAGCTGAAATGAGCTTCTTCCACAGGGTTGCCGGACACTCCCCTTAGAGATAGGGTGAGGAGGTTGGCTATCCAGGAGGAGCTTGGAGTAGAGCCACTGCTCCCCCACATCGAGAGGAGCCAGTTGAGGTGGCTCGGGCACTGTATTGGATGCCTCCTGGGCGCCTCCCTGGGAGGTGTTCCAGGCACATCCCACTATGTCTCTCGGCTGGCCACAGAACACTATGGGATCCCCCTGGACGCCCAGACTTCCCTCTCCCTAGACACTTCCGTCTGGGGAGAGGGAAGTCTGGGCGTCTCTACTGAAACTGCTGCCCCCGCGACCTGGTTGCATTGACCAATTACGTCATGGTGAGGCAACAAAGGCTATCAAATGTTGAATGGTCCTCCAAAACGTGGCCTACAAGTACGTCCTTCTTTTCCCCAGCTTTCAAGGATGGGTCCAGTGCATCCTTTTTCTTTTGTTCAAGACAATATTAGGTAATACGAAAAATAAAGGAAAAAACGGTTGTTTTGTCAACAGAAGTTCTGCAAAACCTGTTCAAAAACATAACAAAACAGAAAACATTTTTTTTGTTTTTCAAATTTCTTTAGTTTAATAAGGAAATATTACATCTGACAAATGAACAGACAATGAAAACACCGCTCCTTGTTTATCATTCTACTGGTTCGTGTATCAATGTAGACCCAATGATTTTTCTTATAAAATTGTTATTGGGATAATTAGTGATATAATATAGCCTATATACAATAATATTTGAAATTTCCCGGGCTATATTTGATCTCAGTTCAGTGGCGTGCAGTGAGGTCCATGACAGCTGAAGCCATGAATCCACTCGAGTTGGATGTACAAATATTTGACACAAACATAGAAGCTGATATTAATTTTTTTTTTTTTTTACCTCAACTGAGACATGTAGCTGTGTAAAAAGCTTTTAATGTGGTTTAATTAATTCTATACTGTTCAACAATACGACAGCAAGAAAAACAAAATAATATTTCATATGAGGTCCAATTTGATCATCTAAAATAATTTTTTATTTTGCTAGAACACAGCTCCCCTGCTCCTGCGGCCTCTGGATAGGTGCACGAGGAATAGTGACCTGATCCAAAGGCTGAGGAATCAGCGGAACAGGAGAAAAACCAAAAAGGAGCGTCTTCTGGAGTGCGAAGGAAGTCGTCCACTGCTAATGGTGGATCCTCCTGTGGGCTCAGTGAGATTCACAGCTGGCCTGGCACTGCGCATTTTCCCGT
The DNA here is from genome assembly GCA_036173005.1 of Crenichthys baileyi. Lineage (NCBI taxonomy): Eukaryota > Metazoa > Chordata > Actinopteri > Cyprinodontiformes > Goodeidae > Crenichthys > Crenichthys baileyi. The sequence goes on from JAHHUM010000598.1 coordinate 365,575, forward strand.
GTAGCGAACAAAATATGGGTACCAAATTTGGTACTTTTATATATACCGACTGAATCCCGTCGGTACTACAGAGTACTAGCGAAAAATCAAATGGTATCATGTTTCGGTAACTAACGCATCATTGTGACACTGAGGGAGTGGAACAGTGGAAGATTTTCTATGCCGGACATGAACACAGCATTGCACGCACAAGAGCGTAATGACGTCACTAACTGCTGGTACCGCTAACAAAGCATGGCTGATAGATAGGGCTTGAAAGTATGGCTCTACTTTTCAAAATGCAAAGCAGATTATGCTCGCTGCAATAGCTGTGACGTAAAGTGCAAGGGCAGCGGCAGGAATACTTCTAATCTGAGGAAGCACCTGGTGAAGCACAAGATTTTTCTCAAGGCTGAAGAGTGCATAATTTCCGTCAACTTCAGATATACAACTACAGCTCCTGCAATCTGCACCTTTAGCACACCTACAGGGGTTGGACGATGAAACTGAAACACCTGGTTTTAGACCACAATAATTTATTAGTATGGTGTAGGGCCTCCTTTTGCGGCCAATACAGCGTCAGTTCGTCTTGGGAATGACATATACAAGTCCTGCACAGTGGTCAGAGCGATTTTAAGCTATTCTTCTTGCAGGATAGTGGCCAGGTCACTACGTGATACTGGTGGAGGAAAACGTTTCCTGACTCGCTCCTCCAAAACACCCCAAAGTGGCTCAATAATATTTAGATCTGGTGACTGTGCAGGCCATGGGAGATGTTCAACTTCACTTTCATGTTCATCAAACGAATCTTTCACCAGCCTTGCTGTGTGTATTGGTGCATTGTCATCCTGATACACGGCACCGCCTTCAGGATACAATGTTTGAACCATTGGATGCACATGGTCCTCAAGAATGGTTCGGTAGTCCTTGGCAGTGACGCGCCCATCTAGCACAAGTATTGGGCCAAGGGAATGCCATGATATGGCAGCCCAAACCATCACTGACCCACCCCCATGCTTCACTCTGGGCATGCAACATTCTGGGTGGTACGCTTCTTTGGGGCTTCTCCACACCGTAACTCTCCCGGATGTGGGGAAAACAGTAAAGGTGGACTCATCAGAGAACAATACATGTTTCACATTGTCCACAGCCCAAGATTTGCGATCCTTGCACCATTGAAACCGACGTTTGGCATTGGTATGAGTGACCAAAGGTTTGGCTATAGCAGCCCGGCCGTGTATATTGACCCTGTGGAGCTCCCGACGGACAGTTCTGGTGGAAACAGGAGAGTTGAGGTGCACATTTAATTCTGCCGTGATTTGGGCAGCCGTGGGTTTATGTTTTTTGGATACAATCCGGGTTAGCACCCGAACATCCCTTTCAGACAGCTTCCTCTTGCATCCACAGTTAATCCTGTTGGATGTGGTTCGTCCTTCTTGGTGGTATGCTGACATTACCCTGGATACCGTGGCTCTTGATACATCACAAAGACTTGCTGTCTTGGTCACAGATGCACCAGCAAGACGTGCACCAACAATTTCTCTTCTTTTGAACTCTGGTATGTCACCCATAATGTTGTGTGCATTTTAATATTTTGAGCAAAACTGTGCTCTTACCCTGCTAATTGAACCTTCACACTCTGCTCTTACTGGTGCAATGTGCAATCAATGAAGACTGGCTACCAGGGTGGTCCAATTTAGCCATGAAACCTCCCACACTAAAATGACAGGTGTTTCAGTTTCATTGTCCAACCCCTGTACATCAGTTAGCGACTCGTTGTCTGCAGCCAGCAACATGGGTGAAGAAATGTTTGAAACAACTGAGATGTCACAACACAAACAGCTGGATATTGTTTTGAAATATGCATTAAAGTTTATATACTGAGAAATAAATATGTTACTTGGAAAATTTTGAGATTATTAAACTAACATTTAATACCACAAAAACTACCGAAAACTGGTACCATTGAGTACCGATACCCAGGTACTGGGCATCGGTACTATATCATTTAAAACGTGAAAGGTACCCATCCCTATAGCGAACAGATGCCCTCTGCTCTGACTGCTTGAAGCATGCAGTGGTTGTTGCACTACGTCATTATAAATGATCCAGTTGCTGACGTTTTTTCTTCTGCCAACTTCTGCTCCTGCTTTTCTGGATTGTTACAGGTTTGTTAACCTGTATCGTCACTGTTCACAGCAGCAGGTTTATCCTCTCAGCCTCCGCTCTCACGGGATTATTTATTCTCCCTGTTCAGGTGTGTCGGGCACCTCTGAGTGTGCATTTACACATGCCAAAAGCCAGTTATTTTGCGAGCAGATGCTTTATGTTTGTGGTTCGGACGGAACCCTGTGACGCAAAAACTACACCATGCTTCACCTTTAACCCATTAGGAATAGCCTTAAAGGGCAAACCTTTACGAAATAGAATGGGGTTCTATTTCAGGACATACCCCGGATACTATGACAATAGGCACAGCCCTTTAAGGTCTGGGCTTCACTGGTTCCTAAAGACAGAAGAAAAAAAAATGCTATTTGGGAACCTTTTGTCCGGTCTCAACACCATTTATACCGGGGTGAGCCCCACTCAGCCGGTAGCATGAGGAATAAACATAGTGGTAAAAATACATAAAATTAAATTATACAACTGAACGTGAAAGTAATCAAACTGAATTTTTATGTAAGGAAATACACTTTCAAAGCAAGTGAATTCAGTGTTAAAACCATTACATTCAGTTCCAAGTTGGTGACATTAATTTTCAAACCAACGCATTTAATTTCAAATTACATAAATACAGATTCAGTATGAGCAATTCAAATTCAGTTTCTGATGGCACAAGTTTCTGCCCAAGGTTGGACTCCTTGCAACTAAAATTTGATTGTGTCTTTCTGAGAATCTGAGTGTCTCGTGTTTCTCTCTTGATAAAAAGGTATATGAAAGAAACATTTTCCCAACATTAAGTAATTTTATGAGGGGCGAGCATGCAGAGAAACCAATCAGATAGAAAAATTCAAACAGGAATAAAAGCAGATTTGTACCATTTAAAGCTCTGAAGTAACGAAAACTCAATCAGAACACCCCCAAAGCTAAAATTTTGAGTTGAAAAGTGAGTCCCTGCCAACCCCAACCTGAAAATCCAATATGACTTTTAAAATGTAGTGACAACTGCAGTAACAAACAACATATTTGAATTTCCAAATATTACTTAGTAGAACATAAAGTACAAGAGAGTCATATCGAAGATCCCTGTCATCTTCATGATCTGCAGCGGTATCCATTGTGGTTTGAGGGTCTCTGGTATTAAACTGTGGATCGAACACATTGGGTTTAACACCCTGCAGCTAAAAGACTACTTCAGAATTTCAAAATCCATGAGAAGTCGCTCATTTAATTAATGCCAGTTGATCATTTTGATTCTTGTGCCCCTTGTGATGTCATGGACCCAAAAACACAATGAGCAAAATGAGAAGTTATTTTCTTCAGGGTGCTTTTTAAAAACTTTGTTTTTACTGAAATCCTCATCTTTATTACCCAGCTGTGTTTCTACAGGTGTTCTACATTTGTTAAAAGTCAGACATAGACCACAGGAGAGCATGTTTAAGTATTCCAGATTTCCATCATAGTGCAGCTATACAAGGAGAGCGGTTCTTTTGAAAAGTAAACCAGGCCGGTGTTATGGATTAACGTGTTTTTAGATTAACTGTTGCTGAGCCCAAGGAGACCTCTTAGCTGCCTTAACTGATGCTGTTCTCTCAACGTAACAATAAAGTAGCAGTAGACTCAACATCTAACTGTAATATTGTGTGTTAAATTGTTTCTTACATGAGTTAGTGACTTCCATGTTGCTTCAGATCAGTGGCAGCTACTGGGAGCTGGACGGAAAAATATCTAATATCAGGTTTTGTATTCTCAGCTGATATAGGCACAAAAGACTAAAGAAACACAAAACACATGAAACCAAATAAGCTATGAGAAACCATGGGTCCATGGGGAAAAGGAACACTGGAGCGGTGGTTGAACCATCATACCTCCCAGCTCACCTGTACAACACTGGTGACCACTTTTAAGACATAGGCTACAGCAGGACTGCACCTTGAACTGTCTTGTTGCTGAAATAAATAAACTTGCCAGCTTTCTCTGTTGTACACTGCATTCCTTTAGGGTTTTCGCACAAATTGGAACAGTTTGTAAACACACACATTCAGCTAAATGTGATAGAAAAAGGCAGGATCAATAACAAAATTGCAGCTGTAAACTGCTCTGGTGAAAAGCGAATATCAAGCCTTAATTAAAAGTGATCCTAAAAGCACATGGTTATAGATCAGAACATTTGTTTTACAAGTGAGGTGAGAAGTATGACAGCGCACTGCTTGGTCAGGTTTAATCACCGCTCCAGTGTTTATTTTCCCAGAGGAGCCGCGGTTTCTCATAGCTTATTTAGTTTAATGTGTTTTTTTAGTCGTTTATACCCGTGTTAACAAATACAAAGCCTGATATCAGATAAAGAACTTTATTACAGTATTTATATGAGACACGGTGGTGAGCGGTGCTCTTTCCATCTTGCTCCCAGCAGCTGCCGTTGAACTGAAACAACACGGATGTCATTAACTAACTCCTGTAAGAAACATTTTAACAACATTACAGTCAACTGATTATACTCTATTACTACGTCGACGAGGTCAGCTAAGAGGTGTCCATAGGCTAAGCAACATCTGCGGTGGCTAACAGCAACCACTGACGCTAACGGAAGATGGTAACCAGTGAAAACGTCAATCCGTAAGGTTCTAAGTTAATATTAGTTATTGGACATAGAATACATTCTGAATTTAGCAGACAAACTTAATTACTCAAAAATGATCACTTAACATTTATTGTTAACGTTAGCAGATTTTTTTGAAAGGACTAGTTTGGTGTTGAGCTGCAGCTATAAACTCACCATGCGGACACCATGGTGCTGTTTTCCCCTCTGGAAGAATAACTTCTATTCCAACACTATCGTTGTTTTCCTCGGTTGTCGCCATGTCTGAGCTTTATAACCGGTTACTGGCTTCACTCCAAAACTCCATCAGATACAACAGTGACTTCTTTTAAAACAGAGCCACGCTGCTTTAAGTCGCGTGCATTTTACGTCTCTGACGTTTTTTGCAGCGATACGTCAAGGTGGTCGCCATATTGGGAAGGGAGACAGCGACCAGTTAACCATTAAAGTGAACTGGAAAGGTTTGGTGAAAATGGACTTTGCTATTAATTTATATAATTTATACATGTTTATCTTCTGCATGATGTAAAGTCAGTTTTCATCAACAGTTGTAGACTGGTCCTAACAGTGATCTGAACCATCCAAAATTATCTGTGCTATAAATGTTTTAAAATAAAGTCCTCACAAAAAAGCATGCAGTTAATTTCAAATATACATGAGATTTGTGTAACCTGGTACTCTGTATCTACTCCTTTTCAAGTTTGTATTATCCCATTGGTGTTGCTGTGGGTGTGTCTGTGGGGCTGCACATGTGAGCCAAATTAGTTTAGGAAACCACTGCTTTGTCTCTGTGTTTTGTGAAATTCTGTCCAGGTATGCATTTGGGTTTTATTGTATGCTTTCATTGATCTGTTTTAATTGTGCTGTAACCCTCTGTGCTTTGTGAAACTCTGTCTAGGTGGACCAAGGGAGGTAGCTCGGTGTTGCCCAAAAAGGGGAGGAAGCTGGGGACATAGCCTGAGCCACGCACTGCTGGCCTTTCGTTGGTGATGGGTCAGACGACACAGAAACCTCGGCACATGCGCCGAGCAAACAAGACGAAACCCCGCGTCGGTGCGCGTATCACCTTAAGGGAAACCACGTGACCGATATAGTTCCTGTGTCGTTTGGTTGTGAACGCGCCAAATTGTATTTATAAGGTAAAAAATGTATCGACACGTTTGTGGGTTTTGTTGGATGGAGATAGTTTGTGTTCTTTGCTTTGCATTGGTTTTTGGCTCGTATTTGAATACAGGTGTTGTGCGAAATTCTGTTCCCCTGAAATAATCTGTTCCCCCTGTGTCGGGAGCGCGCACTGCAGCCAGAGAGGCGGATCTGACCGTCTTCACAGCTTTTCTGATCGATGTGTCGCTAAAACGACGAAACTTATTCATGTCAATGTTGTTACTTTATTTTCAATCAACAGCTCCTAGAAAAAAATAAATAAATACAAAATGAACCTGGTCTTGTGAGTTTTTTTTTTGCACAGCTTCCTGTTGTTTCGCAGAAAGTCTTTTCCAACTTGTGTCATGTTCACTTTAACCTGACGGACATCAGAAACACTGTTTTCCAGCACGTCGTGTTTATTTATACTTTTTTTAAATTACTGATATAAAACAATGGATGCTCACTCTGCTGGACACGAAAAGTCAGGCTTCCGGAATAGATGAGAGTAGCTTATTTTTCTGGTAAATCGCGTTCTAATGTAAAATATGACAAAATACTGGATTTATAAAATATATTTTTACTAGCTAGTTTTTGATCATTTTTGATCATGGTAATGTGTGATGTTTTGTTTAAAATAATCAGCTCTAGTATTATTTAAGTACTTTACATAGTCCTGTATCAAACATACTGTCCCTGTCATGTATGAGAACATATTTCCTCTTTTAAAAAGAGGGAAAGAATGTTGGGGAACAGAATATTTCAGCCATCTGAAATAATCAGTCCCCCCCTGTAACTCTAGCATATAAAGAGCTTGTTCAACTTGACAAATTTAAGTCAGACTAACTTATTTTTTTTTCTTCTTTCAAACAAAGAATTCAAATCCCTCTGACTTAATTTTATGCAAACTTCACTCAAATTTTTAGGTTGTTCCAGATCAAAAAACTGAATAATCCAAAAGTACATTATCACTCACGTTGTACTTAAAAATACAGCTTAATGTAAGTAATCTTAAATGGATTTTTCAGTGTGTTATTTTAGTTTTCAAACAGGAGTAAAAATACTTTCATGGTAATCAGAAATTCAAGTTGGCTAAAAAAAGAAATCTCCATTGCACAAAAGAAACAATTAAAATTTTATTGTGAAAACATCACAAATTCTTTAAAACTTTTGCACAAATTATGCATAAAACACATTTCTTTTAAAATTTCACAAGAGTGTGGTTGTGTTTATGAACACTTGCTTTTGTCAAAAACATGCAAGGTTGTAGAAACAGGAAGTGTTCCTTATCATAAAGAATAAAAGCTTAACGACATGGCTGCCTTTTGAGTACCTATGCATTTGCTTGGCTCCATGTCAGAAATTCAAATATCTGACGGTCAGATTTTGAATACACACATTACAGTACTTAACTCCTCTTAAAGGAAAATCCACACCTTAACTTTTCCTCAGAAAGTCTTTAAACGTAAAATGTAAAACCACTTGTTAACATTTTTGACATCTTCAAGACCAAAATGAAAACAAGTTCAACACCCAAACAATATTACCTGTAAGGAAAGATTGAGTTATACAAATCATTATCATATGATTGTGGTCCTCTGAATTTAGGCTCAAAGCTTTCAAACAAGGATTTAGTGCAGCTGCCTAGTTTAAATCAAGTCCAAAAATTAAGTTAAATGCCTGGCATCAGAAAAAAAAACAGACAACTAATATGAAGTTCTGGTGAACAATACCCTTCTTTAAAAAACATTATGAGACTAATCTGGTGACCCACAATAAAATAAATGTATTAAGAACATTTTGTACAAGTGGTATTATCACATGTACTGAAGCAGCCTACATTGTCTTACAATGTGAAATATTTTCCCCTAACAGATCTTTATTTTTCCAAACAAAAACAGTGAGTAGTTTATACTAAAGTCCAACAGTTCCTCCTGCACGGAGATAAACAATTGAACTTCATAAAACAAGTCTTAACAAAAAAACCCTAATACTTAGTGTAGTACTCCTGCTTTTATATGAAAAGTGTCCAAAAGAGGCTCAAAATGTTCAGTTCAAAACCTTGTTAAGCTTCCAAAACATGGAGCTCTTCTGTTCAATCAAACAAAAAAAAAAAAAAAAAAAAAATGGCGCAATACCTCGGTGTCCTTACTGTGAGCTCTGAAGGCTTCCAAACAAATTCTGAACTTTGGGAGACATCTTGTGCTGCTCAAGTTGCATGAAGATTTTTTGGAAGAGTTCAAATGTGAAGCGCAGAGGCTTTGGATAAGCCAGGTTAAGAGCATAGATCAAACCCAGAAGCAGGGCACAGGCTGAGGCCACTGGAGTCAGGTCATGCAACACATCCACTCCCTCAGTGACGATGCCAATGTCTTCTGGAGGTTCTTTCAGTCCCTCTCCCTCCTTCCGAATAACAAACACCACCATGGTGAGCTGCTTGAGTTCCTTCTAAGCATCATATCCACTGCTTTCCTGTGGGGAAGTAAAAAATGTGTTAAAACTTAAAAAAATTGTTACAACAAAAGCCATGTAATTGCAAGAATAAGTTTAAGATATACAGCTTTTGTATTGAAAAAGTAGTTTAAGGCATCTGAAATATCCTTTATAAATTGTCAAAGTTCAAAACTATTACAAAATTAATAACTAAAAGTGTGTTAACTACAAATTGTAGGCTTTAACGGAAAAACTGAGTCTGTAGATATTACATAAATGCAAAATAACTTATCTAAATACAGCCAATAGTTATGTTAGGATTGGACTCAACACAAAATGCATATTTGTATTGCTTGTCCAATATTTTAGTGGTAGTATCTAATTAGCATGACGTCTCTGACTTTTTTCTCTATTCTGACTTTTTATTGATTTCTTTGACTTTTTGGTGAACAGCAATTTAAGCTGATAATGATGGTAGACAATAACCTCTGCTGAACAGAAAAGCACACCATTTCAAATTAAGTCTGGATTTAAACAGGATACAACTATGCTAAATTTACAATTAAGTCACAAAATTTGTCCCCTATATTCAAACAGATGTTCAAAGTTTGAACAGCCAGCCCATAAAGAATTCAAGAAGGTATAAATAAATGACATTCTTTGTATTTGCTCGTTGCCCGAATGTGATGACATGTAGCTTTAAACCTTTTTAAAACAAAAGGTGATGAGTCCTTTTAGAACACATTCCCTGCGAATGTCAATGTCTTCAACCTGGGGAAAAGTTATTTTTATCAATATTCCAAATCTGAAGAGATTTATAAATTAACAGTAATGTATTATGGCTGATCACAGAAGCAGAGGACAATTGGATGCCATATTAGGCAGTGCATATGTCCATTAGGTCTAAATGCTGCACTTTACACAATTTCCACCACAATACAGGCTTACTATAACACCGCTAATTGCAGTAGAAATGCAAAAGACATGCAAAATTGTTGGTCTTTAAATGATGCCAGCTTTACCCAAGTGATACACGAACGTATTGGTAATTAAAACAAAATGTAGTCTGAAAGTACAGGGGTTGGACAATGAAACTGAAACACCTGGTTTTAGACCACAATAATTTATTAGTATGGTGTAGGGCCTCCTTTTGCGGCCAATACAGCGTCAATTCGTCTTGGGAATGACATATACAAGTCCTGCACAGTGCTCAGAGAGATTTTAAGCCATTCTTCTTGCAGGATAGTGGCCAGGTCACTACGTGATACTGGTGGAGGAAAACGTTTCCTGACTCGCTCCTCCAAAACACCCCAAAGTGGCTCAATAATATTTAGATCTGGTGACTGTGCAGGCCATGGGAGATGTTCAACTTCACTTTCATGTTCATCAAACCAATCTTTCACTAGTTTTGCTGTGTGTATTGGTGCATTGTCATCCTGATACACGGCACCGCCTTCAGGATACAATGTTTGAACCATTGGATGCACATGGTCCTCAAGAATGGTTCGTAGTCCTTGGCAGTGACGCACCCATCTAGCACAAGTATTGGGCCAAGGGAATGCCATGATATGGCAGCCCAAACCATCACTGATCCACCCCCATTTTTCACTCTGGGCATGCAACAGTCTGGGTGGTACGCTTCTTTGGGGCTTCTCCACACCGTAACTCTCCCGGATGTGGGGAAAACAGTAAAGGTGGACTCATCAGAGAACAATACATGTTTCACATTGTCCACAGCCCAAGATTTGCGCTCCTTGCACCATTGAAACCGACGTTTGGCATTGGCATGAGTGACCAAAGGTTTGGCTATAGCAGCCCGGCCGTGTATATTGACCCTGTGGAGCTCCCGACGGACAGTTCTGGTGGAAACAGGAGAGTTGAGGTGCACATTTAATTCTGCTGTGATTTGGGCAGCCATGGTTTTATATTTTTTGGATACAATCCGGGATAGCACCCAAACATCCCTTTCAGACAGCTTCCTCTTGCATACACAGTTAATCCTGTTGGATGTGGTTCGTCCTTCTTGGTGGTATGCTGACATTACCCTGGATACCGTGGCTCTTGATACATCACAAAGACTTGCTGTCTTGGTCACAGATGCGCCAGCAAGACGTGCACCAACAATTTGTCCTCTTTTGAACTCTGGTATGTCACCTATAATGTTGTGTGCATTTCAATGTTTTGAGCAAAACTGTGCTCTTACCCTGCTAATTGAACCTTCACACTCTGCTCTTACTGGTGCAATGTGCAATCAATGAAGACTGGCTACCAGGCTGGTCCAATTTAGCCATGAAACCTCCCACACTAAAATGACAGGTGTTTCAGTTTCATTGTCCAACCCCTGTAGTTATCTTAATGTCAGTTAAAAAAAATAAAAAATGATTAATAAATTAATAAAAAATCCCCATTGATGATATGCATACCTCGTCATAGGTTTTCATGATGCCAGCCATTTTGGCACGTGTTGCTCCTCCTTTGGACCGGACAACTTTGATCAGCTGACTTGAGTGACTGTCTAACTGGGTCATGAAAGTCTGGTCAAGGGGCCACGAGTCTCTGGAACTCTGCATTTATCTGAAAAATAAAAATGATCTAGTATGTGCAACAAAATATTTTTAAAGTTAATACTGAATCCTTCATGAGGACAAATATATCGAGGCACGTGACGTCGCCCGGTACAGCGGAGCCGGGGTCCCACCCTGGAGCCAGGCCTGAGGTCGGGACTCGTCGGAGAGCGCCTGGTGGCCGGGTTGCCCCTCGCGGGACCTGGCCGGGCCAAGCCCGAATGAGAGACGCGAGGCCATCCCCCAGTGGGTCCACCACCTGCAGGGGGAACCGTGAGGGACCGGTGCAAAGAGGATTGGGTGGCGGACGAAGGTGGAGACCTCAGCAAAAACCCGGGCCTGGGAGGAGTTCGGTGAGGCCATGGAGAAGGACTACCGGTCGGCCTCGAAGCGATTCTGGCAAACCGTCTGGCGCATCAGGAGGGGGAAGCAGTGCTTCGCCAACACTGTTTATACTGGGGGTGGGAGGCTGGTGACCTTGACTGGGGACATTATCGGGCGGTGGAAGGAGTACTTCGAGGATCTCCTCAACATTCCCTGGTGGAAACAGAGGCTGGGGACTCGGGGTTGGACTCTTTCATCATCCAGGCTGAAGCCACCGAGGTGGTTAAAAAGCTCCGCGGTGGCAAGGCTTCGGGGGTGGATGAGATCCGCCCTGAGTACCTCAAATCTCTGGATGTTATGGGGCTGTCACGTTTGACACGCCTCTTCAACATTGCGTGGCAGACGGGGACAGTGCCTCTGGACTGGCGGACTGGGGTGGTGGTCCCCCTTCATAAGAAGGGTGACCAGAGGGTGTTTTCCAACTACAGGGGGATCACACTCCTCAACCTCCCTGGTAAGGCCTATGCCAGGGTATTGGAGAGGAGAGTCCAGCCGATAGTAGAACCTCGGATTCAGGAGGAGCAGTGTGGTTTTCGTCCCGCCCGTGGAACACTGGACCAGCTCTATACCCTCTACAGGGTACTCGGGGGTTCATGGGAGTTTGCCCAATCTGTCCACATGTGTTTTGTGGACCTGGAGAAAGCATTCGACTCTGTCCCTCGTGATGCCCTGTGGGGGGTGCTCCAGGAGTATGGAATCGGGGGCTCTTCATTAGGGGCCATCCGGTCCCTGTATGAGCGGAGCAGGAGTTTGGTCCTCATTGCCGGCACTAAGTCGGACCTGTTCCCGGTGCATGTTGGACTCCGGCAGGGCTGCCCTTTGTCACCGGTCCTGTTCATAACTTTTATGGATAGGATTTCTAGACGCAGCCAAGGGCTGGAGGGGGTCTGGTTTGGGGACCAGTGGATTTTGTCTCTTCTTTTTGCAGATGACGTGGTCCTGCTGGCCCCCTCTAGCCAAGACTTACAGCATGAGCTGGGGCGGTTCGCAGCCGAGTGTGAAGCGGCTGGGATGAAGATCAGCTCCTCCAAGTCAGAGGCCATGGTACTCGACCGGAAAAGGGTGGCTTGTCCTCTTCAGGTTGGAGGGGAGTTCCTGCCTCAAGTGGAGGAGTTCAAGTATCTCGGGGTCTTGTTCACGAGTGAGGGAAGAATGGAGCGGGAGATCGACAGACGGATCGGTGCGGCTGCCGCAGTAATGGGGGCGCTGTGCCGGTCCGTTGTGGTGAAGAGAGAGCTGAGCCGAAAAAGCGAAGCTCTCAATTTACCGGTCGGTCTACGTTCCTACCCTCACCTATGGCCATGAACTTTGGGTCATGACCGAAAGAACGAGATCCCGGATACAAGCGGCTGAAATGAGCTTCCTCCGTAGGGTGGCCGGGCACTCCCTTAGAGATAGGGTGAGGAGCTCGGCCATTCGGGAGGGGCTCGGAGTAGAGCCGCTGCTCCTCCACATCGAGAGGAGCCAGTTGAGGTGGCTCGGGCTTCTATCCTGGATGGCTCCCGGACGCCTTCCTCGGGAGGTGTTCCAGGCACGTCCCACCGGGAGGAGGCCCAGGGGACGGCCCAGGACACGCTGGAGGGACTATGTCTCTCGGCTGGCCTGGGAACGCCTTGGGCTCCCCCCAGAGGAGCTGGAGGAGGTGTCTGGGGAGAGGGACGTCTGGGTGTCTCTGCTGAGTCTGCTGCCCCCGCGACCCGGTTCCGAATAAGCGGAAGACGACGATTACGAGTACGAGTACTGAAAATCTAATTAAGAAACCTTGAAATTTAACTTAAATCTGCATTACTACCTCTTTCTGTTGGAACAGTGCAGGCCATCTGTCCTTGAAGTCATCTATGCCAGGTTCTTCATTCACCACCTCCTGACGCCTGTAGGCAAATGTACGAGCCATTTGTTCCTCTTTTTGACTGCTGTCAAGAGTTCAAGTCTCTCTTTTTCCATAATTTGTTGTGTTTCTCCCAAAGGAAAAGATGGATAAATGTTGGCTTCAGCTCATCTTGGCTTCTTAATTTTTGCAGCAGGAAAAACAGAAGTACTAGCTTTGGATTTAAGTGAGTTCACAGACAACTCTGGACATCCCTACATTTTGAGTGAAGTCCTGTAGTTACCCAGTTTGTACTTCAGCCTCTGTTTCCAACCGTAGCACCCGTTGAATGAACCAGCTCTTTTAAACAAGGATGTTTTTTAATTAAGGCCTCTGCAACTCCACAGAAATGTACATCCTCTGGGTAGGCTCTATATCTGTAAATCTCTTCAGCTAATCTATTTAAGATGTCAGTCTTCATTTGGGGGGTCACTGGTAACATTTTGTTGTTTGCTTGAAACTCAGAATTTCCCTTTTCTGGCTGACGCTCAGTGTCATATGAAAATATGGGGATTGGAAAGACGGCTGGCCATAGTTGTGTCCGTGATGACAAGGATTAAGGGGAGGAGAGGATTACAGTGTCATTTGAGGCCAAAGAACTGCTGTCATCGGAGTGAACTGTAGATACAGACGATGCTGTGTCCATGACATCAATTAAAAGTTGAATGGATTCTTGTTGAATCACCTTGATTGTTCCCAAATCCTCAAGGGCTGAAGTTGAACTGAGATTGAAGAAGTCATTTCCAAGGTCTTTCTCCATGTATTGCAGTCTGAAGTTGTCTTTTAAACCAAAGGTATCCTTCACCTTACTGAGCAGCTCATCCAGGGGGTTTGGTATGCCATTTGGAAGAGTCAGCTTTTCAGTATTGCTCTCCCCTAGAATCACCTTCAGTCTTGCAGGTTTTGAACTTGACATGGTTATCTGAGAAAGGAGCAAAAACACAGTAAGGCTGGTTGCTATTGAAAGTCTTTACAAAACATTTTATATTTATTATGTCCAATTTTTGGACATTTGCTTGTAGAGGGCCAAAAAACAAAAATAAAGGGAAGCTGATTATCAGAATGTGACCATTCTGAGGGCTGCCATAAAATTTTTTAACTTTTTTACAGCATGCAAAATTATTTGTATAATATTCTATTACCTCACCCTTTAAACATGTATGTATCTTTTCACTGTTACAAGACGCATTCCTCCAATTTTGTAGTCAACCAGCGGGTATACATCACTCAGGTCTTGGAGCTCTACCACTTTCAGTTCTTTGTCTGACGATGTTTTGAGATCGTAAGATCTGTAATGCTCAATATACCACCCATCAAGTTTTCTGACCAGAAAGATTAACTGGTCTGCCAGGATCACCATTTGGATGATTTCAACGAAGTCTGGTAATCCTCCCACTGAGCCATGGATCAAGATCATCCCGCATTTGTAGTTTAGTCCATTAAATGTTGCACTTTTAGTCAGGCTCACTGTGGCCAGGTTTGAAAACTTCTGTTTGAGTGTGTTTACAATTCCCTTGTCAAGAACATCAATTGTTACTGTGGAAACATTTGTAACCCCCAGAAGAGGCTTAGGAAAACCACACAAATGCAAATGATGTGCCATCTGGTACTGGTCTCTCTGTGTGAGAGAAAATAGCAAATTTTTAAAGCACTTGATATTTCTTGCAGCTCTTTTAAAAAAAGCTATGCTTAGCTTCAAAGCGCATGGACCATAAGGCTACTAACGGACCAAACTGGCGAATCAAGTATGGGTAATGTTCCAAGAAATTATGTTTTGGTTTAAGGTCACAATAAGGAAAAACGTCCCGAAATTGTGTTCTGTGCTCCGAAATCTTAAAGTCTAGGTAGGCAATAGAGTCTTCCGTATGGATAGGACAAACAACAAGATCAACAATGTCCCTTAGGTCTGTTAAGATTTGCCATGCTGGCTCCTCATGCGGCACTCTGTGTCCAATCAACAAAGGTAAACATCTGATCAAACTCCAATTCTCATGTGCATTACCCCCAACACTTTTTTTGGATTCAAAATTGAGAGCAATGGGATGAGGTTGATTTGTTTTATCAGTCCCCTTAAAGTTGAAAGATGCTATTGCATCATTCAATGTTAACAATGTGAAATACTTTTTCTTTATCAATACACCCAAGCACAAAGCTAGTTCAAAAGGCACAACTCCTTCAAAAAGGTCATGTACAATGTCTGGAGGAAGACCTGTGTTAATGTCAAAATAGGACAAACGGGATAAAACAGAAGTTGATTTGACACCCTTATAATTGGTCAGTTCACATTCCTTAAGAATTTGTAGCTGATCGGCATGAATGTTTTTGATTCTCAGGGTAAATGCCCCACTTGTAACCTCTGTGCTTTGAATTTTTGTTTTAATGGCTAGACAGAACCTGCATATGTATGACCCTGATAAATTTTCTACAAAGCCACCAATACCGTGGGCAGGAAGGTTGTCTGCGACTACACACTGAACTGTGCCTTTTACAGCTCTACCCAGCTTTGAAACAAAGACACCTTCTTGTTCCAAAATTGCAAGTTCATTGAGTAAAGGTTCCAAAACTTTCTCGTAACCAAAGCACTTCAAATCACTGGTTTTGATTAAAGCAGCCAGATAAATGGAAGACAAAGCAGCGTTACACCCTGGTGGCAAATTACCCAGAATCCAGTATAAACCACAAATTTTATGCTTCCTTTTAGATGTACCGAGAGGGTTGCATATTTCGAAATCATCAATATACAGTATTAATGAAATGCTCTTCTCCTTAGAGAAAAGCTCATTTTCTCTGAAAAATGACCCATCAAAAAAAGACCGATATGTATGAACACCTGTTTGCTGTAGTTTACCAGCTGAATTTAAATTAGCAGTCTGATCCAACTTAACCTGACAATCAAGAATCTGCTGCAAAGACTTTTAAATAGATACATATTGGAATGACTTCTTATTTTTTTTGTCAAGTATATATTCTTCAGGTTCTACCACTTTCTGACAAGATTAAAATGAATGTCCTATACTAAAACTTGGTTTTCACAAAAAGTGGTAGTTGCATTAAATAATAGAGTTGATTTAATTGATGGAATTAAAAGCAATAAAATGCCAGGCGAATTGTACATACCGATTTATGTCAAGTCAAGTTTATTTATATAGCACTTTTCAGCAACAAGGCACTCAGGACGCTGTGCATAACGAGGGGCATTGCAGTGATACAAAATCAAATAACAGAGGTAAGAATAGAAGGACTGATAAGAAAATGACAGGAAAGTTGGACTGAAACTAACTAAAGCTTAACTTATAATGTTTAGATGGCAAATTCATTATTTATGCATGAATAGATTTATCGAGGTAGGCAGAAGTACAAATTAATTTTTCAGCTTTCACTACTTGATGCTGCAAAAAGGTTGACAAGAGGCCAAGTATCCATAGTTTTTGTGTCAGACCACCAGGTGCTACAAAGGTAGGCTATACTTTCCTTTTTCCGAACCGAATGATTCTAATCTTCTTTTATTCCTTAATAAGCTGGTACACAGCAAAACTGCAAAGTCATTTATTTTTGTCTTCTTTGTATATAATAATAATGGAAATAACAATGTACAAATATGATTATGTGTTGTGAAATGAAGATGGCGAAAGAAAGAAAAATGCTGATTTCACTACCGAAGTTTGTGATTTCTTGTTTGTGTTAATTTGTTGTACTGGGATGACTGTATGATCAAATAGTTTATTTT
Source organism: Crenichthys baileyi (assembly GCA_036173005.1). Classification (NCBI taxonomy): domain Eukaryota; kingdom Metazoa; phylum Chordata; class Actinopteri; order Cyprinodontiformes; family Goodeidae; genus Crenichthys; species Crenichthys baileyi. The sequence goes on from JAHHUM010000598.1 coordinate 382,431, forward strand.
CAGGCATTGCCGGTCACAATACTCATGATTTCTCTTGAAAGGTTAATGAAGAGTCGTCCCACTATATTGCCTGATGATGTGAGTGATAACCCTAAACATATATTTTTCTCCTAGGTGAAGTAGGCCTAAAAAGGTGGCTGGGACCAGCCTGACAGATGGGTCCATTTACACATTATTAATAAGAACATGAGATCTCTGGGGTTCAGGAACAATAGGAATCCAAAAAATTGGTTTGAGAGTTGAAAACGTGTGGTTTGAAAGAGTGTGACAGGAATGAATGAAGGCCCAAGGTATGAATGATGAATGATGTGGGCCACATGAGTGAAAGGTTCATGGATCAAATGGTATATTTTCATTTCTGTGAGCTCATTTTGTTTTGGATTTTGATTCATAGTTGTGTTTGGACAACTTGGTGCACTCTAAAACTATGTTTTAGAGTGCACCAAGTTTTGTTTTTCATTTTTTTTTTCTCTAATGTTGGTGTTCTCTATATGTGTTCAGATGCTCGCAAGTTGGAACAATTTTCTGGGTTTTAGTTTCAGAGGGTGAAAACTTAAATTTCTTATGAATTTTCTTGAGGTGAAATTGGATTTAAATTCTCTTTGGGATGGGAACAGAACCAAATAGAACCTGTCATTCTGCCATAGGGTTCTGGTTGAATAAATTGATAGTAAAAGATTTGGCAGCAAATCTCCCTTAAGAGGGGGGGGCCAAAAAGCGGCATGTTTTTGTGTCTTAAGTGTTTGTCCCCAAATTTCGTTTTTAAAGTTGTCTCAAATGTTTGTCTGACTAACCTTTAGACTTCAGAGAAAAAAAAAGAAATAATAAAAATAAACATAGGGTGGAAAAATTGGGAAAAGGATATTTGGGGAAAAGTGATCAAATATTTAAACAGGAATGAAAACTAAAAATGGGGTAATTAAGGTTGTACAAATATGCAAATTATTTTTTATCTACTTTGGGGTAGAGGTACGGGGGGAAAGGGCCCAAAAATCTAATTTAGGTAGATATATCAAAAATTTTCAATGCCGTTGAAAAGTAGGTGCCAAAAAAAGGACCCTTTATGGTTTAAAAGGGCGAATACTTTGTTTTGGGGGATGATTTAAAAATGTTTTATGGGAAAATTAAGGTTTGAACAAATCTAAACTTTGGGAAAAGTAACAGACACACCGAGGTGGTTAAAAAGCTTGAAGGATTTGGCTTTGGGATTCGGAAATTGAAATTAGAAATATCCCCCAGGAGTGACCTCAAATCTCATGGATGTTACTTCAAGGCTGTCATGTTGACACAGGCCTTCAACATTGCATGGTTAAAAAAGCGGATTCGGCTGACAAAGTGCCTCTGGACTGGCAGACTTGGTGGTGGTCCCCTTTAAAGAAGGGTGACTGGACCTTTTGTGTTCCAACTACAGGGTCTCAGCCTCTCCTCAGCCTCCCTGGTAAGGCCTACGCTTGGTAAAGAGAGAGGAGAGTTCAAGTCATCGAACCTCGGCATTCAGTTTTCCAGTGTGTTTTCGTCCCGGCCGTGGAAACACTGTTTCAGCTCTCTACACTCTTTACCCATACAGGGTACTACTGAGGGTTCATGGGAGTTTGCCCAACCGGTTCACATGTGTTTTGTAGACCTGGAGAAGCAGAATGGGCAGGCAGATCCTTTAGTTATCAGGCTCCTCTCCTGTGGAACCAGCTCCCAGTTTGGAGTCCGTGGGGCTGACCCTGTTACTTTTAAGCTAGGCTTAAATCCTTTCCTTTTTGATAAAGCTTAGCAGTTAGAGTGGCTTAGGTCTGCATGAGAATTTATTTTAGTAACTTCTCTCCTGGGCATGCAGTGGATGGAGTAAGGGCTCTTCAGGTTTACCTAAACCTGCTCAGTTATGTTGAGTTTGCAAACACACCCTCCATTTTTCTGCTACCTGTATGACCCCTTCTCTTTTCCAATGGTTATGGTCAATCTGACAGAGAGAGGTATATTAGTGTTGTGGTTTTTAGTATAACAATGGCCATCAGTGGGCTCTAGATGGACAAACTGTCTTTTTTAAGGCTACTTTAAAACTTTCCTTTTTGATAAAGCTTATAGTTAGAGTGGCTTAGGTTATCCTGAGCTCTCTCTGTAGTTATGCTGCTATAGGCTTAGGCTGCTGGAGGACATAATGACCACTTTCACCCTCTTCGCTACTTTCTCACACTACTCTTCAATTTTATTATTATTTGCTCTTTTATTTCAGCTTTTAACTTTTTTCTCTCTCTCTTTTCTCTTCCTAGAAGCTACACCTGGCCTGACTCTGTGTCTACCTGTAACACCTTTCTGGAGAGGGGCATCGTCCAAGCTTCTGCTGGCAACAACTTAATGTTCTAATTATCTCTTTGCTCCCTTAATTAAATATATCTGCCCTTGTTGCTTATCTGCCCACACGCTCACTGCTACAGCTTACACAACATAACTGTTGATATCACATAAGATCCAACACATAGTCAAAGATAAACTGATATAAGAGGATGACACCCTTTAGGCTCTCATCCTTAGGGGCATAACTACAACCATGGACTCAGGGGGACTGAGAGTGACAACCGCCTGTCAGATGCAAATAGTTAAGGGGTCGGGCCCCTCAAGTCAAGGATGTAAGAAAGAGGGGGCCGTGATCAGGCTCACTGGATTGACAGAGGATAACCCATAAGTGAAAAGGGGGCCTGCCATCTGAGCCAATATCCTTTACAGTGATTTCTGTGACTTAATGAATAATGTTGATGTGAAAGGAATCAGAATATTTGATTTAATGGTATGAATGATGTATCAGATAAAGTTAATGACAAATTGATTAAATGAAATTAGTTAAACACACAACCGGAAAAGGGTGGCTTGTCCTCTTCAGGTTGGAGGGGAGTTCCTGCCTCAAGTGGAGGAGTTCAAGTATCTCGGGGTCTTGTTCACGAGTGAGGGAAGAATGGAGCGGGAGATCGACAGACGAATCGGTGCAGCTGCCCCAGTAATGGGGGCGTTGTGCCGGTCCGTTGTGGTGAAGAGAGAGCTGAGCCGAAAAGCGAAGCTCTCGATTTAGCGGTCTGTCTACGTTCCTACCCTCATCTATGGCCATGAACTTTGGGTCATGACCTAATGAACGAGATCCCGGATACAAGCGGCTGAAATGAGCTTCCTCCGTAGGGTGGCCGGGCACTCCCTTAGAGATAGGGTGAGGAGCTCGGCCATTCGGGAGGGGCTCGGAGTAGAGCCGCTGCTCCTCCACATCGAGAGGAGCCAGTTGAGGTGGCTCGGGCTTCTATCCTGGATGGCTCCCGGACGCCTTCCTCGGGAGGTGTTCCAGGCACGTCCCACCGGGAGGAGGCCCAGGGGACGGCCCAGGACACGCTGGAGGGACTATGTCTCTCGGCTGGCCTGGGAACGCCTTGGGCTCCCCCCAGAGGAGCTGGAGGAGGTGTCTGGGGAGAGGGACGTCTGGGTGTCTCTGCTGAGTCTGCTGCCCCCGTGACCCGGTTCCGGATAAGCGGAAGACGACGAGTACGAGTTAAACACATGTCATGAATGAAAGTATTAATAGGACCCCGCAGGTTATTTTTAGTTATGTGTTCACCTCTCCATAGGTTGATTTTTAGGACATGTGTTGGGTAATAAATGGAGGCTGCTTTAAAGTGAAAAGTTTTCTATTTGTGCTAAACAGGTACTTTGTTTTTGATAATGATGAAATATTTTTGACTAAGATACATTTGATTAAGCCACTATGTGGCCTGCCTTAATAATGATAATAATAGCAGTTGATAATTACCTACAATTTGGGCGTAATCTCCCCGGTATAACCATATGATTCTATATTCCATTTGAAGACTAACCTTTTCAGGTAGATGAACCTGCCAAAAGACGCTTGGGGATGGATGTCGCTCAGGGGGCAGAGAAGATGGACGAAGACAATCAACGTTTAGGGTCTACATTAACTGATTCACATGATGTTAGACAGGATTTTCTGCTGTGCTTCAGGCTGTTGTCCATGACCACATGACAGCTGGAAGGAGATTCCCTGGTCATATATAGGTTTAACACACACATATACAGGGTTGAATGATTGTTTCGGGGGGTCCGTACCCAGTTGCAGGTGGTCCACAACCCAGTGCCTAGGGGGTTCACTGATCTAAATTTGAGAGGTGCCTTTAAATGACACCTCATCAGGGGGGTTGTTAGGAATAACCTTTAGCTAAGAGCTAAAAGTTAGAAACTGGTTTAGAGTCGTTCCTTAAGAGTCTTTAGATAGAGTGGTGACTGTTTCCGGGGTTCCAAGTACCGGTGGGTCTCCGAGGCGTCTGACCGCCACCAGGGTGCGGTAGCTCGTACACTGTTTAATCTCAAACTCGTCGACAGTCGAGTTGGTGCTCAGAAGAAATGGCGGTTGGACATGTGGTCGGTGGCGGTACTGTGGGAGTGCCTTGGGTGAGGGTGGTTACGTCATGACATCAGACATAGGATACTAAAGCTGCAAACACTTAATTGTTTCAATTTGACTGAAAGTAAAAAGTTCCTTTCAGATGAAAATGTGTGACTTATAAGTTAATTGAACCCATAAAATTAAATTGTCATCACTAGACCAGAAGAATTAAGTGAAATTAATGTAAATAAATCCCTAACTTGAACTACAGCCCAAATACTCTTTTTAGAACCCAATGAGGCCTCATCTGCCCATCACTACTTGTCGTCTGGTCGTGCTGTACAGCAAACAAGTTTCAAATAAGCTACCTCCTCTGTTGCACTTTACCCCCCAACCTACCAAAGGACAATGAGCCCTTTTTTTAAGCTTCAAGAAATTTTAGTAAACTGTTTTTTTTTTAAACTTCTGTTGTTTTTTTTTTATTTGTTTTTTTATTTCCTTGACTTTGTGCATTTTGTCCATCTTGAAACTGGTTGGTCAGCCGAACAAAGGGGTCTTACATTTGACCATTTGTATGGTTTTTTTATTTTATTTATTTTTTGAGAATTTTGATATTTTTATCCCAGCAATTCATCAAAAATACATAACTACAAAGACAAAAACCTGGTGTACAATTATTTATATACAGAGTTACACAATAGTTTGCTTACAGGTACAGAGTGGAAGTAGGAAGGGACAACATGTATACATATGACCACAAAACTGGGGTACTAATTGACAAGAGAGTGAAATGGCCCCATGCCATTTTTGTGTCTCGTGACTTTGTCTATAGGATGGATGAATGTTAAACCACAAAGGGCTCTGAAATAACACATGAACACATTGCTTAATTCTGTCTCCAATGCAGAGACAATTTAGGACAGCTCCAAAAGGCATTGTAATGATCAGCCTGTTTCGACCTCCACATGACCTCCATTATAAATTGTATGCCGTTGAGCACCTCTGGGCAGGCATTTTAAAAAAGTGCACAACATTTTTCCATGAAAATTCCTTCCATGTCAGTGAAGAGGTACATTCTTAACAAATGTTTTGAATATTTGACCAGTCACCAATGTGAATCTTAAAATGTCCTATTTCTACTTTATATACACTCTGTCCTCACCTCCCATGTTTTGTATCCCATGGTATAATTTTGATATTAATTTGTCAATGGTATTTGACTGGAAAAATTTAAGAAAATAAAATATCAAAGGCCTGTCCAGGTCATTAATTATTGTTTTTTCTAAGTAGTGTCTAATCTTGTCAAGACCATAAATATTATATCTGGAAAGCTCCTCTAATTGCCTTTTTGAAAAAGTATTTTACCGAGCCCTTTTGACAGATTTCTTAAAGGTGTTTTTTGGGGGCAATAGAATCTTGGTCATATGCAATCCATCAAATCAACAAACAGAATTCTTTCTTTTCTTTAACAAATTTTGACCAGGTCTTGAATGCCGTTTTCAAGCATAGATTAAGTTATCCAAGGTTTTATAAAAGATCTATATTACAAATTGTACTTGTTAGGGAATACTGCTTGTTGTATATTAAATTTCTTCCCATTTTGCCATGTAAGACGGACTGCACATTTCCACTAATGGGTTTATTTGTGCTGCCGTGTAGTGATTTTTCATATTAGGTAATGATGCCTCCTTTACTTTTAGTTAGCTGTAAAGTCTTAAATCTAATCCCTGGTCGTTTCCTTACCAGATAAATTTAGATATAAATCTATCAATTTCCTGGAAGATAGTATTGGTAGGTTGTGCCGCTATTGTCGGAAATAAATATTATAATTTTGGCAACGTTGTCATTTTTAAGCAGGCAGGCATGTTTATTTGTATAGTAAGAAAAAAAAATACATTGAAGTGACATAATAAAGGAAAGGGAAGAAAAGTTGGACTACAGACTCTGTAGTCCAACTTTTCTTCCCTTTCCCTTGTCCCTTTCCATTGTCCTACCCTGTGTGAAATCTTCCATCATTGTCCCCTGCCCAAGAAAACCTACATTTGAAGCCTTAATGGCTTCCAGCCAGTTGCACTCACCAGTGTTCATGAAATGCTTTGAACATCTGGTAAGGAATCACATCACTCCTCCCCAAAAGTTTGGCAGTCTCATGCATTCCCCTTAACCCAAAAGGTTGGGCTGGGGCATGGCTGAGACCGCCTATAGTGGCAGCATGGTGCACAGAGAACAATTAACTTCTCAACATCTCAAAGACCAATGAGATAATAGTGGACTATTAGACAAAGAAGACAGACATTTCACCACTGATCATCAACGGGGACTGTGTGGAGAGGGTGACTGACTTCTACTTCCACTGGAGCCTTAACACCTCTGAGCTGCTGAAAAAGGCCCAGCAGAGGCTGCACTTCCTGAGAGTTCTTAGGAAATATAATATCACACAGAGACTGCTGGTGTCCTTTCATCAGTCCTCTATTACGAGCATAATGACCTACTGCATATGTTTGTGGTACACCAGCTGTACAGTGGCTCAAAGGAATGCGTCACTAACATGGCGCAAAAGATTGCTGGTTTCCCTCTCCCCACACTTGAAGAACTTTAGGCGACTGTGGCTCAGTAGGAAGAGTAGTTGTCTTGCAATCAGAAGGTTGTGGGTTCGATTCCAGCTTCCTCCTGCCCCCTTGGGCAAGGCACTTAACCTCAAGTTGCCTACCGATTGGTGTATGAATGTGTGAGCGTTAGTGAGTGCGATTGGGTGAATGTGGCTCTAGTGTAAAGCGCTTTGAGTGGTCTGTATGACTGGAAAGGCGCTATATAAGTTCAGACCATTTACTGTTTTCTCCAAAAAGCCTATAATATCATAAAGGACACTTCTCACCTGGGACATGCTTGGTTTGATCCGTTACCATCAGGCAGGCGCTACAGATCAGTTAAAGCAAGGTAAATTTTTCAATTATAAGTTATATCTGTCAAGTCTCCCATAATAGATGTCATTTGTCCTAGTTATTGTCTAGGCATAGTTGCATTGTCCCTAAAAAAAGCCTTTTCTTATAATAATTTTTTTTTTGGCTAATTGAGTCAATGGAATATATGCTTTCAAGGGCAGCAGAAAAGGGGTCAGATGTTACAGTTACAGACCTTGGAAATGTTTAGACATTCCCGCCAAAAACCAAAATGTTTAAGTGTATCATAGTTATTTTGCCTCTCTGTCTTGGGGGTTGTCAACACGTAGTTGAGGTCTCCCACGTTGATTAAACACTCATAATAGAACATATCACAGATATAAGGTTGTTGATTTGATTGATTGATCGATATTTATTAAAGTGTCATATACCATATGGAACCCAGCCTGCACAGGCTTATAAGACACTATACATCTTCTACACAAAACAAAAGAGAAATACCAATATGAGCATTAAACAAAAATCACCAAGATATTTACCAAAACTAATTTACAAGATAAATGTATATTATTTGGGATACAAAACTCTCTGTCTCAGTTGCCAAGCATTTGCTAAAACAAAAGTCTCTTCATTGAATAGCCACCTTAATATTTCAGCTCAGACAACCAGAACAAATCAGGATTTTCAGTTGCATTTTCTTAAATAAAATATTTCTGAAATTAAAATATAAAGGACAATGAAATATAAAATGAAATTCATCCTCAACAACATTGAGTTCACAGAACACAGACAAATGCTGGTCTTCAAAAACCACTTTGAATCTGCCGATTTCAACCGCCAGAGGAAGAGTACCAGTTCTTAACTGTGCACACAATGACCTTTGTCTTCTTTTCATATTTAACTTTACAAATAATTCCATTTGAAACACATTCTTAATTTGAATATAAGTTCTAAGTTTAGGTTTCTTACAAATGTCCTGCACCACTGATCTGCATACTTCTTAAACATCCTTAGTTTGACTATATTCAGATCACAACAGGTGCGTGGTTAGACCTGGGCTTCCGGGGCGGATTTCTGAATAGCCCCGGACTTCTTGATAGAAGAAATTTAGAAGTATTATAAAGATGCAGCCACAAAATGGTATTGGAATTCACAGTTTGATTTAAAAACAATCAGATTATGAGTTAAAAGGAGAAGACAAAAAAATAGCTATTTGCGCACTTGCGGCACCGCGAATGCGCAACTATGCGCACAGCCAGAGATGGACTCCATTCTGGAGAAGTCCAGAACAGCAGTTTACTCCAGGTCGACCTACCTCCTTCATTACCTGAAAAGTTGCACTGAGCGCCTCAATCAGGGCTAATTTCAGAGCAACCGCGGGGCCAACCGAAGAGTGGGAGCCTGGTGGGTGTGTGTGTTCGGGAACAGGTGGACGTCGAGCGGAAACCCAGACGAAGATACCGGTAAAACCTGAACGCTGACTCGGAATGGGCTAATTGTAAGTTACAGCTAATCACTTATTCACCCAGCAAGACATGAGGTGGAGGTTCACTCTAATGAGCATCTTCAGGGTCATGATGAGGAACTTTCACCTGAGCTACAGGTAAAGTTAAATGATCTGGCTGTGATGGAAAACAGTAGCAACCTTCTCTGTGAGCTTCTAGCCAGATTTGCATCATAATGTGAAAATATCTGGTCCTTTACTTCAGTCAAAATAAAAGCATTTAATCCTAACGTAGCTGAACACATTAAAAGTCCTTCAGATCATCACATTGCATCTCATTGCTGCAGTCAGTCTTATAGTCTAGTTCTACAGGGGTTGGACAATGAAACTGAAACACCTGGTTTTAGAGCACAATAATTCATTAGTATGGTGTAGGGCCTCCTTTTGCGGCCAATTCAGCGTCAATTTGTCTTGGGAATGACATATACAAGTCCTGCACAGTGGTCAGAGGGATTTTAAGCCATTCTTCTTGCAGGATAGTGGCCAGGTCACTATGTGATACTGGTGGAGGAAAACGTTTCCTGACTCGCTCCTCCAAAACACCCCAAAGTGGCTCAATAATATGTAGATCTGGTGACTGTGCGGGGCCAGGGAGATTTTTCAACTTCACTTTCATGTTCATCAAACCAATCTTTCACCAGGTTTTTGCTGTTTTTTTTTTGGTGCATTGTCATCCTGATACACGGCACCGCCTTCAGGATAAAATGTTTGAACCATTGGATGCACATGGTCCCCAAGAATGTTTCGGTAGTCCTTGGCAGTGACGCCGCCCACTAGCCACAAGTATGGGCCAAAGGGGAAGGCCATGATATGGCAGCCCAAAACCTCACTGACCCCCCCCCCATGCTTCACCCTGGGCATGCAACCAGTCTGGGTGGTACGCTTCTTTGGGGCTTCTCCACACCGTAACTCTTCCGGATTTTTTGGGAAAAACAGTAAAGGTGGCCCTCATAAAAGAAAAATACATTTTTAAAATTGTCCACAGCCCAAGATTCTGCGCTCCTTGCACCATTAAAAAACCGACGTTTGGCATTGGCATGGGTGACCAAAGGTTTGGCTGTAGCAACCCCGGCCGTATATATTGACCCTTTTTGAGCTCCCGACGGACATTTTGGGGTGGAAAACAGGAGAGTTGGGGGGGTGCACATTTAATTCTGCTGTGTTTGGGGGGCAGCCATGGTTTTTATTTTTTGGATACAATCCGGGATAGCACCCAAAACATCCCTTTTCAAAACGGTTCCTCTTGCATACACAGTTAATCCTGTTGGATTGGGGGTTCGTCCTTCTTGGTGGTATGCTGAAAATTCCCTGGATACCGTGGCTCTTGATACATCACAAAGCCCTTGCTGTCTTGGTCACAGATGCGCCAGCAAGACGTGTGTAATGGGAATTATTAAGGGGTTGGGGACTTCATTTAACCTTTCTCCTCTGACCTAGGTTTTGAATAGTGTAGCTCTTCTTAGAGCAGATGGCCTTTAGCCATTTTTTGGATGAATGATGGTCAGCACTTCCTGGGGGGGGGGCAGATGGGGTCTTTATCTATGATTCTCTTATCTCTGTCCTGTGAAGGGTTCAGGGGCCATAAAGTAAAACTCTTTGAAGCTGAGGTAACCCCCTCATTCTGCTATAAATACTGTCTGTAAACTGTGTTCGGGGCCTCTGTTTCACTGACACGTCAGTGACAGGGTCTTCAAACGCAGAAATGCCTTTTTGAATAAAACCTTAAAAAAGACAAAGTCCGGATTTTTCCTCTTATTGTGATTTTAATTTCTCCCCCCATTTGATAAAAAAAAATTTGCTTTCCCATTTTGGGCGTCACGAACAGGATCCGACATGCCAGAGAGACGCAGGGGGGGGCAAGGACGTCTGGCCAGCCTGGAGACGTCTTCAGTCCCTCCATTACACGGAGGGGGTCCTGGTGCCTAACTGCGGCTTCTGGCTGATCGGATTCGAAACTATTTGTCTTCAAATGTATCGGGGGTGAGATTTTGCTCTGTATGATATAATTTTTTTACCCACTTTAACCATCATCTCCTAATTTAATTGATTGGGTCCGGAGTTGGGAGAAGGAGCACATCGGCTGATTTTACCCTGTAAAGGTATACAGGGGAGCATTTTATTGGTAACAATAAGAAAAAGCAAAAACAATGGGTTTTGCGGGGGGTTTTTTTTTTAGCAATTTTCTACACCTTTAAAAGGAGAAAAAAGGGGAGTGGGCAGACGTGCCGCTGAACGGTTTTAAAAGGCTATAGCAAAATGGGGTTTCCGGAAACCCAAAGGCATCAGAGGTGCGTCCCCCTCCAAACTTTGCGATAATTTAAGATAAGAAAAAAAAGGGGGGGATGAATTTGTGTAAATGTGCTTTAATTTTGGGGAAGATAAGTGGTTTTTCCCACAGGGGGAAGTTAAAGGGGGTTAATAGGTTAAAAGGTTAAAAAAAAAAATGTTTAAATATTTTAAATTTAAAAACAGTTGATGGACGGAGATGAGGAAAAAAAAAAAATAAAACATAAGAAAAATATTAAAAAGCACCGGGGTTGCATCAAATTGGGGGTTAAAAAGAGTTAAAATTTTACTGCAGGAAAGTTTCGTTTGTCTTAAAAGGGGGGGGCGATTAAATTTGGGAAAAAAAGAAGGTTTTAAAAGTAAAAAAAGGGACATTAGAAATGGGGGAAAAAAAAAGTTTTTTTAGAAAGGAGTAAATTGCATTTTTCGGAAGGAAGTGACAGGAAAACTGACTGACTGACTGATAAAAATTTCTGTGTGCAAAATCTGAACCTATACTAAACTTTTTCTTCTGTCCCCACACACACACACATACACACATATATGGGATTTGAGTGCAACATCTGCTTTTTTTTGAGTCGGGACTTTAGAAACCTCCCCCTCCCATGGCTACCCCACCAGAGACGCTTTCGGGGGGCCTGAAAGAGAAGGGTCTGCGTGCCTGCTTGCTGCAAATGACAGTTTTGGTTTCCACCAGAACAAAAACTCAGAAGAAGTCTGGCCCAAAACCCCACTGAGATGGACAACGATCCATGCTGTTTGCCAAAAGCCAAAAAGAGCGATACACGGGTTTATATTGAAAGCACATTTTTATGTGGGGCAGAAGAAGAGAAACAGGCCGGAGAAAAATTCTCTCTGGGGGGAAAATTTTTAAGGGGGGGGGGGGGGTGGACAAGGAAGGAGTGAATGTCCCACCCCCCCAACACACCTGAAAGGGCTTGGTTTTTTTTGGGGGACTGATAGAGGACTGTGTGCCATGACAGTCGATTGCGATCGACAAAATCGATTAAAAAACTGATGGGGGTAATGTACAAAACACACACATTTGCATACATTTTTCCCCTATTTTCTGCAACCAAAGAACGTTTTTAACCCCCTTGCTCATGTGACGCTTGCTTGACTTTAAAAGTTTATAGCGGGTTAAAAAATTTATTTAGGGGTAAGAAAAAGGGTATCTTAAAAAGGGTGATAACTTAGAACATTTGATTTTTTTCCTTTTTAATTTTTTTTAGAGAAGCAAGTTTTTTTTCATTGTGGAATATTCAGGGTGAATTATTCTAGTTATTAAAAGTTATTTAAAAAGCAGAGAAAGAGTTACATTTCCAAAAACTCAGCAGTAATCATTGTGTTTCTATGTTATTTAAAGGACAGATCTCATGAAGGAACATTTTTTAAAAAACCCCAAAAACTCATCATGCGTAACACCTGATGGGCTCCTTCATATTGTTTTTTTGCTGTCAGAGTTTGTATCCCATAAATCTAATGGGTAGAGACCTCATTAAAAAACAGGCTTAGTTCTACTGCAAAGGTCCTTATACAGTCTCTGAACACAGTACTTACAGTGGGGTGCATTTTTTTGTCCGCAAGTGCTAACTTACGCTTATGGAAAGTAAAAATTCATTTTTTTTTACAGCAGCTGCTGGGAAGAGGTTTTTAATTAGTTTTTTTTTCCCTTTCTGGTTTTCATGCAGCGTGTTGTTTTAAACTGTACCTTATTTTCAGGTCCTGACAAAAACTATGAAAGGGTTTGGGGTTCTGCGGGTTTATTTTTTCCTCTGGGGAAAGAAAGGAAATCTAATCAGTTCTGTGTTGCATAGAAACATTAAAACACTTTTTTTTAAGATATCACCAGCAAAAATTTTAAAACCCTTTTTAAGAGTAATTTGGGTTTTATTTAAAACCCCATTTCCTTGGCAAAAAAAAAAACTTTAAAATGAGAATGGAAAAAAATTGGGTTTTTTTTGAAGGTAAAAGAATCTGATTGGACAGTGGTACCAAAAAAAATTAAACAAAATCTGTTGTTGCCTAACAGACTGAAAAAAAGGGCCTTCAGGACTGTGGAATTTTTTTCCCCCACGGTTCCCAAAATTTTTTTAAAGCATGCTTTTCCTTATTTTAAAAACCAGATCTGTGTTTTTTCTTTGTTTTTAGGCTTTGGGTTTTTGTTTTTTTTTTTTAGCATAATTTTTGTCTGAAGCTTCTTATGAACTGGGTTAGGAGCAAATATGATCTGAGGTAAATTAGGAGCTGTGAACTAGTTTTTTTATCTGATTATTGTCCAAGTAGAAAAAAATAACAAAAGGTCTGGGGATATTAAGCCAATCCTTTCAATCTCTGCAAAAAAGCTAGCAGAATTGTGCAATGGCAGCAATTTAACTCAACCTGTGGTTACTGGTCTCTTGAAGCCCGTGAGCCACAGGTTTTGGGTCCAAAAAATGATAATACTTAATTAAAGGAGACCGATTCCTATTAAAAAAACGGATCTAAGCCAACGATGAGTTCCAGTCATTTTGGTAGTTTTAAATGCAATAATACTCAAAAATTTTCTACTTTTGGGGAAAAAAACAGATTGGGGTGAAGAGTTTTTGTTTTGGAGCCAAGGCTAGGTTTTTTTATCATGGAAAAAGAGAAGTAAAATCCTTTATTTTAGGAAAAGAAAAAAAAATAAAGCTCTCCCCAAACACTTAAGAGGATGGTCGGCTCAAAACTACAGTCTCCTTGTTTGATTTCTTAGGGGTTTTTTAAAGATTAAAAAGAATAACACAGGAGTACAAAGGTACACAAGGTAATTTCATTTTACTAAGGGAATAAAATATTGACACATGTTATCAGCATTTAGAAAATTTAAAAAGGGGGGTTCTAGTAATAATTTTCTCCCCAACTCTCAAAATTTTAAATACCCCAAAATTAAAAAAAAAAATGATGTTGGGGTTCCCTTTTGAAACGTTATGTGGGAAAAAAAGGTCCTTTTTTGGAGTCAAGTTCTTATCTTGATTTCTGGTTAAGTTTAACCACTGCAGTTTTGTTTGTTTGGGGTTATGCCATAAAAAATGTCAACGTTTTTTTCCGACTTAAAATTTCTTTGCCTTTAAACCTGAGCAGAGAAATTCTTGAATACAGCTGGAATTAAATTGAGCAAAAAAAAGAGAAATATAACAAAAAAAATCTCCCGGGGTTGTAGTTATTATTATTACAGAGTTACAGTATAAAGAATTGGGAAAAAGGGGGTTTCAGCATCAGTAAATTTGGATTCATGTTAGAGAAAAACTGTTGCTGTGCTTCTAAATAGTTTGAAAATCTATTTGGACTATGTGCACTTCATTAAAAAAAAAAAAAAGGATCCTGAAGATTGTAAAAATAAAAATTTTAATTACAGCATTAAGAGGATATGGCTGAGAAAAACATATTTTTAAAAAGAGATTTTTTTTAAAAATTTCTTTAAAATTCTTGAAGCTTCAAATTTGGGCCCTTTGTCTGTCTTTTTTGTTTTGTCTTTGTTTTTTGGGACTGAATGTTTGTTTTTGTGGTTTCATGACATAATAATGCCCCCATGTTTAGAATAATGTTTCTAAATCCCAGATTGATTTAAAACCTTGAGTTTTCCAGGGGAATTAAGAAGCCAGCTTGTTTTTTAGGTAGGTGGTTTGTTAACAGTTTTTGCAGTTCAAGGTACATTAAGATGGGTTGGAATGAAGAAAAGTGGGGCCCCGCCTTTAGGCTGCCCAAAGAGGCTAGTTCTGGCCTGACTCTGCCTCTACCAGCTTTGTTTTACCCCCCTTTGCTTTCATGGTGACGCTCACAAACTCCCTTCCTGAGTTTTAACAAGTTTAAAGAGACAATAGAATCAAAGCTTGTAGTGATTGTTGCCTTAACATGTTTTTTGTATAATAATTAAGGATGTAGCATGACATTTTTGATTTATGTGTTTTACTATTAAAAAAGTTAATGTAATTTTTTAAATAGTTTGAAGAATTTGTTTTGCCCATGAAGGATCATTGGTGATTTTTTAGGTTTAAAGTTTTCCCTGGTGTCATTTTAAGCTAACTGACAGTTTAAGATATGCTAAAAGTAAAGGAAATATTTTTTTAAAAGAAATCTGGTCATGACTTCATATTTGGTGAGAATTATTTATTAGATTAACTTTGTAGAGTTTTTGTGTCGAAATTACATTGGATGTCCATTAATCTAATACTCAAAAACTTTTTTCATACAAGACAAATCAGGATGATATGTGGACTTAATTCTAAGTGAGGACATTTTGATGAAATTTCACAACAAATAAAGTTTTGCGTTTTTTTTGTTAATGGAACTGAATTACGGGTAGAAAAAATTCTGGATTTTATTTATTTATGTTTGCTTTTTGGGAATTTCATTAGTGTCACCTTTTGTCAGAATTTTTGTGGTTTTATGTAATGTGATTCCTGGTGACTAGAAGTTTTTTTAAATTTTTGCTGGATTGTCGCATGGGTTGGACCCTGGGGGGGCGCCAAAAAAGAGGGAATGTCAGAATGAAAATTACAAAAAATTTAGCACCCTGGGAAAAGGGTAGCTCCTACCCCCATGAGGCTTTAGTGACAAAGTGAAAGAGACGTTGTACGTTTTTTAATATAAAATGGTGCATAGGTTTCCTTTTAAACACATTCTGAAAACCTGTCTGAAAAGGTATGTTTTTTGTTTTTTTGTGAAATTTTACATCTCCACAGATTTAGACCCCTTTTGAAAATTTTTTTTGGGTATTCTGAAACTATGGAAATAATGACCTGTAACCCGGGCCTTCCTCAAAAATCATATGTCACATTTTTTTTTTTATTCAGAAATTTAGCTGATGATCACTGCTAGTATACCAGGTGGAGTGAGAAAATTAATTTTTTTTGATTTTGCTGGATTTTTTGGTGAAGTTCATGTAATTAAGCACCTAGGTTGAGAATGGGATTTTGAAATTAAAAAAATTAGCCAAGGGTTTGTGAAAGGGTTTGCTTTTTTTTTCATTTTAAAAAGGGGAACTTTTGAAGTGGCCTGTTTGACAGGTCTCCTAGTTTTGGGCATGGGGGATATTGCTTAGATTTCTACCTTCCCCTTTTTTTGTGTGAAGAAAAGGATGTTGTTTTACTGTCAAAAAACCTGTCCCACTGTGCTTTTTCAAGTTTCACAGATTGCGAAAGCTGCGAAAAAAGCCAAATTCAAAGTCACTCCTTGATTCCCGGAGGGAAAACACAGGTGAAGTCCCGGATGCTGGGATGGCCCATATCAGATCCTAGACCGTTGTCAAGATAGCAGAACGTGACGCCTGGGTCTATGCTTACTGGAAGGTGTTCATGGGGAACACCACCTGAGCAGCGTCCCCGGGTTCTGAACCCTTTCCTACCTACAGGAGTTTTCCTACGACCCCCCCCACCTGTACTATCTTGGTAACAGGGCAGCTTGAAGCGCAGAAACCACTCTGGAAGAGGCAGCAAGGGTTTTTAAAATTTTTTTTATGATTTGTTTTTTCTTTGGAAAAAAAACTGTTTTTTTTCAGTACCAGAAGAAAAAGGACATTACATTCAAGGTCAGAATGCAGCTATAGGGGAAGATGATCTCTTCTGATGCTGATGATTGGTATTGCAAGTTTTTATTAATCCTGTGTTTATTTGGGGGAAAAGATACAGCAAAGACAATGTGTGACTAATCTGAGTAATTATGCCAATAATACTCATCAGCTGATTCGAAGAGAGATTCATCACTTTTTCTGACTACCATGATCATACTGATAATGTCTGGTGGCAAAATGATGCATCAAACTGTGAGGAAGATGAGGAATGACAAGTTGTTATGTTTTTTGTTTTTATTTTCCACGTTCTATTAATGATAAAACCCTTTGGTACCTGTTCCTATTGAAACTGCTTCTATTCTAACTATTTTCTTTCCGGTGGCAAAATAACCAGTGGTGGAGGTTATTGTTCCTTTGGGGAGGAATTTTATGGGAAAAGGGGAACGTAGAAATGGTTTAAAAGAATTTTTCTAGTGAGACTAATTTAACATGTGCTAATTCAGGAAAAACTTTTTATAGGTTTTTTGGGGTAATAGGAATTAAAAAAGATCTAGATTTTTTGTGTTCACAGGAGGAAAAACACACTTGTTTTCCCTTGGAAAGACAGGGGGGTTGCCAAAAACTATTATATCTGTTTCATGTGGGGTTTAACTATCAGACATAAATTTGAGTCATGTCCTATCAGAAATGATCCTTATACCATTTCCCCGGATCGGCCCCCGGGCTTTTGTGGTTTAAAAATTTAAACTTTACCCGCCTTTCCGAATGGAAGTAAATTGTATGGCCGGCAGGTAAAAATTAAAAAAGGGGGTTCTTGTTACTTTTCCTATTAGAGATGGGTTTCATGTCCTAAGAATAGATCTTATCTGTATCTGCCTGCTAATTGGTCTGGAATATGTTATTTAAGCTCATTTACTACCTAAAGGTCACTACTTATGATTTTCAGTCAGCCCATTATTAGAAAAAGGGAAGACAGTGTTCAAAAAAAAAAAGAGGGGATAGGATTCCATATTGGAAAGGGGGTTTTGGGTACACTAAATCCTAGTTATGGTGCTGCTAATGTAGCTCATAGGATTAATGAGTTGTCAGTTTAGTTAGAAAGTCTTACTGCTTTAATGAAGAAGGGGTTACTGTTCTGACCAAGGAGCAACAAGCTCTTTTAGAAAAATGAGTTTTGGGGAAATAGAATGGCTTTGGATTACTTGTTAGCTGAGAAGGGTGGTTGGGGTTTTTCATTTAAATTTGGAGAACAATGTTGCACTTTTGTTCCTGATGGTCTAGCCACATGACAAGTACCATGATAAGGTTTTGGGGGAATTGCTGACAACCCAAAAAGAAAAAAAATATGGGTTTTTTTTGGGAAACCATGGACCTGAATTATTACTGGTGGTTTGGACATCCTGGTTAATAAAAGATTGGAGTGATTATTTTATTTTTATTTTTGATTCTGGTGGTTCTTTCAGGTTGTATTATTCCGATGGTTAAAGGAATGGTAATGAGACTGATCAATGTTTTCCATGGTAAAGGGTTGATATGGATGTAGATTTAAATTTCTGTTTTTAATGACTGTGGATGATTTTGCATTTGAGATAATGGTTGGTATGGATAATGACCGGGTTTTTATACTGCTTGAGATCTTATAATGATGTAAAAACTCTAGAACCTGTTTGGGGGGTTTGTACTGATGTTCAACATTCTAGTGGTTTATAAACAGGGGTTTGGAGATTTGGTTTTTTTATATGGGGTAGTTCTTATTATTTTGCATTTGTTTTGCTAATACCTTTGGGGTACTTTGTTCTTGGGGGGAAAAAAGGCCTTGGAAATGGCACCTGTATTTTTTATATTTCTTTTTTTTTCTCTTTTTGTTTTACTTTTCTTATTATCCTGGGTGATGGTTTTGTAGAATGTTCCTTTTGTATATGATTATCTTGTAATCACAAGGGGAAAGTGTAATGGGAATTATTAAGTGTTGTGGACTTCCTTTAACCTTTCTCCTCTGACCTAGGTGTTTGAATAGTGTAGCTCTTCTTAGAGCAGATGGCCTTTAGCCATTTGTTGATGAATGATGGTCAGCACTTCCTGAGGGGGGGCAGATGGGGTCTTTATCTATGATTCTCTTATCTCTGTCCTGTGAAGGTTCAGGGGCCATAAAGTTAAACTCTTTGAAGCTGAGGTAACACCCTCATTCTGCTATAAATACTGTCTGTAAACTGTGTTCGGGGCCTCTGTTTCACTGACACGTCAGTGACAGGGTCTTCAAACGCAGAAATGCCTTTGAATAAAACTTATAAAGACAAAGTCCGGATTTTCTCTTATTGTGAGTTAATTTCTCTCCCACTTTGATAAGAAAAATGCTATTACACGTGCACCAACAATTTGTCCTCTTTTGAACTCTGGTATGTCACCCATAATGTTGTGTGCATTTCAATATTTTGAGCAAAACTGTGCTCTTACCCTGCTAATTGAACCTTCACACTCTGCTCTTACTGGTGCAATGTGCAATCAATGAAGACTGGCTACCAAGCTGGTCCAATTTAGCCATGAAACCTCCCACACTAAAATGACAGATGTTTCAGTTTCATTGTCCAACCCCTGTACATGTAGAGAGAAAAAAAGTGTTGCTCAATAAACCAGGAAAATATCTTCTGGTGCCAGAAAGACGTAGTAGAAACTGAAAAAGTAAGCCTCCCTCTTCTCTTTCATATCTTCTGTGCTGATTCTAAACATGCAGCTCTGGCTTTAAAGATGCAGCATAATTAAGAAATAAATCATAGCAATTATTCACAGGTTTGATTAATTGATTAGTTAACTATTTTATTTTTCTGAATTACACATGTAATATTATATAAACTAAACTGATTAAACAAGGATACAGTTTCACTGAAGGTGAGACATAAATACCATATGTATACAGGTATTAATAACTGTAATATTAGTACTGATACGGTCCAGGATGAGGCTCTATGCTATATTTTAAAAACCACAACTTAACAACCTTTCCTCTCATAGTGTTTAATGGCAAGAACTGCACTAATGTCTCTCATGCTCAGTGCAGAACAACAGACTGTGTTGAAAAATGTTTCTTTTATTATTTTTGGCAGGCCAAATTTCTTCAATAGTGGAATGAAGGGCTAAAAAGATGGCGGTAAAAGAGAACAGGTTCATAAAAGAAGGAACAATTTTAATAAATGTTTCAAAAGCTCTTGGCATAATAAAATAAATGTGTTTTAGGATTTTTACCATTTGACTAAGATTTAGGAAAATCAACTTTATACCGCTTTCATTTTTTTGAAATATAAGAATAAAGACAATGGAGCCTCAGGAGTGGAACACTTTAATGAGAATGTAACGTTTAAAAAAGGTAATTTATGTAGATGACAAAAGAAGCACATTTATCTGGCCCAAAGTAAACATCTCTGAGTTTAAGAAAAACGTTTGTCAGCAAAAATTCAGATTAAGTTCTTTTCGAAATACCTTAAAATGTGTCATTATTTGCTTCAGCAAAATGGTTTTTCATCAGGCCTAAACTCTGTTCCTCCTTGTCCTTCATTCAGCTTCTAACAAAAATAAAAAGTAAAATTATTGCAAACCTTTTTTGTTTGATTTACAATAATTTACATTCAGTCTAAAACCAGCCGAGACAGAGAACTGGTACAATATGTCCTATATTATTTTGATTTTAAATTACCTATAAATTGTCTTATTGAAATCTAAATATGTTGGATTTGGGCTAAAGCTCCCAATGTTTTGAGACCCTAAAAATGCCCCTGGATCACAACATAAAGTATTCCTCTAAGTAAAACCTAAATCGCAAAGAGAAAGTATTTTAGCAATCTCTTTTGACCATAGGTAACTGTGAGCTCATCCCAACTAAAAATCTTCCTGGTCAGTCTTTCTTCTGATATGAGAACGAGCCGATTCCACAAGCTTCACATCTCTCACAATCTGAGTTTTTATCACTATTAACTGTCAATCTCCATACTGCACCATAAACTGAAAATGCCTAGCATTTTCTGTAAATTAATCTCACACTCTGCAACCAACACAATATCATCTGCATACAGTGAAATACTTAACTTCCAACCATCCACACAAAATTAGCTTGGATAATTTCTTCAGCTAGGTCATTAATATAAATGGCAAATAAAGTTGGTGAAAGTACATCTCCTTGTTTCTCTCCGAAAGGAATTGGAAACCAACCAGTCACAAAGTGGTTTACCTGTATACATGAGTGTGAATAATTATAAAGAGCTTTAATAGCGTTGTAGCATTTTCTTCCAATACCAAGATTTGTAAAATGTCTCTATTAAACGAACCAAGCGCTTTTTTGAAATCTTCAAAACAGTAAAGTAATTTTTCCTTTTCTGTAGTCGTGCTCTCACTACTCAAGCCATAATATAAATATGATCAACACAGGCGCGATTCTTTCTAAATCCATTCTGCTCATCCACTAATACATTGTACGTGTCTAAGTAATTAACCAATCGTCGATTATATTTTATAACTGTACTCCTCAAACCAATTCACACACAATTCAAAGGAACTCGTGGGTCAACTTTTATAGATTTGGGAATTGGTTTAATAATTGACTTCCACAAAGAAGGAATAATACCACTGAAGAAACATGTCTAAAATAAGGAATTTAGAATTTTAACTAAATTAGAATTTTTGAGAACTTGATTTGGGAGTTTGTTTATCCCAACAGCTTTCTTTGCTTTAGCCTTGTCCAACAATTTCTGCACCTCCTCCTTAGTAATCTTTGCATTCAAAAAATCATTTGAGTGGAAGGCTGTATTACTCATCCCAATTTCAATTCAATTCAATTCAATTCAATTCAATTCAATTCAATTCAGTTTATTTATATAGCGCCAATTCACAACACATGTCGTCTCAAGGCACTTCACAAAACTCAGGTACATGCATAACAATTAATCCGAATCATTGAACAGTGCAGTCAGATTCTGTTATTTATTCAAATTGGATAAAAAGTTTGTCTATCTAAGGAAACCCAGCAGATTGCATCCAGTCAGTGACTTGCAGCATTCACTCCTCCCGGATGAGCATGTAGAGACAGTGGACAGTCACTGGCGTTGACTTTGCAGCAATCCCTCATACTGAGCATGCATTTCCAGCTCATGTTTTCTTGAAATAATTAAACCATTTTTTTTTTGCGTTTTGGAGGCCTGTAAATGTTCATAAACATACTGTAGCTCAAGCAGGGCCCTTTATCTGGACAGCCAGATATTCAGAAGGATCAAATTTGCCCAAGAACACCTTTTTACACTTTAGTGAATCATTAAACAAAGTGGCCACCCCTCAACCTCTCTTTTGATGCTCTCACCTACAGCTTTGTAATAGCAATGCATTGACTTGATCAATGTAGGTGTCTAACCATGTTTCTGCTAAAAACATAACATCAGGATTATGCTCAGTAATTAAGTAATTGATTAAAAATTATTTCCCTGATAGAGAAATTAAAAGGGACTTTCAGGTATTATTTCTGTGGCAAGTTGTACTTGGAAATAATTTTTTTTTTTTTTAATTAATTATTGTGTAAGGTTTCTTATCGTATTAGCTTTCTTTTTTCTGTTACCTATTAGCACAGGGGGCGTATTCACAAAGATTCTCGAAGTCCCCTCAGAGAGCTCCTATCTTAGCCTAAACATTCCTGGCAAAGTGTCTTCGTTTAAGAGTGATTCAGCTAGCTGTCGAGAGTGACTCCAAGCAAGGAGACGACAGAAATTCCTATCTTAGTGAGGTAGGTGTGGTTGACCCCGTTGCTAGGCGTGACTCTGTCTTCTAAGAGCTGTGATTGGTTGTTGCAAAAAAACAAAAAAAAACAAAACAAATGCGCTCCTTCTAATCAAAAAGAGAGAAATTAACCATGGATAGAATTTAGACTGGATTCTGAAATGTGTAAATTATAATGATAAAACTTAGCAAGATTAAAGTTATTGTCACACAGCAGCCAACTTTTTGAAAGAAGCTATTTACATGCTCATCATTATTTTGCTTTGCTTATTATTGTTACTCAGACCATACTGGTCGTTTTCATACTGCATCTATTTTATATTAATTAATTTCATATTACTATTAAGATTCATCATTATACTTTGATCATATTCAAAACCACAATAACATTTCAAAAATCGCAACAAAATTTACTAAGCAAATAGAAATTAAAAAACACAACTTATTAAAAAAACACAACATATTAAAAACCACAATGAAATTTCAAAAACGTAACATTTACTAAGCACAAATACAAATTAAAAAATACAACTTATTAAAAAACACAACATATTAAAAACCACAATGACATTTCAAAAACATAACATTTATAAGCACAAATACCAATGAAAAAAACACAACATATTCAAAACCACAATGACTTTTCAAAACACGCAACAACATTTACTAAGCACAAATACAAATTAAAAAACACAATAATATATTAAAAAACACAACAACATATACAAAACCATGACATTTCAAAAAAAGCAACAACATGTACTAAGCACAAACTACCCACTTACATATGGCATGTAGATGGCTACGACAAACTAAAGCCCTTTGGCTTAGCCCTCTCATGGCTTTTCAAAAAGACAGATGTGGTTTGTTTGTTGCTCACAATTATATAAACTGTGTTAAGAAAACAACATTTGATTTCCCTTTGGGATTAATAAAGTATTTTTTATTTTGAAGAGTCTTGGTGTGAAACCAATGAGACTACAAACAGACCACCGGACTGAGAATGGGACTATGGCAGCAATATCCTCCGTCAAGCACATATGTACTATTATGCTGGCTCAGCAAGCCACAGTTACGGATCATCAACAGGGAATGAATGCATCGAGTCATGGTGGTCTTTTCTCAGAAGAGGAAGGTGGGTACCTCTGTAGCTGCGTTTCCATTACAAAGGCGCGCAAAACTTTGTTAATACTCTGCCAATGTTGAAAAAATATAACTTTACAATTGCGGTGTTTCCATTAAATGAGAAATACAATTAACATCACATGTGAATAAGTCTGTTCACGCAATGACTCAAAATAATATAGGACATATTGTACCAGTTCTCTGTCTCGGCTGGTTTTAGACTGAATGTAAATTATTGTAAATCAAACAAAAAAGGTTTGCAATAATTTTACTTTTTATTTTTGTTAGAAGCTGAATGAAGGACAAGGAGAAACAGAGTTTAGGCCTGATGAAAAACCATTTTGCTGAAGCAAATAATGACACATTTTGAGGTATTTCGAAAAGAACTTAATCTGAATTTTTTCTGACAAGCATTTTTCTTAAACTCAGAGATGTTTACTTTGGGCCAGATAAATGTGCTTCTTTTGTCATCTACATAAATTACCTTTTTTAAACGTTACATTCTCATTAAAGTGTTCCACTCCTGAGGCTCCATTGTCTTTATTCTTATATTTCAAAAAAATGAAAGCGGTATAAAGTTGATTTTCCTAAATCTTAGTCAAATGGTAAAAATCCTAAAACACATTTATTTTATTATGCCAAGAGCTTTTGAAACATTTATTAAAATTGTTCCTTCTTTTATGAACCTGTTCTCTTTTACCGCCATCTTTTTAGCCCTTCATTCCACTATTGAAGAAATTTGGCCTGCCAAAAATAATAAAAGAAACATTTTTCAACACAGTCTGTTGTTCTGCACTGAGCATGTGAGACATTAGTGCAGTTCTTACAATTAAACACTTTGCGAGGAAAGGTTGTTAAGTTGTGGTTTTTAAAATATAGCATAGAACCTCATCCTGGACCGTATCAGTACTAATATTACAGTTATTAATACCTGTATACATGTGGTATTTATGTCTCACCTTCAGTAAAACTGTATCCTTGTTTAATTAGTTTAGTTTATATAATATTACATGTGTAATTCAGAAAAATAAAATAGTTAACTAATCAATTAATCAAACCTGTGATTAATTGCTATGATTTATTTCTTAATTATTTCTTAACTTTACCTGTAGTTCAGGTGAAAGTTCCTCATCATGACCCTGAAGATGCTCATTAGAGTGAACCTCCACCTCATGTCTTGCTGGGTGAATAAGTGAATAGCTGTAACTTACAATTAGCCCATTCCAAGTCAGCATTCAGGTTTTACCGCTATCTTCGTCTGGGTTATACCACTCGGCGTCCACCTGTTCCCGAACACACACACCAACCAGGCTCACACTCTTCGGTTGGCCCCGAGGTTGCTCTGAAATGATCCCTGTTTGAAGCGCTCAGTGTAACTTTTCAGGTAATGAAGGAGGCAGGTCGACCTGGAGTAAACTGCTGTTCTGGACTTCTCCAGAATGGAGTCCGTCTCTGGCTGCGCTCATAGTTGCGCATTCGACGTGCCGCGAGTGTGCAAATAGCTGTTTTTTTGTCTTCTCCTTTTAACTCATAATCTGATTGTTTTTAAATCAAACTGTGAAGTTCAATACCATTTTGTGGCTGCATCTTTTTAATACTTCTAAATTTCTTATATCAAGAAGCTATTCAGAACTCCGCCCCGAAAGCCCAGGTCTAACTACGCGCCTGGTGGTTACTATGGTGGAATGCAGGGACACGAGGAACTAAACTAGACTGAAAACGTAAACAAACTAGAAACCAGGAAGCTGGAGACTGGGCAAGAAAGAGAGAACAAATACTGAACTAGCAGGGGGGAGCAGAGAAAGCAAAGCCCTAAAATAGATAACCTAAACATAAACAATAAGTGGAAACTAAACCTAGTAGGAACAAATAATCAATTACTATTAACTGCCAGAGAAGAACTGAAACAGAAGGGACTAACACAGGGAACTATACTAGAATAATAAACCGGGAAGGGAGAAATAAACATGAAGAACTAAGCGAGAGAAAACTATACTACAAGTAAGGCTGGGGAGAACAACTAATTTTAAGGGAAACAAACAACTAAGTAATCAATAACAAAAGGGGATCTAATAACAAAGGAGGACGAACCACTAGAACTAAAGGTGCAGATGTACAGACAGAACTGTAACCAAACATCAGGATAACAGAAGGAATAACTAAGCATAGGAAAACTACTCAACATAAGGAATCAACACTTAACAGCAAAATAAAACAAAAACAAAGCCCAAACTGGCATATTCTGAAGTTCAAATGACCTTTCACAAAGAATTATAAAAATTCTACACATTTAACATTAAAACTAGTTCTCAAAATATTCATTAGCAGTTTAGTTATACACTGCTCAAAAAAATAAACGGAACACTCAAATAACACATCCTAGATCTGAATGAATGAAATGTTCTCATTGAATACTTTGTTCTGTACAAAGCTGAATGTGCTGACAACAAAATCACACAAAAATCATCAATGGAAATCAAATTTATTAACCAATGGATTTGGAGTCACACACAAAATTAAAGTGGAAAAATACACTACAGGCTGATCCAACTTTGATGTAATGTCCTTAAAACAAGTCAAAATGAGGCTCAGTATTGTGTGTGGCCTCCACGTGCCTGTATGACCTCCCTACAACGCCTGGGCTTGCTCCTGATGAGATGGCGGATGGTCTCCTGGAGGCCATGCGGCCCTCCAAAGACATGCCACCCCACACCATTACTGACCCACTGCCAAACCAGTCATGCCGAAGGATGTTGCAGGCAGCAGATCGCTCTCCACGGCGTCTCCAGACTCTGTCACATCTGTCACATGTCCTCAGTGTGAACCTGCTTTCATCTGTGAAGAGCAGCAAACCTTCTTGCCACAGCTTGCATTGATGTGCCATCCTGGATGAGCTGCACTACCTTAGCCACTTGTGTGGGTTGTAGAGACCGTCTCACGCTACCACGAGTGTGAAAGCACCACCAACATTCAAAAGTGACCAAAACATCAGCCAGAAAGCATAGGTACTGAGAAGTGGTCTGTGGTCCACACCTGCAGAACCACTCCTTTACCACTTCCTGAGTGTGTCTTGCTAATCGCCAAAGATTTCCCCCTGTTGTCTATTCCATTTGCACAACAGCATGTGAAATTGATTGTCAATCAGTGTTGCTTCCTAAGTGGACAGTTTGATTTCACAGAAGTTTGATTTACTTGGAGTTATATTGTGTTGTTTGAGTGTTCCCTTTATTTTCATACCATGCTGTTACCAGGGCTGCTCTGGGACTTTCGGATCATTGTCTTATCCACCTCATCCCAACTTACAGACAGAAACTAAGAGCTTCCAAACCCACGGTTCACACTGTTAAAAAGTGGACTGAGGAATCACAGCAGATGCTACAGGCCTGCTTTGAATGTACAGACTGGACTGTTTTTGAAACCTCAGCCACTGACTTAAACCAACTAACTGATGTGGTGACATCATACATCAGTTTCTGTGAGGACATGTGTGTGCAGACCAAGACCTTCTGCACCTTTGGGAACAACAAGCCATGGTTTACTCCACACCTCAGGAATCTGCGCAAGGACAATGAAGAAGCTCACAGCAGTGGTGATTGGGCGTGGTACAGGCAGGCCAGGTACAAACTAACAAAGGAGATCAAAGCAGCCAAGAGAAGCTACAGTGAGAAGCTGAAAAACAGCATTTCTACTGGTGATACTTCAGCTGTATGGACTGGTCTGAGAAACCTGACTGCCTACAGGAGCCCCCCCACCCTTCCAGAACAGAGTCCTCGTCTGGCTAACCGTCTAAATGGCTTCTACTGCAGACATGACAGGAAGCCATTCACACCCCCAAACCATCTCCTCCACATCCCATTCAGGCACAAATTCTTCCCATGGAGCAACCAACCCCCTATCTTCAGATCCTCTGCCCGCACTAAAGATCTCCGAGGAAAATGTAAATAGGCTCTTTCAGTGCATGAAAACAAAGAAAGCTGGAGGACCTGATAATGTCTCCCCATCATGCCTGAAAGCCTGTGCAAATCAACTCGTCACTCGTCACTGAAGTCACTGAAGAAGTGTGAGGTCCCCTCCTGCTTCAAACGATCCACCATCATCCCAGTGCCCAAGAAACCCACCATCCTAGGATTAAATGACTACAGGCCTGTAGCCCTGACATCTGTGGTCAAGAAATCCTTTGGTGTTGAAGCACCTGAAAGACATCACAAGCCCCCTGCTGGACCCCCTGCAGTTTGCTTACCGTGCAAACAGGTCGGCAGATGATGGTGTCAACTTAGGTCTACACTCCATCCTGCAACACCTTGACCACCCAGGGACTTACGCCAGGATCCTGTTTGTAGACTTCAGCTCGGCCTTCAACACCATCAACCCAGACATCCTCCACCAGAAGCTCACCAGCTAAACGTCCCAATCTACACCTGTCAGTGGATCAACAGCTTCCTGACGGACCAACAGCAGCAGGTGAGACTGGGGAGCATCTTCTCCCGCACCAGATCAATAAATACTGGTGCCCCCCAGGGGTGTGTTCTATCCCCACTCCTCTTCTTCCTGTATACAAATGACTGCACCTCAGCGGACTCGTCCGTGAAACTCCTGAAGTTTGCAGACGACAACACTGTCATTGGA
The DNA here is from genome assembly GCA_036173005.1 of Crenichthys baileyi. Classification (NCBI taxonomy): domain Eukaryota; kingdom Metazoa; phylum Chordata; class Actinopteri; order Cyprinodontiformes; family Goodeidae; genus Crenichthys; species Crenichthys baileyi. The sequence goes on from JAHHUM010000598.1 coordinate 410,522, forward strand.
CTGATCCAGGAGGGTTATGAGTCTGCATACAGACAGGAGGTGGATTGGCTGGGACACTGGTGTTGTCAGAACTACCTGGAACTCAACCCACTCAAAACTGTAGAAATGGTGGTGGACTTTCGGAGAACACCACCCCCATACACCCCCCTCACCATCCTCAACAACACCGTGTCGGCTGTGGACCACTTCAGGTTCTTAGGAACCACCATCTCTGAGGACCTGAGATGGTCTTCACACAGACACTGTTCGGAAGAAGGCCCAGCAGAGACTGTACTTCCTGAGGCAACTCAAGAAGTACAACCTTCCACAGGAGCTGCTGGTCATCTTCTACACTGCCACCATACAGTCTGTCCTGTCTTCATCCATCTCAGTGTGGTTTGGTTCATCCACAAAAAAGGACAGGTCCAGACTGCAACGAATAATCAGGACTGCAGAGAGAATAATCAGGGCTGACCTTCCCTCCATCCAGGACTTATACAGGTCTAGGGTCAGGAAAAGAGCTGCACAAATCTCTGCAGACCCAACACACCCTGCACATAAACTGTTCAGAGTTTTACCTTCAGGCCGTCGCTACAGAGCACTGTTTACTAAAACCAGCCGGCACAGAGACAGTTTCTTCCCCCAGGCTGTTTCTCTGTTGAACATTCAATAGAGTACAAAACAACAGCATACAGATGTTGCAAATGCACCTTTTTATTTATATGTGTATTTTTGTACATTGTCAATATGTATATTCTGTAATGCAAAAACAAAACCAAAGAGCAAAGTGGAGTCAAATTCCTTGTTTGTATGTACGAACTTGGCAATAAAGCTGATTCTGATTCTGATAGTTTTCTTGATAGTTTTGACCCACATGCAGCTAGACACTCAGGAGGCAGGAGAAAAGTTAAACAACTTTATTATTGTTCAGGAATGGGAAATAGAACTGGAACCGGGACTGGAGGCACAGCACTGTATGGAGAAGATCTGGTAAGTACTCTGAAGTTTGACGGAGAATCACAGCAAACAGAATTTGAGTCTTTGCTTACAGTTGGTGGAGAAGTGGTAGAATGAGGGAGAATGATGTGGAGCCTGGGGGGAAGGACCCTATGCTGCTGCAGAATCAGGGAGTTGTCCAAGGAAACGGTGAACACTCTGGTGAAGTTTCAGTGGAATTCATCGGTGGAGGGTGAGCAGGGTTCGCTTGCCTGAGGTGGAAGGATTTGAGCTGTCAGCTGGTACTTGATCCAAACAGGTTTCTTTGGAAGCTTGAGTACTTTGACTGAGGCAGGATCCAAACAGAGAACTTGGAGCCAGGACTGAAAGTCACAGGAACTTGAAACCAGGACTTGAAGGTTTTCTAGGAAGGAGCACACAAGAGGTAAGTAGACTTGGACCTTTGACTAGGATATCAAATCTTGGCCATTAGAAGTTACCACAAAGGCTAACACTCAGGGACTGGAGTGCTGAGAGCTCCACCTCCTTATACTCCTCCAGGTTCTTGGCAATGGGAAACACCTGCTATCCTTTGCACCAGAGGTTCTTGGCAGCATCTAGTGGTGAGTAAGTGTTAGCAGCAGGCAAAAACAATACATGAAACTCCCAGACTCCGACATACACTTTATGTAGTCCTGGATTAGTCCTAGTGTAGTTCTATTTCATACCAGATTTGTACCTGGCCTAGTCCTGCTTCAGCATTCGTTTAGAACTACTTTAATCCTGAGTGTCTATTTAGGCGGATTGTGATTTAATAACTTAGTGATATAAATAAAAGAAATGTACAAACTTATAGTATTTTCTGTGTTGTTACTTGGTGTGAAAGAGAAGTACTGAGTTATGACACATATGTTCACCCTGCATACCATCTCCCACCTTGGGTCATGAAGGGATACTCGGGTCCTAATCTGACAGAAGCACAGACCTTGTTCAATCAGCATCTTAGTGCCATACGTGTCAAAGTGGAACACACATTTGGACATTTAAAAGTTAGATGGCGCGTCTTGGCCAAAGTATCTGACATTCACCACAATTTCATGCCTACAGTAGTAACCACATTCTCCATTGCTCCGTTGCATTCTCCATAATATGTGTGTGAAAAAAAGACAGGAGGTGCCTCCTACAGCACTACTAGGGCCTCAACTACTACACCCTTAGGGCCACAACCAAGATGAACCTGATGGTGCAGCTGTTGAAATCAGACAGGCTCTGGTGAATCATGTATTTAGGTCACGTTAGGTTACTTACTGCCTAAAAGCATTAAAATTTTTTTTTTCCAAAAAATACCATATAGGTTATTTTCAATACCTTTATTTCAGGTTGTTGACTGTAAGAATTATGATTATTGATTAATTAATATTTATCAAAAATTATAATAAATAAATCATAATTCAGGAAAATAATTTCTTAACCAAAAATCAGTACTTACAAATAGAAATCAGAGATGTCCTCGGGTGTTGTGGTTCTGGACTCAAAGTTCTTAATAATTACAATTAGTTATTCATCACTAATAATTGATAAATTATTAACCAAAACCACAAATGTCACTGTTTATTCAACCGCTTCACCGAAGGTGGGGGAACTTGGATAAATCACTCTTGCTTCTTTTAAACACAAACGCTTCGCTTAATTATATATATGAAGATTTATTGAAGCCATATAATTCTGATATATCATTATTCTGGTCCAAAAAACCTTCACCTAACCAATAAGCACTATTGTACACAAAGGGGATAAAAATGACAACCTAACAATAATAAAAAAAAAAATGCACAGTGAATTTCTATGAAGATCAAACCAGCAGTTTAATGGACAAAATGTGCAATTTGGGTTAATGGAAAGAGAAGTCCTCCTGGTGTGCTGATGTCTCGATTGCAGCGATCAGCTGGTAAACAGTGGGCCACACCCCTTTAGCCACTGCAGCTGATTGCCCCAAATCTTGAACAAAGTCATAAAATTCTGAGGCGGGAATCCAGTGGAAAAACTCCAGTAATAAAACTGGAACAAAGGAGTGGTCAGGCGAGGCCCAGATCGCACTTGCTTTAAATGAAAACTTTAAAAGTCCAACTTCTAACTCCTGGCTGATTTGCGATCAGCCGGACAAAACATGAACGTGCACGATTCAGCAGCGCTTGCACAGCAAATCAAAACACAGCTCAGCATAAAACACTTCAATCAGTATAGCATGCAACAAGTTGATACCTTGGATTAACTACTGGTGATTCTAAATCACCTTAACTATGCCTCAACCTGCCCAGACCTCTAGATGCACCTATCCGATTTAATATAAAAAGAACAAAATTACTTTGATGTTGATTGCTTCTCTCTTCTTGTATCAGACAGATTTCCAGCTTTCAAGCCTCGTGGAATGGCCTTGTGGAGCAAAAGTTCGTCTGCAAGCTTTTGTCTCTCCAGAAATGGGCCTCCGTTGCGTCGTCCCGCTGGCAATGGCAACGAAAATTTGTTTTCCGCGGGTTTTATAATCCCGGGTGACGTCAGAGCTGCGATGTCTGTTGAGCTGCTGTCATAATGGGGTTTTCTTAGACTCTCAGATACACAACCACGAGGACAAAGACAGCGTTTTAACAGTTTATTTGGAAACATGGATAAAGGTCGGACTGGAACCAGGGCTGGAGCTGGTGGACAAACGCGGGGTCTCTCTGAAGGAGAAAGACAGAAGCTGGTAAACACTCTGGATGGAAACTGAGAAACTGTGAATGTGTTCTTTTAGATGCTGACTTACAGGGGTTGGGTTCTTGTCAAGACCGGGGGAAAATAAATCCTTCTCCATGGTGGCTTGAGGCTGACAGGCTGTGAAGAGTTTTCGGAGGATGAAGTGCTTTGTTTCTTCTCTTCCAGGAAACTCCACTATGGTTGGAGAGTTTTAATGTTGGAGGGTGGACAGGCAGGTTGACGGGTGGTTCTCAGGTGACTCCTGAGAAGCTGGGCTTGGAGTTGGAATGAGGAAGGAGGCTCAGGGGTGAGGTGTCGAGGCTGGAGTTCCCAAACTCCTCTGAACATGAAACGAGTAAAAATGGAGACCAGAAAGGTTCCACGACTTCCTTCAGTGAAGGGTGATCTGCAAGGCAGGGGGAGAAAGAGAAGGAGATCAGAAAAACTGCTTAAAAGCAAGACTGCAGAAGAGCAGAGGTCTAGCTGTTACCAAGCCAAGTGAGAAAAACTCTGGGTTTCCACTCCATAAGTAGCCCAGCTGATTGCTCTCAGATGAGCAACACCTGTGCAGCAGCACCTGCCAGTCACACCCTGCACAGAGAGAACACAGCACACAAAACACAGCCTGCATGCAGCCTGCACACAGCCTGTATACAAACCACCGTGGATATGACAGCTGCGCATATTCAACTGTGTGACGAAAATGGATGACTCCAACAGTTCCAGTCTGGGCTCAAACCCTAAATGCTTGCATAATCAATAAACTGTTAATTCAACCTGGAAAGACTCACAAAGAGAAGACAGGGATGCAATGAGAAAAGTTTATTAGTGAATGTTTATTTCTTTTGCGCTCGGACCCCAGTGGAAGACGTGAATGCTGAGAATGACATGCGCTTCAATTAACATCTTAGGGTTAGATTTAGAGATATCTTTCCTCCTGGGATCCGATCCTGGTGGTGGAGTGGAGCCCTGAGGAGATCTGGAAAGAGTATGGAAGCCAAATGGTGGAGATGGGGTGGAGGAGGGTCAAAGTTCAGCTGCAGAATGGAGCGATCCATGGATGAAGATCTTTTAAAGCGGGGCCTTGAAAGATGATTGGGCGGGGAGAAATGCAGACTTGACGCTGATTGGTGGAGCAGAGCCGTATTGAGGAGTAATTAGACGAAGCTGGAGATGAAGGTGAGTATTCCATGTTGAATTTTCGTTTAAACTCCATAACGCTGTCATGTCCTTATAGTTGTGTCACTTCGAGAGTCAAGTAAATTCAACATTATGACAATGAACACCAATGCTTGCTGAGATTCTGCTTCACCAGTGTTTTTCTAAAAGACCTGGATGAATGCAAAGACCTTTGGAACAAACACAGGATCCAGCCAAACAGACTTGCATCATGTCCTGAGGGGATTCCAAATGGTATCCTAATTGACATCCTTAAATTATGAATTAACCGCAATTATTAATTATTAATTACCGCAAGCTGGAAATCTGTCTGATACAAGAAGGTCAGAAGATTCGATCGAAGACCACGCCGACACCCGGCGCAGGTGAAAAACCCACAGAGGTTTTAGTTCCAAGGAAACCCCTTGTGAGTCAACTAACGGTTCTTCATATTTTCTCCTTTTGGACAGATGAGAAGTTTACTTTTTTTCTTTTGAGTTGATCATGGACACGGGACATTTTCCTCAGACCTGTCCCATCCTCAACCAGTGGAAAGAAGAAATCAACGTCAAAGTATTTTCGTTCTCTTTTTTATATTAAATTGGGTAGGTGCATTTAGAGGTCTGAGCAGGATGAGGTGATTTAGAATCACCAGTAGTTAATCCAAGGTATCAACTTGTTGCATGCAATACTGATTGAAGTGTTTTATGCTGAGCTGTTTTGATTTGCTGTGCAAGCGCTGCTGAATCGTGCATGTTCATGTTTTGTCCGGCTCATCGCAAATCAGCCAGGAGTTAGAAGTTGGACTTTTAAAGTTTTCATTTAAAGCAAGTGCGATCTGGGCCTCGCCTGACCACTCCTTTGTTCCAGTTTTATTACTGGAGTTTTTCCACTGGATTCCCGCCTCAGAATTTTATGACTCTTTGTTCGAGATTTGGGGCAATCAGCTGTAGTGGCTAAGGTCACAGCCCATCGTCTACAAGTTGATCGCCGCTATCAAGACATCAGCACAGGTTCTCTTTCCAAGTTAACCCAAATTGCACATTTTGTCCATAAAACTGTTGGTTTGATCTTCATAGACACTCAATGTGCATATATTTTCTTTTATTATTATTGTTAGGTAGTCATTTTTATCCCCTTTGTGTAGAATAGTGCTTGTTAGTTAGGTGAAGGTTTTTGGACCAGAATGGTGGTATATCAGGGATATATGGCTTCAATAAATCTTCACATATATATATTTAAGAGAAACGTTTGTGTTTATTTCATGCAAGAGTGATTTGTCTATCAAAATAAGGTCGACGTTCCCCCACCTTCGGTGAAGCAGTTGATTATACAGTGGCATTGTGGTTTTGGTTATGTAAGGATTATGATTATTGATTAATTAATATTTATCAAAAATTATAATTAAAAATCATAATTCAGGAAAATATTTTCTTTACCAAAATCAGTACTTACAAATAGAAATCAGAGATGTCCTCTGGTGTTGTGATTATGGGCTCAAAGCTCTTAAATAATTACAATTAGCCATTCATCATTAATAATTGATAAATTACTAACCAAAACCACAAAATGTCACTGTTTATTCAACTGCTTCACTGAAGCCAGTCCGTCTTTGAATCTGTTAAGGATACATAACAGTAAAATTGATTAATTAATAATGTATAAATTGATTAATATCATTCAAATATCATTCAAATTATATTATGACATGCAAAAGCCAACCAGATAGATTTTTGTTTAATATATTTGGACAAATTTCAAATGCATAGTGTTATACACTAGGTAAAACTGAGGTGTTTATATAGGACTACTTAAACAAAACCATTCTTAGTGCTCAGAAATCAATGACAGCAAAAAATTAAAGATCATTAGGATTTAAGCTTATTTTTAAACTGTCCTACACTATATTCTAAAATTTTACCAGATGGGGACAAAAAAGATGGGTTAGAAATTGAAGATAAAAAATAGGGAAAAAAGTTGGTTAAATTTGTAATCTGATCAGGTAATAATTTGTTGTTACTCAGAAGATCAAAAACAAGTGGTAATACTGAATTGATATTGAGAAATTATTTTGCAGTTTTAGATTAGTTTAAAAAACATTAAATTTTCAATGATTAATGGCAGGCAAGTTATTACTTACCGTTGAATGGCACTGTGGCTTCTCTCAATTATGTACCATCTGAGATATTCCTCTACGAAAGCTTGCTTCCAACTAGTCTTCACACTTCAGAGGCATCCAGCGGTTTGGAACATGGTGCTGTATTGTAAAATGAGATTTTGCAAAGTATCCTCTGATTCTGCTTTCAGGACCTATCAAAAAGTTGTTTACTGTAAGTAAAACAAAAAAAAAAATTCCATTTGACTACTTTTGTAATGACTACTAATACAGCTCACATATTTCTCAATATGTGAGCTTATCCACACATATTTCATGCACACACGCATACATTATCGTTTTATGTTAGATAAGTGTAGTGTTGAGGATACAATTTTAATTCTCAATCAAATCCCACATACGCACTGGCTTGGTCTCTGCCACGCTAAATCTTGTTATTTTGCAGAACGAACAGTGCCACTTTGTGGTACATTTTTTTTGTTAGAATCTTCACATTCCATCAACAATATTTTAGATTCCACTGACGAATTTAAATGCGCATTTCAAGGCTTTTTATTTGCTCCCGTAGCCATGGTGGATTGTGTTTTCTGCATTCCATTGATGATAACTTCTTATATTCTCACCCTCACCATGAACTCTGGGCTGACTTGACACAGAGTTGAGTTCCCTTGTTTACATCACATGTTCTGAAAACGAAAATCCTGAATTTCACAGACCCGAATATGCTTACTCAGGCTAACTGCTCTCTAAAAAGACTACATTAAGCCCAGTTCCTGAAACAGGGCCCAGGTGTCCTATAGTAAATCCCTTCCCTGTGCCTAGGTCATTTCCTAGGTCTTATCCTACCTGACACTTGGATACCCTACCAAGCGGTTGCCCAGGTTATTTGAAAGGAAATGTGGCGCTGGTCCCATGTGTACAATGGATACAGCAATCATCTTTCCTGCTAACAAATATTCATCTTCCCTGGCAGCTGTTATACATAGCACAAAATTATTGGGGTAATTGCTACTTAGATCTGATTATGTAAAAATATAAGCAATTGTTTATTAAAATTTAGATTTTAAGAGTACAAACACAACTCTGAAAGTAAGAAGAAACCTACTCTTGATTTACATGAGAGACAAAGGCTTTCTGCAGGTCTATCAAAAATTGGGCGATTTCTTGGGTTGCCTTATGAGAAGTGTGAGGAATTCATGCCTCGGGCCAGGGGTTTCCAACTCTTCTTCAAAGTGGCCAGCATTATCATTAAACTTGATGTACATGTCGTTGTTGTCAGAGTACATGCTGCGTCAAAATCCTGGAACGGCTCCATCCCATACATCTGACCATGATATATTGAACCTGCTGACTTTCTTGTGGTCAATTGCCTGTGCCAAATCAGCAATAATTTCATGTGCCTGCACACTTGTGTCTCTAGAAAAGGAAAAAGAAACTTATTTTAGACTTAGTGTATATTTAGTGATTGCTCACACTTTTAATAATTTAATTATGTGCAGGAGCTGCTGGTTAAATGAATAAAAAGGCCTAAATTACTTATTATTACGGCACTGGTGATGTAGGGGTTAAGCACAAGACCATGTGCAGAGGTTATAGTCCTCGATGCGGCTGTCCTGGGTTTGAGTCCCAGACTTGCCGAATGTCTCCCCCTCTCTTTGCTTTCTTTCCTGTCTACATACTAACAAAAAAATGAAAAATAAAGTCCTCTGGTGTCGCAAAAAAAGGCCTAAATTACTAACACAGGTTCTTCTGGGGCCAGATCTTTCATTTTCTTATGAGTAAGATCTTCATCATCATCTCTGTGGTCAATCACAATGGGATCAAACAGGTTAGTGTAGTTTCTGCAGAGTGATAACAGTGTACAGGTTAGATGCAAACTAACAAATGCATCAATATGCAGCTCCACCTTTTAGAACAAAACATTTAATTTATGTCGAGAGTCAAAGCAAATACATTTATAAAAAACGGTGTTTATCTAGATACCTGTAATAGGAGCTCTTGATATTGATACATTCACTGGTGCCTGGGTGGTTTCTGTTTTCATTCAAATCTATAACCTGAAAATCCAGAAATGACAATGACTGAAAATAAAAAAATTGACTAATTGGGATTTATATTAACATCCCTATAGATTACTTAAGGCAGTGGTTGCAAAGTCAAATCCTTTAGGCCTGGTGTCCTGCAATTTATAGATGTGTCCCTGGCCCTGCACGCCTGAATCAAATGGTTTAACTACCTCACTTGCGTGTAAAGTTCTGCAGGGCTCTGCTAATGACTAAATATTTGAGTAGGGTGTGTGGAAGCAAAAACCTAGCTAAAGGTTGCAGGACATCGGCCATCGATGCTTCAAGGACTGGAGTTTCAGATCACGGACTTAAGGGGTTGAGATGAAAGTCTGAAAGAGGCCTTCACATTCAGCATTTTCCCCAGTTCACATAAAAAAATAAACATATCATTGCTGAGGGCAGAGAATTATAGATCAAGCGTACAACTTAATTTATATTTACATCTTTACAACATCTACATAAAAAGAGTTTATAGCTTTCTGTCTGTGTATAGTATACTGATGAAAAAGTAATCCATGGTAATATAAAAAATGAGGATGTAATGTATTGCAACTAGCAAATTGTGAATCAAAATCTAGTTGCAAAGTGATGGCAGTAAAGATGCTCTAATTCCCTCTTTTTAACCAGTAAAACAGTTTACCTGTTGTTCTTCATTTGCAAGCACAAGATCCCCAGCACTATCCCTTTTACAAAGAAAAATATAAAAAAGATAAAAGATACCTTTTATCTTTTGTCATAAAAAAGGTTTGTTTAGGAGTACCAAATCTGTCCTTCCCAAAATTGCTTAAAATTGAAAAATTTCAAAATTATACACTCACGAAAATCTTCAGGATTGTTCACCAATCCCTGCTGATACCTACGGTCTAAAAAATATTTGGATACCTTTTATCGTTTTCTCGTGAGGTAGGTTTGTTTGACAGTGAAAAATTCACCTTCACTCAGGTTAAAAATGGTCAAAATGATCCACTTTTTCACAGGGTCACACCTCCCAGACAGATTCTTGTAGAAATCCGAGAAGCTCCATGATTGTTCAGCAAGGCCTGCTGATTCATACGGTGTATGAATCGAATCGATAGCCCTTATAGTTTCCGAGTTATTAGACGAGGATCGAGAACATGTTCAGGCATTTTTGTGTTTTTCTCCATTTTTCCCTTTCTTTTCACCTAGTGTTGTGCCTATTACATTTTCAGCAAAAAACTTTTAATATTCTAGTTCCCCTGTCCGTTCTGAGAAAAACGGTCCAACAATGACGTCGATAGCCCTTACGGTTTCCCAGTTATGGGCGGTAGTTCGGGAGCATGCGCCTCCATGTTAAAAGCCCAGGGAAGTGGGAGACAATAGTGAGGTGCTGTGTTAGAAATGCTGCAGGTGTCAAATTACACTGACACTCTTTGCTGATTGGCTGATTCATTCATCACTGTTCTATTTATAGCTCTGTGTATCTCCTACTGTCTATGTCTGTATATGACTCTGTCTTTGTTTCTCCATCTATTCTCTGCGTGTCTCACACTCGGACACACACACACTCACACACACACACACACACACACACACACACACACACACACACCAATGGATAACAATTTTTTTGAGGACTTTGCATTGACTTCCATTCATTTTCATTCATTTCCATGGCCTAAATCGGATCCGATCCCTAACCCTTTGACCATCTTCATAGGAGGCAGCTACATGGCGGCCATTTTGTGTGGGGTACTTAAACAGTATGTACTGCTGCTTCAACACCTAGACAACAGTGATTCAATTTAAAAGGCAATTTCATAGAGTTTGGCATATAGGCTGTTAGCACGTCAGAACCTGGAACAAATCTCTATCAGAACCAGACCCAAACTCCATCAGAACCAAGAGGAAATCTCCATCAGAACCAGTTAGGAACCTTCCGCCAGAACCAGGTCCAAACTCTGTCAGAACCAGGAACAAATCTCCATCCAAACATTCTATAAAGCTTCATGAAAACCATATACAATCATCCATCAGAACCAGCCAAACTCCATCAGAACCAGGAAAAAAACTCTGTAAGAACCAGGTCCAAAATCCATCAGAACCTGGAACAAATCTCTATTAGAATTTTAGGAGCAGGCGGTCGTATCACTAAGCGAAGATAATAAAACACAGAACTCAGAGTATTCTCTCTCAAACAGCTCCCACGGAGGGGACTTTATTTCTTCAAAAAACGCACAAGTTTATCTTCATCAAAAAATTCAAGAAGTCCCCCACCCTTCAGTCTTTACCGGGGTTCTTTATAGAGATACAAAGCATTGGTGTGTGTTGGGATTATTTACGTAATACATCTTGCAACCCACACCTTGTTTTGTCCACTTTTTCCGGGAAACCACATTCAGCCAACATCTGCAAACCTTCAAATGGGCGGACGTGACAGTTTGCAATAACAATTTCATCACTTATCTGGATGTGGACTCCTATGTCAAGTTGACCCAGCAAAGTCAGCATATTACAATATTTCCTGCAATAACAAGCCCATTAATTGACCCAAACTCAATCAGAACCAGAACAAATCTCCATCAGAACCTTGTGTAAATCTTCATCAGAACCAAATACAAACACCCATCAGAACCAAATACAAACACCAGAACCAGGTGGAAACTCTATTAGAATCAGGAAGAAACATCCATTGGAACCAGGAATAAATCTCTTTCAGAACCTGGTAGAAATCTTCATCAGAACCATATACAAACCTCCATCTGAACCAGGTCTAAATCTCCTTCAGAACCAGGATGACCCTTCTATCAGAACCAGATCCAAACTCCATCAGAACCTGGAACAAATCTCCATCAGAACCGGACCCAAACTCCATCAGAACCAGGTCCACCAGAACCAAGAGGAAATCCCCATCAGAACTTGGTAGAAATATCCATGAGAACCAGTTATAACCCTGCATCAGGACCATGTCCAAAATCCATCAGAACCTGAAACAAATCTCCATTAGAATCAGACCCAAACTCCACCAGAACCAGAAACAAATTTCCATCAGAACCTGGTTACAATCTTCATCAGAACCATGTACAAACTTCCAGCTGAACCAGGTCTAAAGTCTATCAGAACTACGTGAAAACTATCAGAACTACGTGAAAACTATCAGAACCAGTGAGAAAGCACTACTCTGTGACTTATGATGGTAAGACCATCTTCATAAGTACCAGGGGAGCAACAAAACAGCAGCCATTTGATGTCAGGTACTTAAATAGCTTCTACTGCTGTTCAAATACCTGAAGATGAATTAATCATTTTAAAGGGCAATTTCATAGACTTTTGCATATGGGCTGTATTAAGCATTATAGATGGACTGAGTTAATATTAGCCAACATGCTAGTCTTACTACATTAACATTTAGCTAGCCTTAGCATTTTAGCTAATTTCAGCTTTTACACCGCTTTTTCCACAGTAGAAGGGGTAAATCAATGTCAGCCTTAATTGTAGTGATAGCCAATTTGCTAATGTTAGCATTTTAGCCTCTCTCTTTCTATCCCTCTGCTTCTGTCCCTCCCTTTTCTTGTCTCTCTTTTTCTCCTTTCTTTTCTCTTTCTATTCTTTTTACGTCTTTCCCCCCTTTTTCCTTTTTCTCTTTCAATCCTTCCTGTTTCTTTCTCTTCTCTCTCTTTTCTGCTTTTCTCTTCTTTCTGGCTTGTTCTTGTGTTCTTTAACAGAGTGTTGATCATTTTTACTATGTCAAATTCCTTCAGCATCTTCTGCTTCGTTTATTCAGCATTTACATTTTCTGCTTCTTTTTCTGCTCTCTTTTTCTCCTTTCTGCCTCTTTCTCTTTCATGTATTCTTGAGCTAATTGTTGGTAAATTTTGCAATTTTTTACCTTTTTCAAATTTTCTATCAGCATCTTCTGCTTTGTTCATACTGCAGAATATATTCTCACGTGCTGTTTCACAGAGACAGCAATTTTTCTAGTTTAACAAAAAACTCACTCTCAGGTGGTAGCAGAAGCAGGCAAAAATGAACAAGCTTGGCATGACAACTGGTGTGAAAAGAGATAATGTTTCGCGACGAGTAAACAGAACAGCAGTGTATAAACCGAGCATGGTGCTGGTGAAACAAGGAGACTGATTACATGGTGCAGGTGGACTGAATGAAGCTGATTGCTGGCTGACAGGCAGGGAGTGAAAAGGAAACATGGCCGAAACAAAACAGGAATTCAAGGATCTAATCAAACCTAAGAACAATAACTGTAACAGAACATAAACCAGAAAGCACTCTGAACTGAAAACAACCACAAGACAACAAGCCTAAAATACACCACTACCTCTAAAATAATAAACAGAAACAAGAACCAAAACAAAACTTGGAAAAAATAATTATAATAAGAGAAAAAACGCAAAACCAAAAACCAAACACCTCCAAATCATAACACTAAGAGATAAAACTACTTTGGTAAAACAATATTCGGTCAACAATTATAAATTAAATCTGAATGTATAAAGACAGCACTGGTGAAAACTAATGACTCAATAGGTCACAAAATGTCAGGATTTAACATTTCCAGGATTGTAACATGTAGAAGCTAATTTAAGCTGCTATTGACTTGGATGATTTATGCCAGTGATACTTCACAATTTCAAAATGGATAGCGGTTAAAACTAAGGCAATGTCTGTAACCCCACACACAGACATCACAGCTTACCTTCTTCAAAGTCACTTTTCAAGCAGATGAAAATAGTTATCCTTTGATATGGTTTGCTAGCTTCAGTCTTGTAAGTCTCAAGGGTAAACAGTTTTGTGTCCCTGGGAAATTAATGACCTCTGTTCCATCCGGATACAGAAGAAGGTAAGTTCTGTCTTTTACATCTTTGTTAAAGTCCTTAATTTTTTTAGTGGCTTGATAGAGCAGAGATATGACAGTGATGTCAGGATCTGTCGTCAATTCCCATCAAGCCAACATTAACTGAAAAGAAAAAAGATGTGAAAGACTGACCAATACTTAAAAATCAATGTCAAACTTTTTTACATCTTGTTACATGTTGCTATAAAAGATCCAAATGGATCAAGTTTAATTACTTTTTTTTTTACCGTGTCCTGCAGAGTAGCACTCAGAATTGTTGAGTGCCAAGAAATAGCCCAACAGATTTAATTTCACAAGTGGAGAATTACAGCTAACACTTTAAAGCTCTGCTTGATATTCATAAATAGAAACTTAGAAACTCCTTTAGAATTATTTCAACTGTTACGGACACAGAGACAGAAATAAAAAGAAAAAAAAAGAAGCACGAAAGAGAGAAAGGGGGGCAAAAAGGAAAAGGGGAGAGAAGGAGAAAAGAATGGAGGACAGAAAGAAAGAAGGATGAAGAGAATACAAGATAACACCCTACTTGCTTCTACACCTGCAGAAACATTCATATTATCAGCTTTTTTACCGAAAGGTGAATGCAAGATGTATTTAGTGGTAAATATAGAACATTTGTGTATCTGTTAACACCTGAATTTAAACACCTGCGGGTCTGAGTGTGAGTGCGCTTGTGTAGGTTTCTCCATAAAAATATGCAATAGCGAGTGTGAGGAGCCACAGACCCGCCCCCCTGGACCCGGGACAGATACGGAGGAGATCTGAGCCACAGACATCCAAAGGCCCCCCAGAGCACAGGAACCCCAGGAGGACCACCGCCGGGACTACTGTAACCCTCCCAGAGAGGAGCAGGGGAGAATCCCAGGGGAACCACCCAGCAGCCACAGCGCAGAAGCCCCAGGGAGCTGCAGCGCCAAGCCCACAGGCCCTGCCAGCAGCCGTCTACGCCCGAGCAGATCCAGCCATGGACCCAGAGACCCGAGACGCCGGGACATATCACTCCCCAAGCAGAGGCCCGACCGAGCCCAGGGGTCTGGGCCCCGGCAAGCGGCCACCGGGAGTGAGCCAGCACACACCAAAGCACCCAGCCCCGGATACCGAGAACACCGGCGGGCAGAGATACCAACCACCGGCAGGTAGTGTGGCGGGGAGGGAATAGGCCCCACATTCGATGGGGCCTATTGAGATGGTACCTGATCCAGGAGAGGGAGAAGCCCAAAGACACAACCTGACACAAAAAACAGGTAAACACAATTACAATCACACGTTCCCACCCTCATGCGTACACATAAAAAGTTTCACACCCACGCACCCAACGTAAAGACAAACAACAATACACTCCCCATACATACTCTGTACTCCCAGGTCCAGGTGCCGATACCCCATAGGGACAACCAGCCCCCGAACCCAGGAGGTGGTCCCCTTCCCTCCGGGGGTGGAGACAGGCAGACCGCTCCAGCACCTGAACCTGGTCCGGGCTAGCCTGGGCTCATGCTTGAACGTGAGCGACCCCGGCCCAGCACCCCCACCCCCAGCCCCAACCCTTGTCCCCAAACAACCCCATCTTCATCCGGGGAGGGGGCCATGTACAAAAGAGGGGTCTACATGGTCCAAACAAGCCCGCCAACCAGATCCATCACAGAATAAAATAGTCCCAACCCCCAATGAATTGCGATCCCAACCCCATGAGCCCCCCCCCCAATGAACCCGACGTGAATCTCTCCACTGGGCCACCCCCAACCAGGACACAGATATTAAACACATGCCCCCGAACCCAAACGCCATGAATCCCCCTCCCCCACAACACATGGGCACACTCCCACAGGAGAGCTTCATCCCCGTAAAGCCGATGAAGCAACACCCACACAGTGCAAGCTCCACACACAGCCCCGCTCCGAGCACCCCGCCGCGTCCCGCCCCTACCACACAGCGTGCTATGACAGCAAGGCAAGGGCCCCAGCCCCCGTCCATAGGCGCAACTGGGCAGACACCGTCAAGCACCGAGTTCACAACAGGACCCCCGACCCCACACCAAGACGGGACAAACTCACCCGGCAAGAGGTCCCCAACCAGCGGCAAGCACTCGGGGCCAGTGTCCCTCAACCCGCCCCTGCAACCACACAGACACACCACATCACTGCCACTGAAATGATAGCCCAGGTAGAAACATTATCCAGCTCAGCTCTATCATCGCCGCTCAGCCGATCTAGATGCGGCCCCACCCACTGACTGCCAACCATAGCCCTGTCCCCGGCCAGGAGCAAGAGCCACAGAAGGAAACATTGGAGGAAGGCCACCACAGCACGCCCGCCAAGTACCGGGCACCCTGCCAATCCCACACCCAAACCCTGGAGGACCCCTAGGATGCTGGGCACCCACCCTCCCGCACGGCACACCGCACCGCAAGCTGGCTAGCCCCTCCACCAAAGCGAATCCACATCTCAATCAACATTGCACACTGCCCAGCCAAGACCCCCTCGCCAGAGCCCAACCGCCCGCAACCGATGGACCAGGCATCGAAGCCGGGCATCGAGATCCAAGGCAAACCAAATGATCCTGAGAGGGCCGAAGAGCCAGCACCAGCACCAGCCAACCCCCAAGACCCGCACCTCAACCCCAGCCCAGATCCCGACCAGAAGGCCCGCTCCCTCTCCCGCCCTCCAACCCCAGACAGCAAGCAGCAAACGGGGGAGTGAAAAGACCCCAAGCCTACCTCCGCCCGCTCAAATTTGGTGTTGATGCATGTTGTTGTAGGGTGCATTTAAAAAGAAAAATAGGTGGGGGGACACCCTCAGCTCCCTGGCTGACTCCAATAGGCACCCCCGTTTGCCGAGTTCCAACAAAGGATGGAGGAATAGGAACATTCATCGTGCGAAATGCTAGGGACAGGGACCAGGCCCCGAGAACTGACCTAAAACACCGAGGCCGCCAACAAGAAACACCCGACCCAAAATGGCAGGCCCACCCAAACACAAGCTCCGGGCCAGCATAGGCACATGCACACCCCACAGACAAACGATCGAGACCCCCCGGGGCAGCCAGGCAGTCAAGCAGACCCCGCGATGCACCACCCCGCCCACCACCGTGCCCAAGGGAAAGACACCACCCCAACAAGCAGAAGGGCGGCAAAGAAGGCCACAAGCGCACAGCAGAGAGGCCTCACTCCCACCACCCCCACCCCCCCCCCACCCCACCCCACCCCCCCACCCCCCACCCCCGAGATAAAGAACCACCAACATCCATACCAGCCAAGCAGAAACGACAGAGCCAAGCCAAGTTTCGGTTCCTCCCGAGCCAGCGCCACAGCTACACCACACATCCTTCCATATATCGGTAGGGGCACAGTGAAGACAACCAACCCCCAGCACACACCACCCACCAGGAACCACCCAGCAGACGAGAGAACATCACCTCAGCATAAGGCCTCCAAGCCCAGCGACACCCACCCTGTCGTACCCACACACGGAAGCCAGAGCCGCCATGCACAGGACCACCACCCCAACACCACAGCATGCCAAACCGTGGAGGACAGAACAAAGCAATGAACACCCAAAGCAGAAGCCGTGCTCAAACCCCACATCATGCAAATGCGCTCCCACCAGCCCTCCAAAAACAAAGCCCCCTGCAAAAGTGCACCCCTGTGAGAAGAAGACCCACAGCATCTAGGTCCAAGAACATGCACGACCCCCATACCCCTGCCTGAAGTAGCCCCATGAGAAAACCCACACCGAAGTCCACAAAAGGCAGAGAGCCCACAGAGCCAAATCCATAACCCACCAAGAAGTCGAGACCAGTCCACCCTGAGATCAGCCCTGGCCAGCCTGCTCGCCCAAACCATGCAGACTCCTCCGACCCCCCTCACCCAGACAGAACCGGGACCGGAATCAGGAACCGGAATCCAGACAATGAACCAGAATCAGGGCTGGAACCACCAAGGTCCAAACGATGCCTATCTCCACCCAAGGCCAACTACGCACCTCCATCCTGGAAGAAAACCTACAACCACCCCAACATTCGAACACCTCCCAGAACACATAAGACATTAGGTTTACTCTGCCCCACCTCCTCCCACAGATCCTCCATCCAGCCAGCAGCGTGCACTCCTTGAAAGAGAGAACATCCTGCAATGAGATGGTACCTAGCCGCCAGTTTAGGAGGCCCTTATGCCCACCAATGCACCGAAGGCCCCCGGGCTGGTGCCGGGTGCCAGAGCATGCGCCGGCCCAAAACCCCACCGACATACCCGCCCGAACCCAAGCTCCCCCAGCCCAGCCAGGACCCTAGCCCGGGGGCAACACGCCCCAGGAACCCAGACTCCCCAAGCCCATCCCAGATTTGCCCACGAGCAGCCCAGCCACCAGGCCAGTAACCTATGTCTGCCGGCACAGGCTCCCAAAAAGCATCGCATGCAGCCACCAGATGCTCCAAGTTTAATTACTAATATCAGTCAAAGCAGAATTATGGAAACCTTTACTTCTAAACTGCAGGTTTGGATACAAACACTTCCTAGTAATGGTTTGTAAATCAATCTGACAAGCAGGGGTCTCCTTGTCAAGCTAATTTTGCTATTACTGGTAAATAATTATTCTCATATTGCTTAGCTTAGCTACGTGAAAATTTCTAAATACCACACTGCTCAGGAATGAGGGAATGTCATTAGCTAGTTAACAGCTGCTTGTTATCAGTCGGAGCCATAGCGACCTTACCTGAACCTTTCTTTTCCCCTCTTTCTTTAACCCTATTCTCCCTAGAGAATACTTTTGCCTCTCCTCATTTTACTTTCAAAGGTTATTCTAGGAAAGTGCCGAAGGCTGGAGTCGGGCAGGGTTGGGTAGTCTGTCAAGCTATAGTCAAGCAAAATAAAAAAATTTAGACTGTTGCATGTCTCAGACACAGTTGACATGCCATACTTCATACAATATGTAAACCAGGACAACACAGAATTGTTTCGTAGAAAACTACGCTCAAGATTGCTGCTGTCAGTTATATGTTGTATCCAGCGAGTGTCTGTGTTTTGAGTATGTGTTTTTATTTATTTTACCCGGTCTGGTCTTTGTTTCCTTCTGTTTACTGCAGCCTAGCTCACACCTGTTTCTTCTTTCTCCTAATTACCTGGTCTTGTTTCTCATTGGTTCTCCCTGCATTTCCCTGTATTTAATTTCTTTAGTTGGCTTTGTTCCCCGCTTTGTCCTGGGTCGTATTTATCTTTGTTCCTGGTTGTACCTGGTCTTGCATCCTATGTCCTGGCCTGCTTCAGGTTTCCCTGCCTGGTCCGTGAGTCAGAACAATAAATCTTGGACTTACCATTATTCATCTGACTCCTGGCATCTCCTTCTCTGCACTTTGGTCCTACCACAACCCCAAATCTGACATATTTGACCTATAAAATGCTGCTGTTGTAGGTTTACTAGTAAGTCGGCATTTAATTTACCAGTCTTGTTTTAATGACAAAGTCTGGAAAACACCAACGTTCGGTACTACATCCATAAGCAGTATAAACCTTTGTGCTTATTAACTTACTCGAAGGTTGTGGAATATCATCAACACAAGATATCTCTTGAAGCTTCTTGAAACAGCTGCTGCAAAAGTTCGGTGACGACTTAACCAGCTCTTTTCCACAATTTGGACAATACATAGTGCCTTGACTGTCTTCCCTCCTAAACAAACTGAAACAAGCTATCGACTTCCGGTTATGTGTCTATCACGCCAGACGGACCTAACAGCCTGGTTGACCAATCAGCGATGTCTCATATCTCTCACTGGTACCCATAGACATGTATAGGTAGACGCCTCATTAGGCCCTGGATCGAGCGTCAATGTCACCACCATGTTGAATGTGGGAGAGATGAGCAATTGAAGAAGGTCCATCATTTGTGTGCTGCTTGAAAATGTACCAACCATTTTACCGTACAAACCAGATCTGCAGGCATTACCCTTTTACTGTTTCCTGATGCTGTAGTTAATTAAGGGAATATTCAGCAAAATTACCAGACAGACAGAAATTGTGTAAGGCTGCTGATGCAACAATTTCCATTGACCAAACAATTTTCCAGATGACAATTTATTTAAATATGGAATGATCCTTTATTTGGCCCTTAGTTAAAAAGGTGAGATTTTGACATGGTGTGAGTTGGGTTCCGATTTTAAAAAGGCTTTTCATGTTGTCAGTGAAGACCAGGAGAGTGAAGAGGCGGGTGGGCTCTGGGGTAAAGAAGATTTGGGGTCCTCTGTTAGGTCCAAGGGGTGATTTACTTGTTGTCCTGTTGGAGTCTGTGGATATTCTAATTGTTGTAGTGATGTAGAAGTCTTTTCCTGGGTCATCTGTCCTCCATGGTTCATGGTTTACTGCTCCTTAACACACTGGAGTTGTCCTTCAAAACGCCATCATATCAATTGTTCTGGGCTTTCTTGTTGTGTTCTTTATATGGCAGAGGCTGCTGCTGTTTGATTCACAGAATAAAACATGTTGGAAGTAAATAGTTGTACTCCAGATTTTTTTGAAAAGATGCCTGGTTTCCCAAAAAATATTGAAGTTGTCGATAATGGTCACTAATCTTGCATCACATGCTTTTTTAAGATGCTCATCCATGATCATCAATATTTTCTCTGCGATATCAGACACAATGTTATTAACAAAACGTAGTACTTTGGTGTTTTCCTTGCTGCAAAATGTTTAATCTTATTCATGTCTTCATCATCCACTGTCAGGGTTTGTAGCCTGGTGGCTGGCCCTTTCTGAATCCATTCAAGGGGAAAGCTCTTAGAGTGCAACCTGCTCTCATATCTCTTGCTGGTGTTTGAAGATGAACATTCCTGCAGGCAGTCAGGGTCTTGCAGAAGTGGAATAAACCTGTTTTCTAGTGGAATTCCTTTGTTTACAGTTGGTTTGCTCCTATCATTTGTTGTGACCAGAGTCCAATGGAGTTGAAGAGATGTTTCTCTGCATTTCTGGCCAAGCAGGTTCATCTAGGGGCAGGGTTCTTCCTGTTAACCATCTTCCCAGATCTGAAGGAAGAAATTGATGCTTTTCACCAAGAGAGTTCCAGTGAACCACTGTTGGTTGATTTACTCCTACTTACGTCAGTGTTGCACAAAAAATAGTTTGGTTTGGCTATTAGGAATTATTATAAATTATATTTATATTTATATTATATTTAACAATTGTATTTATTAAGTTAGAATTGGTTAGATTATTAAATCTTCAGTCAGACCAACAAATCAAAGCACCACTGTTGGGCAACAGTGATTAGTTTTACTATTAGCAACTATTAATAATTATTATAACTATTAATTATTTACAGAATTACTGATAAGTTTAGAATATAACATTTTTAGTCAGACTAACAAATCAGGGGACCAGCTGATCAGAAATTATTGGCCAAACAATTTTCGGTTTGTCAGGTAGAGAATAGAATAGAATAGAATAGAATAGAATAGAATAGAATAGAATAGAATAGAATAGAATACAATAGAATAGAATACAATAGAATAGAATACAATAGAATACAATAGAATTCATTGTCCCCCTAGGGGAAATTTGTCATGGACTCAAGGGTGCATAGAGCATAGCAGTAACTGCCCTAACAGACATGAAATACACCTTAAATGGGAGCTCGTATTCCATTTGAATGATGTTAGATGGATCCAACAGCCCCCTCCACACCTGCCTGCCTGCCCAGCTGATTGACTGCATTAAAAAGAGGATCAACCCGTGTGCCCTGAGAGGACTGTGCCCCAAAATTAAGAATCTGATTTCATCTACAGCCTTTTTATCCAGACAATAGAAGTGAAATTGATCGGTGAACAACTGATTGCTCTAAGGTTCAGGCTTCTGGAAGTCCTGAATCAACCCCATTTATACCACCGGGGTTTTCTTCAACTCTTCAGCCTCTGGAAGCTACTGTTTTCATGCCGAGTCACTAAAATTAACCTAACCCATATACCAAGAGCCAGTTGTGATATTAGGGAATAAGCAGCCGTTAACAGAAGTGACTGTCGAGGAGTGGATGACTGCTGTGGGCTACTCAGTCGTCCTGACCTCCAGTTGAAGAAGGGCGAGACTTCTGGATGCAGGCTGTCAGAGGTTAGGCGCGTCATTTCCCGACACCAGCTTAAACAGAACTTTCAGTAAACCTGCTTAGTAAGACCTTTCAGATTTAGGGAAGTCCAGACCCCTTGGATGGAGAGCTGGATTGAGCAATCCCCTTAGAAATAGGGCAGTAGGAGGGAGGGGTTAGCTCATTGGACAAGGAAACTCTCCATTACTGCCTCATAAAATGATGTTCTGGCTGACACCAAACACCCTCAGTCTATGTAAAAAAATGCAGTCTTTGCTGTAAATGGGAGCATACATAGTCTACATGATCTCTCCGGTTTAAGAGATTTTGATTCTAGGTGGACACCCAGACACTTATGGATTGGCAGTAGGGTATGATGTCCCACCAACTGGGGATCAAACACTAGCTCCTCAGTTATCATAATGGTAATAGGTAGATAGTTTTTGTTACACCGCTAAACAAATGTATTAGCCTCCGTGAAGTACAATAATAGGTCTGAATTCAGGTAAAGCAGGCTGGGAATGGCTGTGTTGTCAGAAAATTTAAAAAATAGGTTGCATGGGAGACTATTGGTGCAATCCTTTGTGTAAAGGGTGAACAGGACCAGTGAGCTAACACAGCCCTGAGGTGCAACTGTGCTGATGCATTTGGATT
The DNA here is from genome assembly GCA_036173005.1 of Crenichthys baileyi. Lineage (NCBI taxonomy): Eukaryota > Metazoa > Chordata > Actinopteri > Cyprinodontiformes > Goodeidae > Crenichthys > Crenichthys baileyi. The sequence continues at coordinate 433,049 of JAHHUM010000598.1, forward strand.
CTGAAAGTGAGTCATTAATCCTGTCATTTTGAGTTCTGTCTGTTAAAAAAGAATAAAACCACCTAATAATAAAAGGATAACATTCATGAGTCATTTTCTGTAGAAGCAGATGAGGGTGTAATCTATTAAAAGCAGAACTAAAATTAATAAACAAAAGGCATGCGTAGGCCTTAAGATCCTATAGATGTGTCAGGGTTTGACACTTTGGACTCTATTTGGTGTTTTGCTTTTTAGTTGGATATCTTATTATTTGGCCTTAGCAGTTTTGTTGTTTGTTTCTCCAGTTTATTTGATGTAGTTTTGTTCTCTCTCCTGCCTCCTAGTATGTGTTGTTTTCTTCCTCTTGCTCTTAGTTTCCTTTTATGGTTGTTTTCTTATTACTTGGTATGGTTTATTATTATTATTATTATTATTATTATTATTATTGTAATTATTATAGTTCTTTGTTTTTTGGGGTTCTCTTTTTAAATTTTTTTTTTGTATCTTTGTGTTTTTTATTTTTTAGTATTTGTTCCTTTGCACCCTTCTTGTTTACTAGTTTATTTTCTGTTTCTTTTCCAGTCAATTCAGTCAGTGTGTGGTTAGGTTTATTTACTTTCGTTTTCAGGTTTTTCTTTAGGGTTTGTTTGTTCTTAGGTTGTTATTGTTGTTTCAATTTTCCCCTTAGTTTCTCTGTTTACCTTTAGTTCATGGATTTTAGTTGTTATGCTCATTTGATTTTTTTATCTTGTTTATATTTTTGCTTGGTCTGATTTTTTTGTTGTTTATTAATCTTTTCACCCCGCACGGTCTTTGTATTTGTTTCCCCCTGTTTCTTCTGCCCCCCTGCCTCCTTGTAAACCCCTTTTCCCTGTTCCTTTGATTACCTGCCCTTTGTCTCCCCAGTATATTATTTGGTTTTTGTGTCATGGGTTTTGTGGTTCTTTTCGTCACAACCCCGTTCCCTACCATGTCTTTCTTTTTTTATGTTTCGCTTGCAATCCTTTTGTACGTTTGCCACGAGAATTTTCCAGTGTCTTTGTATTTTGGATCCTGACTCTGGTTCGTACCTGCAGTGTTTTGCTACGTTTTTGACCCTTGTAAATAAACTGAAGAATAATTAAGATGTTGCTGCCAAGCTATTGTCTGCACTTTGGTCCACCCCAAAACCCCATCTTGACAAGATGCTTAAGAGTTAGATGGGTGATGCTATTTATAGCATCGTCTGTACTCCCGCCTTGCCTATAAGCAACCTGGAATGAATCTAGCTCAGGATTAACTTCAGATTTTATGGTGGAAACCATGTATTTTTCAAAGCATTTCATGACCAAAGAAGTTAAAGCGACCGGTCTATAGTCATTATTCTCTGCAGGACTGGGTTTCTTTGGAATGGGAAAAATAGTAGATTTTTTTTCCAAAGGGCAGGAACCAGATGGGAGTTAACAGACCTCTGAAACACAGGGCATCATGCTGAGGTGAGCTCTGAGGCAAAGGTCCAAGCAGAGATGCCATCAGGGCTTGCAGATTTATTTTTGGATACATGACTAAAAAGTGACTGGATTTTGAGGGGATCAACTACTAACATTAAACGATGGTCAGTTGAAGTTAAATGTAGTACCATATTGCATTCCAAAGAGTAGTCCTGTGTATCAAACCTAAGAAAAAAATCACGAAGTTTGTTTGCTTTACTTACCTCATCATATGTTATGAGGCTCTTCCCATGTATTGTCATGTTTGTAACAGCTTTCATGGAAGCCCAGAGTATTTTTAGAATCCATAGAAGCAAGATTCTGTTCTATGACATCCCTGTGTTTCCTTTTTGCCTCCCTTAAAGACTGATTAAGCTCCATTTGTACTGATTTCAACTCCGTTCTGTCATGATTCCTAAAAGCCATTATTTTCCAGTTAATACAGTCCTTTAACTCTCTGGTGATGTATGGCTTATTGTTAAGATAGATCCTAATAACCTTCTTGGTAGCCACACATCTTCACAGAATTTCTCTTTAATTGTCAGTGGCTTCATCAATAACCAAACCATAAAAAAAATGTCCCAGTCTTTACAGAGAAATGAGCCCTTTAATGCCTCTGTATTGTCTTTAGACCATACAGTCACTGTCATAGTTATGAATCACAGCTCTTTAAAAAAGTCTTATAGGTGGATATCTGATGCACTATATTATGGTCCGAGTTTGAGAAATGGGGCTTTGGTCTAGCCCTGTATGCGTTTCTTATATTACCATAACATTTGTCCGAAACTCTGCTACCTCGATTGCCACACTTGACATATTGTTCAAATCCAGGAAGGGACAGTGACAAATTCAAAGTGGTTACAATCTCCAAGAATAAAAACCGGGGCTCCTGGTGTTTGTTGCAGTTGATTGTGGACACAGTCTGCAAAACAAGCTGCAGCTCGGCTGCATTCCCCCTGGGGGGGCACATACACTGAGGAAATGACAATATTGCCAAACTCCCTTGGGAGGTAAAAGGGTCTTAGAGAAATGTACAGCAGTTCATTAACAGGGCTGAACACAGTCTCTCTCACATTATAGTTACTGCACACGCTGTCACCCACAAACACACAGATACCTTGCCCTCGACTTTTCCCCAAAGTTTCCTCCCTGTCTGCACAGACAAGGGAGAAACCCTCCAGCTTGATCAAGGAGTTAGGGATATCTGTGTGGAGCCAAGTATCCGTAAATACCAGCTAGCCCACCAAGCAGTATTCAAATCATACTCTTATGTTGGTATAGAAGTCCATGATTTTGCTCCTAAGAGAGCAAATGTTGCTCAGGTAGTGCGGCCACGCGGTGAGCAGATCGACATGACTGGAGCAGAGAAGAGGGTTAGAAGGCGTCGAGGCATGGTGGCAGCACAAAACAACAGCGTGCTGAGCGACTAAGGGACCGAGTGCAACAGCCCCACCACTGGCTGAACTATCGGCCGACTGGCCCAGTAATCCACCGGGGAAGTCCTCAGTAGTCCCATATGCCAGTCCGCCCCCCGGTAGTATGTTTCCCCTGGTTACATTGTGAAAACAGTCCGTCATTGAATCATGCTTTTATTTTGAAAGCGTGTCCGTAAACATGACTACGTCTTAGTACTTCGGCAAACTGAAATATTCTTGCAGTTAGAGTCAACAGAATACAGTCAACTATCCTGGCTAACAGCACTATTTACCACCAAACCCTCAAATCTCCTGACTTCTTTAGCATCAGCATGACATTAGTTAAATTACCAATAGCCATTATGAGGCTCAGCAGCTACTGCGTACGGGCTTCACCTCAGCCAATATGAGTTAAGCTGAGGTGGTGACACTGTTCATATTTACATTTCCAGCTGCATGTTGAAGAGGAAAAGACAATACAATGACAGAGTAATGTAAAAAAAGAAGGAGGGAAATAAATATGATCAGGGAAATCCAATGGGTAAAAGAAATACAACAAAGATATGTTAGGAATGACCTTTATTAATATGACTCATAGCTGTTTTTCCCATTTATACCATAGTGAAATAAATCAGAATCAGAATCAGATTCTGATTCTGATTCTGTTTGTAGACTTCAGCTCGGCCTTCAACACCATCATTCCAGACATCGTCCACCAGAACCTCACCCAGCTCAACGTCCCAGCCTCCACCTGTCAGTGGATCAACAGCTTCCTGACGGACCAACAGCAGCAGGTGAGACTGGGGAGCATCTGCTCCCGCACCAGATCAATAAGTACTGGTGCCCCCCAGCCTCTTCTCCCTGTACACAAATGACTGCACCTCATCGGACTCGTCCGTGAAACTCCTTAAGTTTGCAGACAACACCACTGTCATTGGACTGATCCAGGACGGTGATGAGTCTGCATACAGACAGGAGGTGGATCAGCTGGTACACTGGTGTAGTCAGAACTGCCTGGAACTAAACCCACTCAAGACTGTGGAGATGGTGGTGGACTTTCGGAAAACACAACCCCATACACCCCCCTCACCATCCTCAACAACACTGTATCGGCTGTGGACCACTTCAGGTTCCTAGGAACCACCATCTCTGAGGACCTGAGATGGTCTTCACACATAGACACTGTTCGAAAGAAGGCCCAGCAGAGAGTGTACTTCCTGAGGCAACTCAAGAAGTTCAACCTTCCACAGGAGCTGCTGGTCATCTTCTACACTGCTATCATTCAGTCTGTCCTGTCTTCATCCATCTCAGTGTGGTTTGGTTCTTTCACAAAACAGGACAGGTCCAGACTGCAACGAATAATCAAGACTGCAGAGAGAATCATCAGGGCTGATCTTCCCTCCATCCAGGACTTATACAGGTCTAGGGTCAGGAAAAGAGCTGTTAAAATCTCTGCAGACCCCACACACCCTGCACATAAACTGTTTAGAGTTCTGCCTTCAGGCTGACGCTACAGAGCGCTGTTAACTAAAATCAGCCGGCACAGAGACAGTTTCTTCCCTCAGGCTGTTTCTCTGTTGAACATTCAATAGAGTACAAAACAACAGCATACAGATGTTGCAAATGCACCTTTTTATTTATTTATATATGTGTATATTTGTACATTGTAAATATGTATATTCTGTAATACAAAAACAAAAACCAAAGAGCAAAGTGTACCGGAGTCAAATTCCTTGTTTGTATGTACAAACTTGGCAATAAAGCTGATTCTGATAGTGAAATAAAGTATAAGTTCTAACGTTTGTCACAATAGGATAAGAATGCTCATAAACATACATTACAAGGATAAATGTCCCAAGGTTTGTCATAAATTACCTGAGGCTGGGACACGGGGGTTGATAGTGGAGCAGCCGGTATAACTGGTTTGATTAGAAAGCCACAGCACACTTAGATTAAGGATGGACCCCCTCTACTACACAACCTAACAGATAAACACCACAATGGTGACACATAGTCTGCTGATAATCACTGAGGGAGGGCACATCCATTGCATTGGAGTGCCAGATATAAAAACTATGTGACCTTCTATCTGGGCTCTTCGTCATCCTCTAACAGACGGCGACGGTCCGAGACGGGAGCCTCAGCGCTTATCTCTGTAATCGTTCCTCTGCCTTAATTTAGATTAAAAGAGCTAAAAGTTAGAAACTGGTTGAGAGTCGTTCCTTTAAGAGTCAATTCAGTTCAATTCAGTTTATTTATCTAGCGCCAATTCACAACACATTGTCGTCTCAAGGCACTTCACAGTGTTAGATAAAGTGTGTGATTGCTTCTGGGGACCAAGTACCGGAGGAGGTCCGAGGCGTCTGACCGCCAACAGGGTGCGGTAGCGCGGACAAATTGGTGTTCCCGCCCGCGCCCCGGACGCGAAAACCACTTTTTGATAGGATTGCCACGGAGGACAGAACATCACAGAGCCGCCGCAAATCATAAGGTAGGGAGATTCCTCTTAAAAATCTCCAGTGTTTTTCCTGTAAAAACACTCTGGCTGTGTTGTGAGTTCTGAGTGAGCTGTTTTTGTAATTCTTGGAGGCAGAGAAATGGTTCAGAATAATTGTTGCGTATGCATTAATAAGGGATAAGACGTGTTAATAAGTGGTGCGATTTTAACGGTGACAGCCCAGGAAGAAAGGTACAATCTTCTAAAAGATAGCTAAAATCGAAGGGTGTAGGTTTCGAGGTCCTTTATTGTATGCAAGGGAATATCAGGTTCCCTCGCACACAATATAAAAGCTACCTCCCTGAATGATGCACGCAAAAACTCGGTTAGGGGTTTGTCGGGTCCTGACCTTTCCATAAGAAAAGTCAAAAGATACTACCGAGGGGAAGTATTAGGTTTTGATAGCTCCTTGGACTTCTTAAAAGCCCTTAAAGCTGCTTACTTCCTTGTGAGTAAACACGCAGAGATAAATGCGCATCCTCGGTTTAGGTTTCTATGGTTCCTGTTTGCTCTCGTAAAGAGCGTGAAAGCCACCACCGAGAGGGGGTCTTGAGCTTCGATAGCTCTCTAATTTTTCTATAAGAAAAATTTAAAAGCTGCTGGCTCCTTTTTGAGTAAACAGCTGTATAAATATAAAAGTGTAACATCAACTGGCCAGTGTGGATGTGTGAGTCGGAAGTGAGGTGACGGAGGTGACGGGGGACATATTACACTGACGGACTTTGACTGCTACATGCTAAGCTAACAGACCCTAGCTCACTGAATAAACTCTACTGTGAAAAAGCTTTGGTGTCCGAGAGATAACGAAATAAGCTCTCATTTGAACGTGTATGTGAAGTGAGAGAAAGACTGAGACGTCACTAGAAAATGAGCTCCCTGCTTGTTCTGTAGGAGCAATGCTTGGAGACAGGGAGGAGAAATATATTAGCAAGTTTCAACCACAAAGACGCTTTAACAAGTTAAAACAGTTTGATGGAGCTTGTTTGGGTCCCGGAAATAATTGTCGACTCACCAGAAAAGGGTAAGAAATAATTTTTAAACCATTAAGTGACACAAAGTGGTTCCACTCTAAAATGCTGTATTTACAGGGCAATCGAACTTTTTATGTGGCCAATGTTTGTCCATTTTGTCTGTCTGTTTTTGTGAAATGAGTGTCTGTTTCATGTTATGTAAAAAATAGGATATGTGGCAGGATACATTTAATTTAAATTGTTTTCTGATATGAAACTAATTGGAATTTTGAGTTTTTAAGTCTGGGGAAGCAGTCCTGACCATGGACCGCCTGCTTGAAAGGTTAAAACATTTTAAATTATCTGACGCTCTGATCCTCAGCAGTACCATAATAATATTAGGTCAGTTCTTTATGATAACACCAGAAAGGGACAACCTCTCCCCTCAAAACATGATTTTAACAGATGGCTTGACTTTTTCCAGTCCGGTTCAGAATGATCAAATTAGACTCAAATTTAACACAAGATGAAATGCACCTTAACAGAATTACTGGACTGGACTGAAATGGAGAAAACTTGAGTTAACTGAAACAAACTTTAGTTACTTGAAATAAATATAAAGTGTAATTTATAGCTGACTGAAACTGTACGGTTTGTTTATAAAACTAATTAAGATTATAAGACATAGCATGCCCTTCATTTTGTGTTCATCAATTTCATTAAGCCTTCTTAACGGATGAGAAGTGAGTTTTTTTCCACAGGACTCCGTTACAGTTAAATGTAATTGAACCAGATTTAAAAAAATGGTATCTATTGTTCAGAGTTAATACTTACATTCACAATTAAATGAACACAATACTCTGACCCTTTTTTGATGCTTACACTACACATAAGAACAGACTAATTGAGGTATGGAACGAGATTAAAATAAGCACTAAAACTAATGAAATTAGTACTTCGCATTATTAGAATAATAGCAACTAATAAAAACTAGTGACCCCATTCTTAACTATAAGGACTTACTGCATTAGAAAATATAGAGAGATCTAAATAAAGCTATATTAGAATAGAACATTCAGAGCCGTTATAATCTTGCTGATGAATACCACAAACATTGTTATGGAACCAGATGATTACAAGAGAGCAGCTTTATCAGGGCCAAACAGAAGCATTTGCAGGGAAGATCCAATGTCCTTCGACCTGTTTTGACTTTATTTAAGCCTAACTATCATGACACAATACCAGTAGTGACAGGTCTTATTAAAATCTTGGGTGACACATATTATGTATTGTAATGAAGAGGTCTTCATTACTTGGACTATCCCTATTTAAGTAATTCATAGCACTTTAAGAGCACCTTTGCACTTTATTAAAAGCACTTTATCTAGCATTTTAACAAACACTTTATTTAGCACTGCACTAGGCATGGATTTGCACATAATCACTACTACTACTTCCACCTTCCTCTGCGTTTGCTATTATTTCTCACTGGCAATCCAACCGTTGAAGGCCGCCAGGTGACAAGTGGTGTCAGAAGAGGGATGCTCAAGCTACAGTGAGAAGATGATGACTAGAGGTGGGAAAAAGCCAGGCCAAGAGGACGAGCCTGAAGGAGTTGGAGCTTCATCTGGTCTAGAGGCCCTGGCAACAGCCAACCCTGAGGACAAGTTGGAGGAACTGGCAGAGTTGGTGAAATCTCTTTTGCAGTCTCAGGCAGCCAGAGACCAGAAGATGGAGAAAGATTTCTCTCGCCAGGAGCAAAGGTGGAAAAGCATGCAGCACCAATTTCAACAAATTCAGCTTCAAATAAATGCGGTAATTGATAAACCTGACTATTCTGAAGCACCACCTGCCCCCACAACATCTGAAGTACATGGAAATGAATCAGATGGTGGTGACATCCAGGTGGCCCATTGTACCAGGTCTATAATTGAACCAAAATTTCTTCACTTATCTGTGGATGATGACATTGAGCATTTCTTGACCACATTTGAGAGGATGGCCCAGGTGTGTCGCTGGTCCAGAGAAGAGTGGGCTGTTCGTCTCGTCCCCCTGTTGACAGGGAAAGCTCGCACAGCTTTTGTTCTTATGGATATAGCAGACTCGGAGAACTATGACAAAGTGAAAGAAGCAATTCTGGCAAAGTATGAGATCACGGCTGACACTTATCGACGCCGCTTCAGATCCCTGAAGGTTGAACCAGGTGAGACGCCACGTGAACTTTATGTAAGATTGAAAGACTTGTTTTCAAGATGGGTTAAACCTGAAAGATCTACTGTACAAGAAATATCTGAGCAGATAATTCTGGAGCAGTTTTTGAGAATGGTTAATCCAGAGTTGGAGATCTGGATACGTGAGCGTGACCCGAAAAAAGGCGAAAGAAGCAGCTGGCCTTGCAGAGGTTTTCACATCAGCCAGGAAGGGGAGCAAGAGCACCTATTTTGGCCGGGAGACCCACTATGCCCAACCAAGTAAGTCCACTGGGGGTGAACAGGGGTCTGGTCAAGTTCAGGCTAGAAATGTTTCTAGTTCACGGCAGCTTCCCTCCCAAAGACCTCACCATCTTAAAAAGTCATTTCCCAAGTCGTCAGTCCAAGATATAAGATGTTATAATTGTAATAACTTTGGCCATACACAACACTTTTGCCCTGCCCTGAAATCAGAGCCATCTCTTTTGTGTGCAGTTCCAAGACCAGCCACAGAGATGGTAGAAAAGAAAGTTTGCACTGTTCCTGTTCTAGTTAATGGGCAAAAAGAGGAAGCTTTGCTTGACTCTGGGTGCTTCCAGTCTCTAGTGCACGCTAGCTTGATCTCAGAAGAAAAGCTAAGTGGGGTGGGGGCTAAAATAAGTTGTGTGCATGGAGATGAACATGTTTACCCTACAGCTGAGGTTTATTTGACAGTGGGAGGTCAGACGTACCTGTTACAGGTAGCGGTAGTCCCCTCTTTGCCATATTCAGTTATACTTGGGAATGATATGCCCACTCTATTTGACCTTATACATCAGTCAGACAAAGTGTTCACTGACAGAGACACCCAGAGCTCAGTTAAGTTTAAAGCGATACCAGCAGAATCATTGAAACCCTTTCATGTAGTCACAAGAGCACAAAGTGCAAAAACAGGACTGGAAGAGCTGCCCTTCTTTGGGGAGTCTCTGGAAGCAGAGGTGGGAAAGACTAAGAAGTCTAGAGCCCAGAAAAGAAGAGATAAGTTCAAAGGGTCGGGTGATGAGGGGACAGCACCGTTGTCTAAGCTAAATAACCTATTTGAGTTTGACATTCCCTCAGATTTAGGGGCACTTCAGAGGGATGATCCTACTCTAAAACCCTGGTTTGAAAAGGTGACAGGGGTCGAGGGAACTCATCAGGGCCAGGTAAACGTTCTGGAAGAAGCAGTTTACATGATTAAAGGAGGCATCTTGTACCAGAAAAAAGGAAAGTGTGAAGCTTTAGCCCTCCCACAACAGTTCAGGCACAAAGTGATGGAGCTGGGGCATTCAATTCCCTGGGCAGGTCATATGGCTTTTCACAAGACACTGAGTAGGATCAGCAGCCGTTTTGTTTGGCCAGGAATGTATACTCAGATTTCTAAGTTTTGTAGTTCCTGTGAAAAGTGTCAGTTGACTTCAGGCAAAGGAGTAGCCCGAGCTCAGCTACAACCACTGCCAATCATTGAGACGCCTTTTGAAAGGCTAGGCATGGACATTGTGGGTCCATTAGAAAGGAGCTCTACAGGTTATCGTTACATATTGGTAATATGTGATTACGCTACACGGTACCCAGAGGCCTTTCCGCTTAGATCCATTAAAGCCCGCCATGTTGCTAACTGTCTCCTGCAGCTTTTCTCTAGGGTAGGAATACCAAGAGAAATTCTTACAGATTGTGGGACAAACTTTTTGTCCAAATTATTGAAGCAGGTGTACAAGTTGTTAGGGATTAAGGGACTTAAGACCACCCCTTATCACCCCCAAACGGATGGGCTAGTGGAAAGATATAACCAGACTCTCAAAAATATGCTGCGCAAGTTTGTCTCTGACACAGGGGCCGACTGGGACCAATGGCTGCCTTACCTGCTATTTGCTTACCGAGAGGTTCCGCAGGTTTCCACAGGCTTCTCACCCTTTGAACTATTGTATGGGCGCCAAGTGAGAGGCCCACTGGATCTGCTGAAGGACTGCTGGGAAGACCCCAAACGAGAGGGTGAAAACATTGCAGCATATGTCATCAACATGAGGGAGAGACTGCAGGAAATGGCATCATTTGCACAGGACAACATGAAGGCAGCTCAACAACATCAAAAGACCTGGTATGATCAGAAGGCCAGAGATAGGGTCTTCCTTCCAGGCCAGAAGGTACTGTTACTACTTCCTACCAGCGATAACAAGCTGCTGACAAAATGGCATGGACCATATGAGATCACCAAACAAGTGAGTAAAGTTGTTTATGAACTGCACATGCCAGAAAGAGCTAAGAAATATCAGACATTTCATGTCAACCTGTTGAAAGAGTTTCACAGTCGACAGGAGCTTGTGCACCAGGAGTTATTTGTGCGTGCAGTTAAGGATGAGGAGGTGACTGAAAAATTCTTTCCAACTAGCACATCAGAGGGTGCTTCAGTTGACCTTTCTCATTTGTCCCCTATTGAGCAGAGCAACATAAATCCTCTTTTGGATCCTCAGCTTTTTCGAGAAATTCCAGGATTCACATCCCTGGTTCAACACAAGATTCGGGTGAAAAAAGATTCACCTAGCCGTCAAAAGAGCTATCGAATACCAGAACGCTTGGTGCCAGTGCTGGAAAAAGAAATAAAGCTGATGTTGAATTTGGGAATAATTGAGGAGTCAAGTAGTGAGTGGTGCAGCCCAGTTGTGATGGTACCAAAGAAAGATGGCTCCCTCAGATTCTGCATTGATTTCAGATATTTAAATGCTATGTCCAACTTTGATCCGTACCCGATGCCCAGGGTTGATGACCTATTGGAGAAAGTCGGTTCAGCAAGCTACATTACAACCCTGGATCTGTGTAAAGGATACTGGCAAGTGGCTTTGGCACCGGAGGCAAGAGAGCTGACGGCCTTCAAAACTCCTTTTGGTATGTACCAATTTAAAGTCATGCCATTTGGGCTTCAGGGTGCACCAGCAACATTTCAACGTTTAATGGATCATGTACTGAGAGATGTGTCAGCATTTTCTGCAGCATATCTGGATGATGTTGTAGTGTATAGCCAGTCCTGGGAGGAGCACGTGATTAACCTGCAGGAGGTGCTACACCGCATCAGAGTGGCTGGGCTGACTATTAACCCCAAGAAGTGTACCATAGCCCAGAGGGAAGTGGAGTATCTGGGAAGATAAAACCTCAAGTTGGAAAGATGGAGGCAATCCAGGCCTTCCCAGTTCCAACCACAAAGAAGAAGGTAAGAGTATTTCTTGGTTTGGTGGGCTGGTACAGGAAATTTGTACCTTCTTTTGCTGACCGATCAGCTGTACTGACTGACCTAACAAAGGGTTCGGCCCCCAACAAAGTGCAATGGACAGAAGAATGTGATCGAGCATTCAAAGACCTCAAGGCAGCAGTATGTACTCATCCAGTTCTACACAGCCCAGACTTCAGCAAGCCATTCATCTTGCAAACAGACGCTTCAGGAGTGGGGCTTGGAGCGGTCCTGCAACAAGAGGTGGAAGGTGAAAGGAGGCCTGTGGTGTTTTTGAGTCGGAAGCTGCTCGACAGGGAGAAGAGGTACTCAACGGTGGAGAAAGAGTGCTTGGCCATGAAGTGGGCTATCGAGGCCCTCAGGTATTATCTTCTGGGACGTCACTTCATTCTAGAGACTGACCATCGTGCCCTTCAGTGGTTAAGACGCATGAGGGATGCCAATGCCCGCATTGCTGGATGGTACCTGTCTCTGCAGCCATTTGATTTTACGGTTCAGTATAAACCAGGGAAGTCCAATGTGGTTGCTGACTGCTTATCCAGAATGGAGGACTGAGGTTCTGTGCTCTTAAGAGAAGGGGGAGGAAATGTAATGAAGAGGTCTTCATTACTTGGACTATCCCTATTTAAGTAATTCATAGCACTTTAAGAGCACCTTTGCACTTTATTAAAAGCACTTTATCTAGCACTTTAACAAACACTTTATTTAGCACTGCACTTTAGGCATGGATTTGCACATAATCATTTGCACACAAGTTTTAACTTTTTATTTAATATTTATTGAGTATTTTAGTGATGAGCATGTAGCCTTTTGTTCCAGGCTCTGCACAGCTGCTCCTCATTAAGAAGTGGGGTGGGTATCTGTGAAAGAAGAATTGTTAGTCAGAGCAAATAAGGTCTACTGTTTTGAAACTTGAGCAAATGTTTGTGTAAAATCTGTTTAAAAGTGAGTGAAGAAGTGTTGTGCTAAGGAAGTGACTCACCTGTCTTTTCTGTGTCCTCTCCAGGGTGTTTGGACAAATACTTCCCCGGGGGTCCAGACACCATTTATAGGTTCCGGGAGAGACCATGGAAAATGTGGGGGATTTGTGCACTTAGTATTTGTGAGGTTTTATGGTGTTTGGGTGTGTAGGTTTAAAAAATATAAAATATTTATAAAAAGTAAGGGGGAATATGTATATATTTGATAAAATGTATGTTTGAGTTGGAAGTTGTGAGATGTTAAATTCCATGTAGAGAATGGTTTAGTCCTTTTACCAGCTGTGCCTATTTAAGGCTGCAATTGTGTCTTGTTAGGAGGTTTTTTGATGCTGTTAGGCTGAATGGTGTGCGCCTGAATAAACAGCTGATGAACCTTTAAACTGAAATGAAAAACGTCTAATTTTTCCTAATTTTTCCTAATTCCTAATGCGTAAAACACATAAAGATAACGGATCAGTATTTCTCAGGCCATATTGTGAATTGAATTGGATTAAGTATTTCTAAATACGCAGTATTTCAAAGTTTGAGGGGATGAAGATTAGTTTCTGTGGCATGGCCACATCAGCGTGTTCTAGGACTGGCAGCGCCAGTTGTGAAAAATTATTTTACGAGCTGGAAGGAAAAACATTCTTAGAACGATAATGTGACAATTTTAAGACAACAGGCTTCCAAACAATATTAAATTTAGGATTTTAACTCGACCAGTTAGACTCAGATTTTTTTGACTCCAAAAGATGATTTTTCAAAAACTTTACAACAAATAGTTGCAGTGATTAAACTTGGAAAAACGTTCACTCATTTAAGACTTACAGCAGGAGGAAAAATGCTGTTAACTTTATATAATTTGAAAAGAACAAATCTACCATTGCCTTCTGACAAAATTAAAATTAATGTCCTATATTAAAACTTGGTTCTCACCAAAAGTGGTAGTTGCATTAAATGATAGAGTTGATTTAATTACAAACAATAAAATCCCTGGCAGATTATACATACCGATTTATGTCAAGTTTATTTATATAACGCTTTTCAGCAACAAGGCACTCGGGGCAATGTACATAAGGAGGAGCATTGCAGTGGTACGAAAAATCAAACAACAGAGGTAAGAACAGAATGAAGCATAAGAAAATTAACGGAATGTTGGACTGAAAACTTAACTAAAACTTAACTTATAATGTTTAGATGGCACCGTCATTATTTATGCATGAATAGGTTTATTGTGGTAGGCAGAAGTACAAATTGATTTTTCAACTTTCACTACTTGATGCTGCAAAAGGGTAACAAGAGGCCAAGTATCCCTAGTATTTGTGTCAGACCACCAGGTGCTACAAAGGTAGGCTATACTTTCCTTTTTCCGAACCAAATGATTCTGTTTATAACTAATATATTTGTTTTTTATCTTCTTTTACTCCTCAATAAGCTGGTACACAGCAAGACTGCAATGTTGTTTATTTTTGTCTTCTTTGTATATAATAATAATGGAAACAACAGTGTACAAATATGATTATGTGTTGTGAAATGAAGATGGTGAAAGAAAAGTGCTGATTTCACTACCCAAGTTTGTGATTTCTTGTTCGTGTTGATTTGTTGTACTGGGATGGCTGTATGATCAAACTGTTTATTTTCAGGCATTGCTGGTCACAATACTTATGATTTCTCTGTAAAGGTTGATGAAGAGTCGTCCCACTATATTGCCTGATGATGTGAGCGATAACCCTAAACCTAAGGCCTGAAAAGGTGGCTGAGACCAGCCTGAGAAATGAGTCCATTGACACATTATTATTTAGAACATAAGATCTCTGGGGTTCAGGAACAATAGGAATCCAAAGATTGTGTTTGAGGGTTGAAAACGTGTGGTTGAGATAAGTGTGACAGGAATGAATGAAGGCCCAAGGTATGAATGATAAATGATGTGGGCCACATGAGTGAAAGGTTCTTGAATCGAATGGTATGTTTTAGTTTCTGTGAGCAAATTTTTTGTTTTGGGTTTTGATTCATAGTTGTGACAACTAATGAACATTTTAGAGTGCACCAAGTTTGTTTTTCATGTGTTTTTTCTCTAAGGTCGGTATTCCCTATATGTGTTCAGATGCTCGCAAGTTGGAACAATATTCTGGGTTTTAGTTTTAGAGGGTGAAAACTTAAATTTCTTATGAATTTTCTTAAGGTGAAATTGGATCTAAATTCTCTTTGGGATGGGAACAGAACCAAATAGAACCTGTCATTCTGCCATAGGGTTCTGGTTGAATAATTTGATGGTAAAAGATTTGGCCGCCCAAACTTCCTTAAGAGGGGAGGCCGAAGCCGGCATGTGTTGTGTGTCTTAAGTGTTTGTCTAAATTTCTGTTTTAATTTTTTTCTCAAATGTTTGTCTGACTAACATTTAGAATTCAGAGAAAACAACAAGAAATAATAATAATCATAGGATGGATAAATGTAAATGGATATATTGGGGAAAAATGAGGTTATAGTGATCAAATGTTTAACAGGAATGAATAACTAAATAATGGTATGGTTAAGGTTGTACAGAATATGCAAATAACTTTTATCTAGTATTCGGGGTAGAGGTTACGGGGAAGGACCCTAAAGGTCTAATTTAGGTAGATATAATCAAATTATCAATGCGCTTGAAAAGTAAGTTGTCCAAAACACTGGACACCTTCATGGTAAAAAAAATAAATACTTTGTTCTGGGGATGATTTCAAAAATTATTATGGAAAATAACGGTTTGAACATATCTAACTTTGGCTACTAGTTAATGGACAATAAAGTAGCAAAGGGTTACAAAATAAATATGATTTTTGGTTAAAGGTGAGAAGATGACTCTATTATATTATCTACATATAAGATTTTCATGAAAACAGGTACTGGAGCATTTCCTGTTCCCAACAAGCCCTAAAGGAAATTGTTATTGATTTTATGGGTACTGACAACAGAGTGAAAGGATGTAGAGATGTGCTTGACACTTTCACCAGGTCGGCTGAGAGAGCTAATCACAATATCAAAAAACGATTGGCTAAAGTTTGTGCTGATTCAAAAATGAAGTGGCCAGATGCGCTGCCCTTGGTGATGTTTTATATCAGACCATCACCCAGCTCCCCATCAGCTGCTGACAGGAAGAACCATGCCCTGTCCTTTCACCTCCTCTCTTCAGTCGGGGTGTGCACCCAGTCTGGATTCAAAGAGAGCAACTGACATGTTCAACGATTCTAATCTGCTGTGAAGTTTTTGTCTCACAACACACAGGAGGCTCTAACCAAAGAATCGACAGGAGAAACAAATGGAACTCTGGATGAGGGCAAAACTAAGGTAAGCAGATTATATTGCAGGAAGGGAGAGCCATCCTCCGAAGGAAACCTCAGAGAAATCAGAAAGCACCTGAGGGAGAACATACGAATAGGTTCAATTGGATATCTTTTGACTTAACATTTCATTTCCAGCTAACACATCAAAAATGTGCTTGTGAAACTAAATTAATTTATTCCAGTAACCATAACATCATAAGGTAAGATTAACTCATCTTTTTGCTTTCAACTAACAAAATTCATTATGTGGAACCTGTTTCATAAATTTTGAGTGGGCTGGGTTACTTCAACAAAGGGAATGTAACAAACAATAAAAAATATATTTGTTGGGTTAAAGCTTGAAGGGGTATGTCCTGGTAAATTGGAAAGGAGGTCACAAAATCAAAAAATCACAGAGGGGAGAAAGATTTCTAAAGTAAAACTGTGTGAATAATCAACAAACAAATGTTTACTTCTGTGAATGTGGGAAATTGTGGAATAATTTGCATGAAGGGTTAAATGAGTGTTCAACTATTTAATCAATTCAAATAACTTCATGAATAGAAATTATGACTTCTCATGTGCTTCTGAGTTATTTATTTATAGATGATGTTGTTTGCAACTTAGATTGTAAATGAACTTGATACAAGGCCTTGAATCTTTTCTTGCTGCTGAACAGAACTGATTTATGGGGAATAATTTCTTTGGGGGTGACTACCTATTGACTGGGCAGGAAAGATGTGCCCTGGTTTCCCTCTCCATCCAGGATGCCCTGACACTGATTGGCCTACTTCATCAGGGGGAACCTTTCAGAAAATGTGTTTTTGAATTTGATATGTCTGCTAGAATACAAACTGCTTCCTGTTAGAACCGATTCTAATCTTTTAAACGACACCAAGGCAAAACAGGAGAGACAGCTGAAGGCTGTGTAAACAGGATGTTGAAATTATTTCTTGTCAAATTAGAATAGCTTTGGATATGATCCTTACAAAAAAAAGAAAGAAAAATGGTTGTGTGGTGTTTGTGGAGAGGTTTGTTGTTTTTTTATTCCCAACAATTACAGCACCTGATGGATCTCTAACGAAGGCCCTAAAAGGATTGCAATTATTATCCATTGAATTAAAATCAGGAATCGATGAACAATTCACAAACATGTTTGAGACGTGGTCTGGAAATTGGGGAAACCTACTGGTGAGTATATTCACTTCATTGACTGTTGTGGTGATTGCAGTTTATGTATGCTGTTGTGCAACGTGTATTCGAGCTCTCATCCTCAGGTGTATTGATCGTGCGATTGGTTCCAGTGATACCAGAGGTTTGAGATTACCAGAATATCAAATGGATGTGGTGCCAGAGCACATACTGATGTTGTCCACTGAATATCTGAGCACAAGTAATGATGTGGATCTCATTGAACCAAACCAAAGTGCTGGAGAAATTATGATACTGTGCTAGGAGGAGAGGGACCGGACCAAACGACTGCAATAGATAACTGAACAGGGTGTACGATTCAGGGCCTACAATATACTGATACACATTGTGCTGCTCATTTGCCCCTCAAATCAAGCGTGTAAGAAAGAGGGGGCCGTGATCAGGCTCACTGGATTGACAGAGGATAACCCATAAGTGAAAAGGGGGCCGCAGTCTGACCAAATATCCTTTACAATGATTTCTGTGACTTAATGAATAATGTTGATATTAAAGGAATCAGAATATTTGATTTAATGATATGAATGCTGTATCAGATTAATTACAGATTTATTACAGAGTTAATGACAGATTGATTTAGTGAAATTAGTTAAGCACATGTCATGAATAAAGTATTAATAGGACCTCGCAGGTTATTTTTAGTTATGTGTTCACCTCTCCATACGTTGATTTTTAGGACATGTGTTAAGTAATAAATGGAGGCTGCTTTAAAATGAAAAGGTTTCTAATTGTGCTAAAAAGGTACATTGTTTCTGATTATGATGAAATATTTTTGACAAGGATCCATTTGATTAAGCCATTATGTGGCCTGCTTTAATGATAATGATAATAGTAGTTGATAATTACCTACAATTGGGTGTAATCTGCCCGGTATGAACATATGATTTTATATTCCATTTTAAGACTAAGCTTTTCAGGTAACTGAACCAGCCAAAAGACGCTTGGGGATGGATGTCGCTCAGGGGGCAGAGAAGATGGACGGAGACAATCAACACTTAGGGTCTATATTAACTGATTCACATGATGTTAGACAGAATTTTCTGCTGTGCTTCAGGCTGTTGTCCTTTCTCTATTTTCTCTAAATCATGCACATACAGGTTTGATGGGGTTGGAGTTGTCTCCACTAGGTGTATCAACTGTTGCTTAGACACAACCAGGGGTCTACCGGAGAGATGGTGTTCCTTCTTGGGGGGGGGGGGGGGGGGGACGAGGAACCACGTGACAGCTGGAAGGAGATTCCTTGGTCATATATAGGTTTAACACACACATACAGGGTTGAATGATTGTTTCGGGGGCTGGGTACCCAGTTGCAGGTGGTCCACTACCCAGTGCCTATAGGGGGTAAACTGATCTAAATTAGTGAGGTGCCTTTAAATGACACCTCATCAGGGGGGTTGTTAGGAATAACCTTTATTAATATGCTCATAGCTGTTTTTCCCATTTATACTTATACTTAATAATAGTGGATTAAAATATAACTATATATATTTTTATATCTGATAAATTATTGAATAAATCTCTTCTTTTTATTATTTTGTTACATTTAATGGCACACTAAACTATATTTCTAGCTACTTTTTCGCCCAGTACTTATTTTTTTAATCATTTATTTATTTCTGTACTTATTTTTAATTATGGCTGGATTGGTCCTCCACATTGATGGACATTGTTGAAGAAATATCTGCTGCAAAAAACAAGAGACATTATTTTGCAAATATCTTTGTTAATCTTGAAAAAATATTTGATACCATCGACCACTGTATACTCTTGTAAAAGTTAAGGAAATATGGTGTAAGAGGACTGGCACAAGAATGGGGTTTCAGTTATTTAGAAAACAAAAAACTGTTTGTAGATATAAATAATGTTATATCCGACTTATATCTTATGTCTGTATATCACGGTAACTGTGAAGTACCCCAAGGATCACTTCTTTTATACATCAGTGATTTTGTTCATGTATCCACACATCTCCAAAGCTTTTTGCTGATGACACAGCTTTGTTCTACTCTGGTGAAAATTTGACAGACATGATGGATGTGGTAAAAAAGGACATGAGAAGGATAAGATCATTATTAAATGTAAATGAATGTTCAATGAATGTGGAAAAAAATATTCAGTAATAGAAAGATTAATGATGGTGGTGTGATTAAGAATATGAGAGAATTTATATTACTGGGTTTTATTCTTGGTTAGAATACAAACCTGAAACCACACATCAGTGATTTAAAGATGAAAATATCAAAGATAATTGTGGTATTACATAAAGTGAAAGAGTTATTAAATGATATTGTGTTTACATTATATAATTCACCGATTCTTCCACGTTTGAATTATTGTGTGGAAGTGTGAAGAAATGCTTTTAAAACGTATACTAATTCCATTTTCATTTTGCAAAAAAAATCTTTTAGAATGATAAGTAGAAAATGGTACAGAGACTCAACAAATCCACTATTCCTGAATCTAAAATTTATAAAATTTTATGACTTGGTTAACTATCATATTTTGGAAGTTATGTTTAAAATACATAATAACATGTTATCAGCAAATGTGCAAAAATGATTTAATAAAGAAAATATTGTATTGTACAGATTGAGAGTGCTTACATAGAACTTTAAATATTTACTTCACACGTAGGTTCTTGCTTTTTACCTCAAGGAAAATAAAGTAGCGGGTTAGGGTTAGGGTTAGAAAACATCTTTGATAACAACATTGTTACCAAAATGTGCATGGTACTTATGAATGCAAGATGTATTTAGTAGTAACTGTGGCTCAATATAGAACATCTGTGTATCTGTTAACACCTGAATCTGAACACACTGTTGGTTAAGTGTGAGCGCGCTTGTGTATACATGGTTTCTCCATAAAAATATGCAATAACGAGTGTGAAGAGCCACAAACCTGCCCCCCTGAACCTGAGAAAGACACGGAGGAGATCCGAGCCACAGACATCCAAAGGCCCCCCAGAGCACGGGAACCCCAAAAGAACCACCGCCGGGACAAACGCAACCACCCCAGAGAAGACCAGAGTAGATCCCTAGGGGAACCACCCAGCAGTCACAGTGCAGAAGCCCCAGGGTGCTGCAGCGACAAGCCCACAGGCCCCGTCGGCAGCCGTCTATGCCGTAGCAGATCCAGCCATGGACCCAGAGACCCGAGACCCCGGGACACATCACTCCCCAAGCAGACGCCCGACAGGGCCAAGGGGCCCAGACGCCAGCAAGCAGCCACCGAGAGTGAGCCGGCACAGACCAAAGCGCCCAGCCCTGGACACCGAGAACCACAAATACACCAGCAGTCAGAGACACCAGCCTCTTCTAGGGAGTGTGGCAGGGAGGAAATAGGCCCCACATTTGATGGGGGGCTTAAACTGATCCAGGAGAGGGTGCAGCCCAAGACCCAACCTGACACAAAAACAGGCACACACAGTCAGAATCACACATTCCCACCCACATGCGCACACATAAAAACACTCACACCGATGCACCCAACGTAATGACGCACAACAATGGACGTTGTACACTCAGTCACACTCCCCATACATACTCTATACTCCAGGTCAGGTGCTGATACCCCATAGGGACAACCAGCCCCCTGACCCAGGACGTGGTCCTCTTCCTTCCTCACTCCCCGATCGGATCCCAGCCCCCAACGACCCCCATCCCATCTGGAGAGGGGGCCATGTATAAAAGAGGGGTCTACCTGATCCAATCAACCATGCCAACCATACCCGTCCCAGGATGAAACAGTCCCAAACCCCCAATAAATTCCAAACTCAACCCCATGAGCCCCCCACCCCCCATGAACCCCAACATGAATCTCCCCACAGGACCACCCCAAACCAGGGCACAAATATCGAACACATGCCCCCGAAACTAAACGCCATGAATCCCCTCCCCAAAGGGGCACACCCCCACAGATGAGCTCCACCCATGAAAAACCGATGAAGACACACCCACACAGTGCAAGCTCCACACATGGCCCTGCTTCAAGCACAAGCGCAGCATCCTGCCCCCCACCACATAGCACGCCGCGTTGGCAAGGCAAGGGCCCAGTGCAACACCACCCTAGCCTCAGGCGCAACCACCAAACACCTTGCTCACAACAGAACCCCCTACCCCACACCAAGACGGTGACAAACTCACCCGGCAAGAGGTCCCTGGCCAGCGGGACGCACCTCTAGCCGGCGGCCCCTACTACGCCCCCTGTGACCACACAAACACACCACCTCGCCGCCACTGCCAAGACAGGCCAGGGAGAAACATTCAAAAAGAGAACACAACCCCCCCAACTCACACACTGCAACCCCTCCACGCCACCCTCCAGCCTGCTGCCCTGATATTTACTCCGCACACGACAGGCAGCATAGCAGCACACCGCCAAGCCCGCCCAACCATCGGGCCAACGCCAGCAGCAAAAGCACTGCCTGTCCATGAGAGAGAAACATGCGCCAGCCGGGTAACCAGGCCGAGCAGTGCACATGTTTTCTGATTGTAATGGCATCCAACATGAGTTCAACAAATTCATATGTAGCCTGGTCTTCCTGGCATCTTCTCTCCAGCATATCGCTCTGGCCAGGCTTATCATTCACTAAACACAGCCACCTGTAAAAAAAAAAAGGTAGTAGTAGCTATTTAACGCATTTGCATCAGTAATTTTAATTTGTGATTGACAAAAAAAGAAAAAAATTGGACAACATCAAGGCTACTTTTGTAATGTATGCAGATGTGCGAGGGGAAATTATTGATTCTCCCTGAGGTATTTGTACGCCTTTGGGCCATGCAAATGGAGTATAAGGGCAAACTCTCTGTGCTTCTTTGTATACTCGTGGCCCTGCTTTTCCATGAAGTCCATCCAAAAATCTGAAATTTTAAGAGCGAATGTTAACAGGAGGTTATAAAAGTTTGTAAAAATTAGATGTATATGAATTTCAAAGTGCTAATTTCATCTTACCCGAGTAGAACTGCAGCCTCACTTTGAGCTCCTCAGTAATGAGTTTATTTTCCCTCAAATCCCCCAAAAGAGACTGAACTGTGATCTTTGCCCTCTTTTCTCTTGCCATGGTGTTTTTCTTCTCCCAATTTTAGACTTGCCAGTCTTTCCAAGACTTCCTACCGTTTAGCCGTAAGAGCGGTAGGGCAGCTAGTAGGGCACATCCGTGATCCTAGTACCCAGAGGGATGAACTTCACACACATCACTTTGACATCACCAGAGTTTAGCCCACATTCTTTCATATAGCAGCAGCACTGTGTGCGTGTGTGTTCAGTTGTGTGTATGGTTTTATTTGTGAGTGTGTTAAACGATTGGCAGCAAACAAGGGAGATTTTAATATGGCCATGACCATCATGTTAAAAACAGAAATACTCACATCATTCGGCTGAGGTTGTGGGTGTGAGGTAGACGTTTCTGGGGCATCCTGAGAGACTACAGACAGGCTAGCTTCAGCTCTTCTGGAGGTCACTGTAGTCCTCCACATTTCCAGCCAAAATTAAAAAGCATAGCTTCCTGTACACATAAACACACATAGGGATAAGTACTGTATCTCACCCTGCCCTGTGATTAATAATATATAAATGTATGAATGCTAATAGACTTATGATGATACACCAACTTTTTGGAGGTGAACCGGGAAGCTGAAATCGAGGGAATAACACCATCTTTCAGTCTGACAATCTCACCAGTCCTGTCGCCATGTTTAAAATGCTCACTGCACAGTACAGATTAGTCACTTGCTGAGAGTCCCTCACTCCTTAAATACACTTCCAACTTCTTCCTCACATCTTTGTCTTTGGGAAACCTTCCTAACAAAAACAGTAGATTTGGGAACGTCTACAGTTTACAATATAATTTTCTTCATTAAACATCCTATGCTCTCCTTATTTCTTAGAACCCTACTTCAACTAAACTCCTATTTTGATGTATATCGGTTGATAATGAACCAAAGCTGCAAAAGTTGTGGGTCAAATGTTCTGTTGGCGGGGCTACACAGTGGCGCAGTTGGTAGCACTGTTGCCTAGCAGCAAAAAGGTCCTGGGTTCAATTCCCAGAGTTTTCCGGAGTTTGCATGTTCTCCCTGTGCGTGTGTGGGTTCTCACCGGGTACTTCCTCCCACAGTCCAAAGATTTAGGGTAGGTTAATTGGTCTCTCTAAATTGCCCGTAGATGTTTGAATGAGTATGTGCATGGTTGTTTGTGTGTTGCCCTGCAATGGACTGGCGACCTGTCCAGGGTGTACCCCACCTCCTGCCCATAGACTGCTGGAGATAGGCACCAGCTTCCTCGTGACCCACTATGGAATAAGTGTTAGAGTAAGTGGTAGTTCTGTTGGTGGTAGATATGAGACTCAAGAGGTGTCTTACTTTTGATAGGGTGAAATATAGTCTGTGTCACCAGTGTTAACTTTTGCTGACAAATGTTATAACAGTTATATTTATTTCTACAGTAGTATTCTTAAAAACAGACTTTATGATTTACAAAAAAAACAAAAAAAAACAATCGTTAGTCTTCATAGCCGGGTGAACACTGCAAAAATACAGCTAACATGTCTATGGCTGGGGCTCTGCGTTACCAACACTATAAAAGAAGCACGGGAATATTTCCCTCCTAAATAAAAGCAAGAAGCTGATCACTGAACGTGGTGGCTTAACTGTGCATTCATTTGCGAGGTCGCGCAATGTGACAGAGGGTAGGTAGGTTGTGGAAAGTTATGACATTTTTTATTTCGTCAACCTCAAATGAACCTTTGAAATAAACGTTTATTCTGAAAGGTCTCAGGGAAACTATAATATGTGTTGTGTCTAGCTTGACTCCAGCGGCGATGCCCCACCGTGCACCCGCACCCACATCCAGCCTGCACCGTGTGCTGCGCAGGGAACCGGAGCAGCTCCGCAGTGGGAATCATGCAGGACAATGTGTTGATGCGGCTGTTTGTTTAGGTCTGAGTGGCCTCAGCAGGCAAGGACAACCCGGAGACATCCCCCTCCTCCCCATCACTCTATCCGTTCTCCTGGCTGCTCACCGAGGCTGCTGCTGGCATCATCCATGTACTGTATGTTTGGATAGGGACCTGACTGGAGAAAACATCTGACGGCAATCATGAGCAATACTGGTAAGAAAGATATTGATTTGCCTTGCGAAGTGTTTGATTGCACTTAGATTAAGGAGTAATCCTGTAACTGTGTTCATCAGCACTGCGTCTGTTGCTGCTCTGTCATTGTTTCTTGATGTTTTTCGGTTTTTTTCGGGCCTTAATTTTGTCACATTTATGCACAAATGATTTATAAAATCGACTTTTTTCTTTGCTAATCATGCTAGTTCGCATGCTCTGTGGCAAGTAAAATAACGTTTTCAGGATGGAGCTTTTCCGAATGGGGCCCGCAGTCACTCCTTGTTCAGACAGCAGGTCGAAGTCCTGGTAAGCTGCCACATCTGGCTTTGTTTCTGAGGAGCCTAATATAACTTATAAAGGGAACCTTTATCTAAATCCTGTCCTACCGCAGTACTGAAAGCTGATGTTCGCACAATTACATGTTTTAGCCATGGCTACAACTTCCACAACAAATAAACACAGGGAAAAAAAAGGAAATTACATTTTGTCACATTAGAACCGCAAATGTTTGTGCATTTTATTAGGATTTTATGTTCAAAAGTGAAGTGGAAGGAAAGGATTTTTACACATAAAATCTGAAACATTTTGCATGCATATGGATTTAGACCTGACTGTAAATGTACTGAATTTTAACAGTATTTTACTGTGTTTCATAATAACAGGAAAATACTGTTATATTACTACACCTAACATGTTAATTTACAGTTAATTTAGCTGGTTAAGCAGTAACAGTAAATAATTGTAATTCAACTTGAATTTAACAGCATAATACAGTATTTTTTTTCAAGCTTTGGAAAAAGCAATCCTTTACAAGTCCCGCCATTATCTGTCAGAATCTTTTCAAATGCTGTTGGCTGCTGGTTCTGTTCTGATGGTATCACAACATTAACAATCAATCGACGGGCTTGTCTTGTCATCTTTTTCGAGATAGTTCTGACCCACATCCAGAAAACCACTCAGGAGAGAAGACAGGATTAAGAAGAGGATTTATTTTCTTAAACAATGATAAATGTTAAATGATCTGGAACTGGTAGATCACCAACTGCACAGAAAGAAGGGGAAAAAGCAGGTGAATCAAAATGCTACATTTAACCTGGGGCAAGTGAATCAAAACGGTACAGTTACTGAAAATTAAAGAAAAAGCTTACTATGCAGGAGTAGTCTAACCGCCAGGGGGGGTGAGGGAGTCGGAGCGCACGATACAGAAGTTTCTCTGATGCTGCTTGAGAGATTTGCGAAGAACAGTGAGGAGTTCAGGGTGAAGGTACTTGCGTTGGAGGGTGAACAGGGTACGCTTCTGCCTTGGTCCGGATGACAGGAAAACAGGAAGCTGCCAGCTTGATTCTTGTCCAGATCGTAACCCATGAGAATAGAAGACCTTTCTCCAGAAGTTGGTAATCCTGATCACCCAAATACTTCTGGGAGCGAAGTCAGGCATCAGCAAGAAAAACCCAAGGGTTCAGGTAAGCTACCTGCAAAGGAGCACACACGAAGGTTAACCTAGAGCTTAGAACAAAGCAAGGATTAGTTGTGGCTTGAGCTTGTTACTACTGAAGGCAAACACTCTGGCAACAAAGTGCTGGCAGCTTCCCGCTTAAGTACGCCTCCAAGTAATCAGTAGATTAGTCGCACCTTTCACCACCGCACCCAGGAACTCCAGCACCTTCAGAGAACTGAACATGGTTAACAAAAAGAAACAGACACACAAAAACTCCAGACCCCAACATGTCTTTGGATAACGCATTTTTCCTGCTTCAGTCCACAAGTTCAGAAGGTAAGATTATGCTTAAATCTTGAATTATTTTGAATGTGTTATCATTGAACAACGGATGTGTCAGACAGTATTTGTCACTTGACAAAGCTGCTAAAATTGGCAAGAGAGCTGTATAAGTGAAATAGAGCAACATTAGCTAGCTAATCGCGTTAGTGATTGCAACGCTATCAATAGCCAACAGTGGAGAACCGTAAAGTTTGAGGTTATCTTGTCAAAGTTAATTTTATAAAAAGAGGTTTTTCAAATACAGGCTAACCTCCAGTATTTAAAGCAACAATTTTTTCATCCTCTTTTTAAAACATCTTGTAAACGTTAAAGCACTTGCCAGTTACAATTTGCCGATGAAGATGGCTATTTTAACTACCTTTGCTAACTTTAAAATATTAAGTTAAATGGAAAAAAAAATTTAATTTTCTCAAAAGTGAGTGGAGTATGTCTGTCCTTGTCTGTCATTTAGTTATTCAGGACTGTATCGCCAGCAATCAGTGACTCGATGCCTCAGTGTAATAGGTTCTCAGCATGGACCAAATGATACCTACATCTGTACAGGATTCCAGCCAGAACCACCATCAGACGAGACTGCTGACACCTTGGAAGAGAAACGATATAGAATGGAAAACATTTACAAGCTGGAAGGCTTGAATGGAGGAAAGAGGGCGGAGGTGATAAATCTCATGGAGAAGACATACAGCCTTCAGCGTGCCCACATAAATGCAATGCCAGCATCCTCCATTGAGGATCTGAGAATAAATTGGCCATACCTTTTTACCCAGTGTTGTATCTATGCCCATTTTGTGCTTCTGACAGATGTCAAAGTAATGCAAGGTTTGGAGCTTTCTATTTAGGAGTGTGGACAAGTGATTGTGGAATACTTCAGAACCCAGTCCAGCCACCATGGTGTCCAGGCTATTGTTTCCCAGGGTCTGGATGGGGATCTCACTTTCCACGTGGTCCAGCTTCTTATGGCCCACTTTGGTGAAAGCACAGATGGACTGATGATTTTTAAAGATGTGAGTATTCATCATTGATTGTTGAATGATTCTTGTGATTGTACTTTACACAATGTGTACCATAAAATTATTATTTGTTCTGTTGTTTCTTAACTTACAGGCATTTGCTACACCTCCTACTCACAAATAATTTCTCCAAAATTTTGGAAAACTGTGGAAGTAGAGAAACAGGCCCCTAAAATTTTGTGAAATGGTGTCTGTCCCCAGATTTATAAAGGGAATAACTTTGGCAATTTTCATTTTTTTCTGGAAATTTACAATTTGAAGTGACAGATTACAGATGTAAGTCAGAGGCTGGATAATTTTCCCTCAATTACCTTTTGATTATTGTCATATCAATACCATCTCAATATTTGACCCTTTGCTTTAATTTTATTGACAATATCTATAATTTCTTTTCCTCCCACTGCAGTAAAAACATAGAATAAGGATTTCTACTGATTAATTTTTCATTCAGAGCTCCATTTTGTTGAGGATATGGGTTTTTTCTCCCATTTTTTGGCCCACACTCCAAAAATGTATTGAAAAATTTAGAACAACGTCATTACGCCCCCAAAATTGCCATCATTATTTAAAAAAAAAAACTGTGGAAAATTAATTTTTTCCCGGGTTTTTCTTGGTAATAATTTTTTTAATACATTCCAAATCCCTTTGATGTTTATCTTATTTCTATCTAATAATTTACTGTAGTAATCCTGTTTAGCTATTCGTAGAATAGCAGTTAATTTATTCTTATATTTCTTGTATTTGTTCTCCACCTCCAAGGATCTATACTTTATGAAATCTCTTTAAAGTTTGTTCTTTTTTTGCAGGCATTTTGTAAACCCTTTGTGATCCATGGAGCTTCTGAGTATTTGTTTTTGTGAGAGTACATTATTAATGGACAGTTTTTTTTATCATATAATACTTTAGAGGTACAAATTTTCATATGCTATGTCAATATTATATTCTTGCAAAACAGACTCCCAGTTGTGTTTCAGTAAATCATCTTTGAAAGATATGAGTGATTCCTCTGTTCTTACTCTTTTAAAGTGTGGATTACTTATCCTTATTTTTTATATAGGAATTGTCGCTAACAACAAAAACTGGAAGATGATCACTAATATGCTGAATAATTAATCCACTTATTGTATTATTATCTAAGATATTATTAAATATATTATCTATTAATGTGGCACTGTTCAGTGTGATCCTGCTGGGTCTAGTGATTTTGGGAAAAAGGCTCAAACTGTACATGGTGTTAATGAACTCTTCAGTAGGTTTATGATTATTTGAGTTAAGTAGATCAATATTAAAGTCCCCACAGATGAAAAAGACCTTCTGAGATGTAGCTCTGTATGTTTGCTCAAACCATTCTCTATATATTTCCATATTGGAAATGGGAGCTCTGTAAATACAACTGACAATGACTTTTTGACTTTTTTTTTTTGACTTTTCCATATGTATTTCAATGGTTATACACTCAAATACATCTTTAGTCACTCTGGTCATGTTTTCTACTATTTTATACTTTAAGTTTTTATCAACATACACAGCTACTCCTTCTCCAGGTTTTCCTTCTCTGCTGATATAATTGAACTCATAACCTTCCAGCTCAAAGTCAGCCCCCTTCTCATGACTGATCCAGGTTTCAGAGATGGCTATGATGCTGAATGGCTGTTTAAACTGGCTCAGACAGTCTTTGATGCTGTTAAAGTTTGCATATAAACTTCTGCTATTGAAATGTATGATTGAAAGCTTATTATCTACTTGAACTTCCATGGTTGTATTGATCCGTTGTGTAGTAGCAGCAGTTATCAACCATATCATTAAAGAAGCTGTTTTCTGAATCCACATCCTCTTCTATGTCCTGACTTTTATAATCCGTATAGCTGAATGTCTTCAGCCCCAGCTAACACTAACACCTACAACTAACAGTTGTAGGTGTTAGTGTTATGTTCATAAGTGAAGAAAAAGGAGTTCCTGTAACTTGTGACATGGTGAAGTGAGTCGTGCGTGATATCACCTGTGCTCAAACAATCCTCAGATAGTCAGTCATATTTATCCAACTCCGTGATGTCCCGAACGACCAAAACCTTCGCCTCCTCCGGTGTTCCGATCAGCTTAATGAAGACTTTACAGTTCGTGGTCCACGTGGACTGGATCTTCTTCTGCCTCCTCAGGAACCGGGCTTTCCTTGCGATGTCAGCGTTTTTCTTGGTCAGGTGCTCGTTAATGAACACGTCTGACCCCTTCAGCAGCCTGCCCTGTTTCAGCAGAGCAGATTTGTGTTTCTGGTTGCTGAACCTCATGATGATTGCCGGTCTGTCGTTGTTACCTCGTCTCGGGAGAGGGTGGCACATTTCCACGGAGTCACAGTCCAGCTTTATCCCCTTGGACAAGAGGAAAGAGGCCACCTGTTCCTCCGTGGACTCCGTCACGCCGGGTGACGGCTCACCAGCCGGACAGGGCCCTGCCACCGCGCCGGCGTAAGAGCGGGGCCTGACACGCAGTCCGGTGATGATCACGTCGTTCATCCTGGTGTACTGTTCCAAATCTCCAACGCGGTTCTCCAGAACGGGGATCCGCTTATCCTTTTCTTCATTAAGAAGTCACAAAGCTTTCACCTCTTCAACCAAGTCCAGGATGTACTTTTGCTGGAGTCGGATGGCCGAGGTTTCCTTATCTCCTCAAAATCCTCCAAGGCTGGATTCTTCTTCGGGCCCATGGTTCATGAAGTTGGTCAATTATCTTTTAAATTTTGGCACTTCCGCTGGAGTACACAAAAACACAATTACTATAATAAACACAGTTCACTCAGTTCAGTCAGTTCAGTCAGTCAGTCAGTCAGTCTGACTGACTGACTGACTGAACACAGTCAATGAGAACTGTGTGACTTTTCATTTAGAGGAGCGAACTGGCTAATTGGATGAAGAGAATGCATTACTTTCCTCTTACTGAGGTGGCGTCTATGACTGAATGACGTGAGATTTACTTTTATAAGTTGATTAAACTGTGAAAAGAATCCACCCATTTGCCATGTAGAGGTACGGTGTATATTTTAGGACATCCTCAGGTCTCGGGAAAACATCCTCAGACAACATCCTGATGTTGAGAAGAATTTCACTCTACCAACCAGTCCTCGGCTCATTTTGCTTGGTATGTATTTTGGTGTACATTACAAAAAACACTTTATTTAATAATAAGAATTAGGTAACTAGAGAACGTGCTTTTTGCAGGTTTATGTCCATCACTGTAATGACATGCAATAATAAAACACAATAACTTCATTGTAGTTTTTTATGTAGAAATACATTCTGCTTAACTAAAACTGAAAGTACCACAATACGAGTTGAAATGTGAGTTCAAGTACTGAAGATAATTTCCATCCTTGCAAACTTCCATGATCTGACAATCCAGGCAACATCCAAGCCATCTCCTTCGTGGTTTATTTATATTTCTCAAACTGTAGATTCATTCTAATTCCAAAATTTCTTTTATAGGTGATCAGATCCACGCACTCTGCAAGTGGATGATCAGCATTGAGAGCCATGTGATTTGTCAGAGCATTCAGCCAACATTTCAGTCAGGACTTGCGGCTTTCTTTGCGGTGTTCTATGTTTTCAACCTCCAGTATCAGGACGAGGCCTCCCAGACCCTGGAATTCATTCAAAGGTATTAGTAGGATAAATGACTCAAGAACTTAATATACCAATATAGCAGGATAGCTTGTGACCTATTGGAGATAGATTAGTGAATGCAAACAGTTGTGACCACTGTATGTTACTGGCAACATTAATTTGTTTTGAATTGTATTGTTTCCCCAAATATCAATTAAGTCATCAGTCTCACAATCTTGCCACGACTATTATAATTTTCTTCTTTTGTTGTTTTTTAAGACGGTTCATCGGCATACATTCAGAAAGAGGGAGCAAAGCCACCCATGGAAAGGTCGTGTCTAAGAGGACCGGGAAGGTGGTTCAGAAAAGGCCCCCGACTGTCAGCCCGCATGTTGCCACACTGTTAAAGAACTTGCTGGACTTCGAGTGGGACTTCAGAGTCCCACTCCCACTTGTTTGAGTACTTGTGGGCATTTAAAGTAATTCTTAAACTAATTACAGTAATAGCAGTACTAGCAGTTGAAGTGTGTGAAATATTTAAAATATGGTTGATTTTATATGAATAGGGAAAACAGAGATGAGAACAGATGTGGGACAGATAGTGGATCAGGAAGTGCAGAGAATTAGTAATGAGAAGTGAGGTTCGTTTTAGAGAGGAGGAAAAAAGTAAGAAAACATAATGAAGAGACTGGAAGTTAATTGAAAACATGTTGAATATTCTTATTTGGTTAGGGCATAGCTATAATAGTAAAATCATCTCTGCTTACTACATATAAGCTTTCATACACTCAGGTGTGTACAGCCTTGGTCAGAAGTTTTGAGAATGAGAAAAATATTTTCACAAAGTGTGATGCCTCAGTTTTTTATTATGGCAGTTTATATATACTCCTGAATGTTCTGAAAAGAGATCACATAAAAACATTCAAGAAAAAGCTTTAAATGTACTGAAGCAGCAAACTTTGTGAAAACCAATAGCCGTTCTCAAAAATTTTGGCTGTATATGAACTACTTTAAAAAACTCTTACTGTGCATCTCTAGTGAGACCTACTATGATGTATGATTTAGTGACAGTGAGACTAAAAGACATGAGACTGAGCAGGAAGTAGCAGAGATGAAAATGCTGAGATTTTTATTGGATGTGACAAGATGGACAAGATTAGAAATGAATAGATCAGAGGAATGGTGAAACTAGAGAGACCAGGTTGAGATGCTTTGGACATTTTAATGAGGGATAGTGGACAAAGAATTTTGAAGATGGAGCGGTCAGGCAGAAGAAGAAGACCTCAGAGAAGATGCATAGATGTAGTGAAGGAAGACATGGAGTTGGTTTGTGTAACAATATAGGGGATGGATGGGATAGGGTTGAGACAGAGGCAGATGATCTGCTGTGGTGACCCTTGAATGGAGCAGCCTAAAAACGAAGGAGAAGACTGCTGTTTTTATTTTTATATGACTACTGTTTTGGTACTACTGTCTTACGTTTTTCTATTCATTGGTTACTAGAGAAAAGTAGGCTGTACTGTTGGTTTAGTGATCTAAGAGAGTGAGGGGGTTACAATACTGAAGGAATAATCCAAATACTGTACATACTGATTCAAATAACTCACTTATTGATTCAGCTACTTTATATTTTTACTTTGCCAGTGACGTTGTGCTGCTCTTTTGTTGTTTGTTTTACAGGCACTAATCATTCATGTGGAGGATACCAATTAAATACTACAGTTAAGCCATTTCTGTGTGTTAGTTCTCTCTTTCTGCATTTTACTTTCCCTGTTATTAACACTTGAACTTACAAAAGAGTCGTGTCAAAGCTAGATTGTGATGCATTTCTCTTATACTGTTGTTGAACCTGTTATTACAGCTGGTTTTCTTCTCCATTACACTGTTGTTGCTGCAATGTTACTTAAGAATTTCACTGTTGTTGCTGCTATTTTACTACAGCTTTATACTATTGAAGAACATTTTTATTCAGCAACTATACTGAGGTTCTGGTCATAATTTCACTAAAGTCTAACAATAAGAAATAAGTCCTTGTTTTCTGTGAATAAAGAAATATTTTAGTAAATCTGTTCTCTTTTTTTTGTAAATTTCAAAGGATTTATGGGGATTTGCAGATTTCATTATCTTTTGTAAACTGATATGCATTCTGTAAAATTACCAAAAACCCCAAAAGTTTACTGTAATCCAATTACAGTAATATACTCTTAAAATAAATTACAGTACATGAACCGTATAATAATGGTAAAATGCTGTTGCCTTGCCTAACAGTAATTTACTGTTATTTTACTGTAACTTTACTGTAATTCATTTTACAGTAAAATATTCTGTTAAAATAAATTACAGTAAATGAACTGTAAAAAAAAAAACAGTACATTACTGGCATCCCTGCTGCCAGTAATGTACTGTTTTTTTTACAGTGAAATCCTTTATCTGGTATCCATAAAAAACTCCAGTTTATCCAATTGCTTTCAGCGGTCAGGAAATTGGCAAATGCAGTTCAAAGATAAAAAGTTATTTACAAAGCACCTTAGGCCTTAAGAGAGTTTCTAAAGTGAATAAATGTTGAGAGTAGTGAGGAGGACTTTTAGTGAGCCTAAGAGTGTCTTAATCAGAATCAGAATCAGCTTTATTGCCAAGTTTGTACATACAAACAAATATACAGCATACAAATAAACATTTATTTATTTATATATGTGTATATTGTACATTGTAGATATGTATATTCTGTAGTGCAAAAACAAAAACCAAAGAGCAAAGTGTACCGGAGTCAAATTCCTTGTTTGTATGTACAAACTTGGCAATAAAGCTGATTCCGATTAAGACACTCTTAGGCTCACTAAAAGTCCTCCTCACTACTCTCAACATTTGTTCACTTTAGAAGCTCTCTTAAGGCCTAAGGTGCTTTGTAAATAACTTTTTATCTTTGAACTGCATTTGCCAATTTCCTGACCGCTGAAAGCAATTGGATAAACTGGAGTTTTTTATGGATACCAGATAAAGGATTTCACTGTAAAAAAAAAAAAGCAGAGAAGATGGTAGAAAGACAGAGAGAAAGGAGAGATATTCTCTGTGGAGTGATCAACAGTGAATAAATAAGATGCTACCGGCTACATCGTGCAGGGATTCACCCTCTAAACAGTCCAGTGAATGAGCACATAAAATTCTATAACAATCAGATAATTATTAATATAGAGATATTCTCTGGGGGGGGCGGAGTAAGGGCTAAGCAGCAGGTTAGACTAAAGGTGCACCTCTAATAAGGTAATATTAGGAATAAAGAACAAATATTAGAAACAATAACGAATAACCATGGATGAAGAGTAAAAAAAAAAATAAACAATATTGTACAGAAGAATTTAAATATTATTTACTGACTGTAAAATGCTTTCAAAACTGAACATTTGGAAAAAATATAAAAAGTCAAAAAATGTATCTACATAAATAGACTCTAGATAGGATAATGTACAATAATCTAAACACTATATACACAGAAAGAAGATGTAAATGAGGTGACTAAGTATTTTTTGTATTGTACATGATGATGTCAGTAGCTATAACACCCACCTGTATGCAGAGAAATTCAATTTTGACTGAGCTGCTGTTAACCTGCGATTTCTGAGGCTGGTGACTCGGATGAACTTATCGTCCGCAGCAGAGGTGACTCTTGGTCTTTCTTTCCTGGGGTGGTTCTCATGTGAGCCAGTTTCTTTGTAGCGCTTGATGGTTTTTGCGACTGTACTTGGGGACACTTTCAAAGTTTTCCCAATTGTTCGGACTGACTAACCTTCATTTCTTAAAGTAATGATGGCCGCACATTTTTCTTTACTTAGCTGCTTTTTTCTTGCCATAATACAAATTCTAACAGTCTATTCAGTAGGACTATCAGCTGTGTACTGTATCCACCTCCTGCACAACACAACTGATGGTCCCAACCCCATTTATAAGGCTTGAAATCCCACTTATTAAACCTGACAGGGCACACCTGGGAAGTGAAAACCATTTCAGCTGACTACCTCTTGAAGCCCATCAACAGACTGCCAAGAGTGTGCGTAGCAGTAATCAAAGCAAAAGGTGGCTACTTTGAAGAACCTAGAATATGACATATTTTCAGTTGTTTCACACTTTTTTGTTCAGTATATAATTCCACATGTGTTAATTCATAGTTTTGATGCCTTCAGTGTGAAGCTACAATATTCATAGTCATGAAAATAAGGACAACTCTTTGAATGAGGTGTGTCCAAACTTTTGGTCTGTACTGTATGTACTGACCCTGAATCTGTTTGAATGATTGGATTAAATTGACTTTTAGTTTTGGGTTTTTTGCCTTTTGTAAAGTGCCTTGAATTAATATAGTGTCTGTATAATTGCAGTTGTTCTGTTTTCTGGCCTCAGAGGTTTGTTGAAGAAAGTTAGAGAACAAGCAGCATCACGAAGACCAAGAAACACAGCGTGCAGGTCAAGGGATGGGGACTTAAGAGGTTAAAGCCCCATCCAGAGTAGCGTTGTTCAAAGGCATCTTGGCTCTTGTGTAAATGATGATGAAGTACTCTGAATATTTTCTGTTGATCTACCAGAGATTCAGTAAAAAAAAAAACAGACCTGACTATACTTCATTTATTCCTTGCTACAGAACATCATGCTAGTTGTCTTTTTTTTTTCTGGATTCTTAAATTTTTTTTTTACAGTTGTCCCCTCCTTCAGGAAACCCCTGCCCCCCCCCCCCCCCCCACCAAAAATGAACATTCAGCAGAGCAAAGTCAATCACAAGCATATAAAAATATTATATGGCGATAGTAACAACAATAACATGAAGTGAAGAAATAAGTACACATTTAAAAAATTATATATCTAAAAATAATATTACAGGCAACAGTAATCTTTCCCTCAACATCTGTTATTCCTCGGTCTGGGAAGCACCTTCCAAAATGTTTCAGCTATTCTAGGTCCTACATAATAAAGACATGGGGTCCATATAAGGTAAAATGAACAAATTTTCTCTCTGGACCAGTATGTCAGGTATTCCGTGGGTAGTTGATCAAACATTACCTTATGCCAATCTAAAACTGTAGGTGGCTTCTTTGGAATCCATTTCAGCAATATAGCTTTACGTGCAGCAGATGTTGCATTCCACAATTTCCGACAATGAAATTCTTTTATACGTGGATGTGGCAATCCCAGCAACAGAAACAATGGGTCCAGGTCCAGCTCCTTATTAAAAACCAGATCTAATTTCAAATCCACCCAGAAATCTAGCCAGAAATGCTGGACGTACGCACAGGACCATACAGTGTGTATAAAGTTCCATAGAGTGTGTATAAAGTTCCATATTACACTTTGTGCACATAGCTGTCATCGTTTTTAAGGGCGATTTCACCCACATGCAGAGAACACTCAAACAGAGAAACGTTTAAAGAATTTATTAACAATTTGTGAAATGTACAAGGAGCGAAGTTTCCAGGAAGGCCGTCTGATTGGAAGGGAAAACAACAAGGTGAGTTCTGATCGAGATACAGACTTGCTAATTCTGTGGTTAGGCTTACTATTCGGGTGGGGCGATCAGCCAGGGGGGAGATGTTTGCGGGTCTGGGACAGTGAGGTAGTGCTGCACTCCGCCATACCATGGAGCCGGAACACATGCTTAACCAGGAGCTTGGCAGTCTGAAGGGCTGAGGGCAACTTCCTCAGAGGAACGAGATGGCATGCTTTAGAAAACCTGTCTGTAATAGTCGTAATTGTGGTCATACCCTGAGAGGTAGGGAGGCCGGTGACGAAATCCACAGCGATGTGGGACCAAGGTCGGTGAGGAATGCTGAGCGGTTGTAGGAGACCCACAGGCGGCGATTAGAAGTCTTATTTTGGGCACAGACTGAACAGGCAGAGACATAGTCCTTAACATCCTTTTGCAGCGTGGGCCACCTGAAGTGTCTGGTAATTGAGGCGATGGTCCGATTGGCTACTGAATGGATGGCAAACTTTGAAGTGCGAAACCAGGTTATAAGCTGGGACCGTACTGTGGCAGGGACGAACATGCTGTTAGGTGGCCCCGTTTCAGGACCCGGGTCAGCGAGGATAGCCTGTCGCACACAGTCCTCAATCTCCCAGGTCATGCCCCCTATGGTGCAGGAGGGTGGCAGTACGGGCGCAGCCAGCTTCTCTGAATCATCTGGACTGAATTGTTGGGACAGGGCATCAGGCTTGGTATTCTTGGTTCCAGGTCTATAAAAGATCAAAAGATTAAAAGAAAAGTGACCTACGTGACTGACGGGGATTTAACCGCTAAGCGGCTTGGATGTATGACAGGTTCTTGTGGTCTGTCCAAACTAGCACTGGCTGCTCGGCGCCCTCCAGCCAGTGCCGCCACTCCTCCAAAGCCAGCTTGATGTCCAACAAGTCCGTCTCCGACATCATAATTCAGGGTGCAGGGAGAGAGAGGGCCCGTGATTTACTAAATACCGAACCTAAGTCATGGTATTCATCTGGCACTTGGGTAAGATCAGGTGTTTCGACCTCCTCTCCCTCCTTAAGGGTTCTAGGTGATACAGCTGACTGCAAACAGGACGAGAAGCACTGAGTAGACCAGGATTCAATTCTTAATTCCCTCCAGTTTAAATGGGGGTTATGAGCCTGTAACCAGGGAAAACCCAGAACCAGCGAAGTCTGGGAAATTGGAAAAACAAAAAGTGAAAGGTGTTCTCTGTGATTACCTGACATAAGTAATTATAATGGTATGGTTCTGTGGGTTATGCTATGAAGTGTTATACCATCTAGAGCCAGAACCTGACATGGCATGGGCAGTAATTTGGTCTTAATCTGATTTTGTTTTACAAGATCCTGGTCTATTAGACTCAACTCACACCCATAATCTAAAAGAGCAGTTAAAGAGATTGTGTGTTGGTTTACTACTAGTGTGGCCGGCAGCATAAAACGCGGGGGCAAACTGGGCTTTTGGTCCACCGGATGCCCCACTATAACCGGCGAACCCGCCCTTTTGGTTACTAAATGTTCAGGAGAACCACAATAAAAACACTGTCGCTCCTCCGTAAGTCTAACCTGACAGCCAGGGCAATGTACTCGTCTATATCCTCAGGTTCATCTAATAAAGTGAGCTCATCCTTTAAAGTCTCATCTAAAGTTTGAAAAAAGGCTGATTTCAATGCGCTGGAGTTCCAGCCTGAAGCTACGGCCAAAGTGCGAAAATCTATGATAAACTCGGTTAGGGGTCGGTTATGTTGTTTGAGGGCCCGCAGACGCCTTGCTACGCTTGACTGATCCATATCAATGTGAAATATTAGTTTAAAGTCTTTAATGAAGTCTGCATAGGTACAGCCAAACTGGTTTAAATCTACCGGTCAGTAAACCTAACACATAGGAAATCTTAACGTCGTTGTGGGGAAAAGATTGAGGGGACCTACTGAACACCAGGGTGCCCTGTAATAAAAAACCTTGACAACTCCCAACCTTTCCAGAGAACTTCTCAGGGCTGGTGGAAGTTACATCACGACCATGTGGGAGTTGCTGTGTTACTGGAGGACCGGCAACGCCACCTGGAGGTGTGGCAGTGACAGTGAGAGAGTGCCGCATTAAGGCTGTCATCTGCTCCAGCTGTTGACTGACCTGTCTCTGTTTATCCAGGAGG
This sequence comes from Crenichthys baileyi, assembly GCA_036173005.1. Taxonomy (NCBI): domain Eukaryota; kingdom Metazoa; phylum Chordata; class Actinopteri; order Cyprinodontiformes; family Goodeidae; genus Crenichthys; species Crenichthys baileyi. The sequence continues at coordinate 471,383 of JAHHUM010000598.1, forward strand.
GAGCGGGAGGTCGAACCATGAGCCTGGATTAAATGCTCGTGTTCGGAAACGGTTCTCCGGAGGGCCTCTGCTGGGTCCAGCTGGCCTGAGTGTTCTGTCATCGTTTTTAAGGCTGATTGGACCCACATGCAGAGAACACTCAAACAGAGAAATGTTTAAAGAATTTATTAACAATTTGTGAAATGTAGAAGGAGCGAAGTTTCCAGGAAGGCCGTCTGACTGGAAACTACAAACTACAAACAATACATTAAACTCCCAGGCTCCGACATTAACCCCCCCCCCCTCAACAGTTGCCTCCTGGCGGCCGAGAAGAGGAAGAAGGCAGCGAAGCAAGGTAATCCGAGATCAAGGAAGGGTCACAAATGAATGACTTGGGTACAATCAACAAGGTATTGCCAGCCTCTACCCCACCGATGGGAGTCCGCCATCCGTCAGACCGAATACAGAGGATGCCCCTGGAGGTCCCGGGCGGTTGGAGGGGGTTTGGCCGGAGGGCACAAAGTGCTAGTGAAGACAGGTTTTATTTGAGAGACATGAAAAGTAGGATCAATGCGGAGACTGGCATGAAGACGGAGGCAGACTGAAGTGGGACTGATTATGGACTCAATCTGATAAGGACCTATGTATCTGGGTGATAATTTTCGGGACATGGATCTCCAGGGGATGTCTTTGGAGGAAAGGCAAACCTTTTGTCCAGGTAAATACTGAGGGGCTGGTGAACGTTTTCTATCTGCATATATTTTGTTCTGATTGGCGGTACGGTGGAGAGCTCCCACAGTTGATTGCCAGACCTGGCGGATGCGATGGTTTACTGAGGTGACAGCAATGTCCTTTTCGTCGGCAGGAAATAAGGGAGGCTGGTACCCTAGAGAGATTTCGAAAGGTGAAAATCCAGTGGAAGAAGAGATGTGGGAATTGTGAGCATATTTGACCCAGGGTAAATATTTGTTCCAGTCTGAGGGGTTATCTGATGTAAGGCATCTGTAGATTGATTCAAGTTCTTGGTTCATGCATTCAGTTTGACCATTGGATTGTGGGTGATAACCTGACGTAAGTGATACCTTGGCATCGAGTGCTGCACAAAAGCGTTTCCAAACTTGTGAGGTAAACTGTGGGACACGATCAAAGAGGATTTCTTGAGGTATGCCGTGTAGACGAAAAACGTGCTTGACCAACAGCTGGGCAGTTTGGAGAGCCGAAGGGAGTTTTCTGAGAGACACAAGGTGACAGGACTTGGAGAAACGGTCAATAATGGTCAGGATGGTGGTCATACCTTGTGAACTTGGAAGGCCAGTGACAAAATCCAAAGCGATGTGGGACCAAGGTCTTTTAGGGATGCTGAGGGGTTGAACCAAACCTGCTGGGGGTTGGTTAGTGCATTTAACACAATCCAACCTGATTTCCTCCCTGATTTTGCTCCTCCCTCCAAACATAACCCTTTAGGGAGTGTTAACCATAAACCTTCTGGTAATGGATTTAGAGTCCATCTGCTCTAAATAACAGAACACTAATAAAAATACAAAGGTCAGAGGAGAAAGGTAAATGAAGTTCATAGCACTTAAGGAAGAATTTCCATTACACCTCCCCCCTTGTGATTACAAGATAATAATACACTAAAAGAAAAGACTACAAAACCATCACCCAGGATAATAAGCAAAACAAAACAAAAAAAAGAAAAGAATATATAACAAATACACGTGTTATTTTCATGGTCTTTCTCTAAAATCTAAGTTTCTCAAATTACTAGCAAAACAAACCCGAAATAATAAGGATAACTACACATTAAAAGAATAAATCTCCAAATCTCTATTTATGCCACTAGAATGCTGAACATCAGTATTAACTCCCCAAACAGTTTAGAGTTATTACATCATCATAGCATCTCAAGCAATATAAAATCCATTATTATCCATACCATCTGTTATCTCAAATGCAGAATTACCATAGTCATTACAAACAGAAATTAAGTCAACATCCTTATCAACTTTTAGCATGGAAACATTAATCAGTCTCATTACCATTCCTTTAACCATTGGAAAAATGCAACATGAAAGAAACATCAAAATCCAAAATAAAAATAAAATAATTACTCCAATCTTTATTAACCCGGATGTCCAACCCCCAGTAATAATCCAGGACCAAGGATCCCAAGAAGAACATGATTTCTTTCTGTTGGGTCGTCAGCAATTCTTCAAATTTATCATGGATACTTGTCATGTTGTTAGACACATCAGGAATAAAAGTACAACATTGTTCTCCAATTAAATGACAAACACCACCCTTCTCAGCTAACAGGTAATCCAAAGCCATTCTATTTTGCAAACTCATCGTTCTAAGAGCTTGTTGCTCCTTGGTCAGAACAGTAAAACCTTCTTCAGTTAAAGCAGTAAGATTTTCTAACTCAACTGACAACTCATTAATCCTATGGGCAGCATTAGCAGCCCCACAACTAGGAATAAGTGTACCCAAAATCCTTTTCCAATATGGAATCCTAGCTCTCTTTTGCCGTTTGAACATTGTCTTCCTTTCTAATAATGGGGTGATTGAATCATAAGTAGTGACGGTAGGTAGTAAATGAGCTAAATAACATACTCCAGACCAATTAGCAGGCAGATACAGATATGATTTTTTTCCACACATCCAAACCATGTTCTTAGGACACGAGTACCCATCTCTACTAGGAAAAGTAACAAGAACCCTGGTTAACTTACCTGCCTGGCCATACAATTTACTTCCATTCAGTAAGGCTGTCAGATTAAGAGTTAACACAAAAGGCTCTGGAGCCAAAGATTCTGAAATTGTATACGGATCAGTTCTAGGAGGACATGGTCCAGGTGTATCTCTGTGCCTCTCCTGAGTGGCGTCTGCGCTTCAAGCTGCACTGTTACAAATATAGTACAGGTGGGCGGTTGTTGGAAACTCCTCTAGGCAGGAGGTTCAGAACCAGGATGCTGCTCAGGTGGTGTTCCAGTGAACACCTTGCAGTGCGTAAAATGGACCCAGGTGACCCGTCACCTTCACGGCAGTGTGAGTCACCAGCGGAATTTGAAATGGACCTCTCCACCGTTTCTCTCTCCAGTGACGTCTCCTGGTATCTCTAATCAGCACCCACTGTCCTGGCTGGAACTGGTGCAGGGGTGTGTGAGCTACTGGGGGTAAGGCAGCTTTCACCGTCCGATGAGAGAGAGAAAGAGAACGTGACAGAACCTTACAATATTCCAACATGGAATGTTCAAAATGAGCAGTTGTTAGTGTGCTTAGGTTAGTACTCGGTCTTCCTCCTTTATTTGCAGGTCTCCCAAAAAGGATTTCAAAAGGACTCAAATTAGCTCTGGATCTATTTCTCATCCGCATATACATAAGAACCAGAGGGAGAGCTTTTGGCCAGGACAACCCTGTTTCGTCACAGCATTTAGCCAATTTATTCTTTATTGTTCCATTTTCTTGTTCTACTGCTCCACCTGATTGTGGGTGGTAAGCACAATGTGTCTTCAACTGGAAACCTAGAAGCTTACTAATTTCCTGTAAAGCTTTGTTAACAAAATGTGTTCCGTTATCACTAGAAATCACCTCTGGGACCCCCCAACGGGGAAGAATCTCTGTCAACAAAGATTTCGCAACAGCACTGCGTTCTGCGTGTTTTGTTGGAAACGCTTCAACATATTTAGAAAACATGTCCACGACCACCAAACAATATTTCTTCCCTTCAGCAGGTGTCAACTCAATGAAATCCATCATCAAATGTTAAAATGGGAACTGTGGAGGCGGATGTGGTGCTTGTGATTGTGCAGGAACCCGGGAGGGGTTATGAAAAGCACAGATCAAACATCTTTTGAAAATAATATCCAGCTACCACTGAAAACCCATTTGTATACCATTTTTTTTAACCATATCCAGCATTCCCCCTTTGGACACATGATCCAATCCGTGCGTCCATTTTTCAAACCAGGGAAAAAAATGTTTAGGCAGGCATGGTCTACCATCAGAGAAATGCCAGCCAGAAATGCTGTTAAAGATACAGCCATCTTTTCGCCATTTTTCTTTCTCCTGTGGAATAGCAAAAGATTGCACTTCGGAAGCAGTGACAGCCTGCGGATCAGTCAGAGAAAGAAAAGTTTCATCTGAGGGGAAAGGCCTCAAAGACGCGGCCTTTGCTGCTGAGTCCGCTGATGCGTTACCCCTAGAAACAGAATCAGACAGTCCTGTGTGCGCAGCACACTTAACCACAGCCAAATGTGCAGGTAACAAAATAGCATCCAGAAGATCAGACACTTGTCTAGCATTCAAAATAGGTTTTCCATCTTATTTCAAAAAGGAGCGACGTTTTTCCACAATGTCCCAGAAAATCATGAACCACTCCAAAACAATATCTTGAGTCTGTGTAAATAGTCCACAGTCTTTCCTTCTGCCAACTTGCAAGCTTCAGTTAGAGCAATCAGTTCAGCTGTTTTGAGCAGAGTAATGCGCTGGCAAAGGACCTGAGCGCAAAAACAGCTGAGTCAGAGCACACTGCAAACCCTACTTGATTCAGACCCACAGCAAAAGGGGAGGAAGACCCTTCTACATTCCAAACAAGATCAGGGTTAGTCAAAAGGGGGTGTCTTTTGCAAGTCAGGACGAGGGCTACAAACAACATTTAAGACAGCTGCGCAGTCATGACTCTCACCATCCTCCTCAGTAGGCAGAAGTGTGGCTGGTTTTAAAGTGTTTTTACAAACGTTTAAATTGTAATGTTAGGCATGTCCAATAATATTGAAGAATACCTAAGCCACCTTGCTGCTGGGTGATAAATGAGACGTCTTTTTGTTCCAGGAGGATGATGGTGAAACAGAATGTTGGAACCAAAAACTGTCAATGGATTATATCCAACAATGTCACGTGACGCTAACACTGGCTTCTCAGCTGCTGTAATAGCGCGCAAACAATTAGGCAGCCCAGCTGCCACTGGATCAAGCTTACTGGAATAATAGCCACAGGTCGCATTTTCCACCATGGATTGCAAACAACACAGATGATATGAAACCAATTTTTCATCCACCATTTGAATAAATGGCTTCTCAGAGTTCGGTAAAGCCAATGCAGGTGCAGAAGACAGGGCTGTTTTTAAATCAATGAAAGCCAGTTCTGCCTCATCTGTCCATTTAATTTTGTCTGGAGCTGCCAGGCTCCTCCCATATTTTAAACTGGCCAAAGGCGCTTCCAGCTAAGAGTAATTCAGAATGTGAGCTCTGCAATAGCCTGTCATAACCAAAAATGACATAATTTGTTTCTTTGTGACAGGTTTTGGGATTTTTAGAACTGCTTCAATACGGTGAGGCGACAGTTTTGTGCTTTTATGTGAGAGAACATGACCAAGAAATGTCACTTCTTCCTGCACAAACTGCATTTTAGATTTTGAAATTTGTGTCCCTTTTCATAAAGATATTGAAGCAGCTTCAAGGTGTCTTTCCTACATTGATCCGCTGATTCTGCTGACAATAATAAATCATCAACATACTGTGTAAGGACAGTTCCAGGAGACAGAGTGAAATCAGCCAAAGAGTCTTTCAGAGCTGTGTTAAAAATAGTCGGACTTTCAGTGTAGCCCTGGCAAAGACGAGTAAAACAATATGGCTTCCCATCAAATTCAAAACAAACCAATACTGACTGTCCTTGTGTACAGGGACAGAAAAAAATGCATTTGCCAGGTCTATCACTGAAAAATATTTAGCTTCTGGCGGAATTTGTGACAGAATCGTAGAAGGGTTCGGAACTGATGGTGCGTGGGCCACAACAGACTGGTTGACAGGCTGAAGGTCCATGACAAATCTCCATTCGTCAGGTACTCCAGGGGGCCTAATTTTTTTACAGGGAACAACGGTGTTCTCACAGGGGAATCTGGACAGGGTACAATTACCCCAGCTTTCAGGAGGGAATCAAAACAGGACGGATCCCCTCCAAAGCTTCCTTTTTTATATAGTTTCTGTTTTCTGACATGGCCTGTAGTTTTGATTAGGGATAATAACAACTGGCTCACAATCTGTAATGAGGAACCACATCATATTTGTGAGCAGCCCCACATGAATCAGGCACCTTACAAGATCTGCATCCGCCAGAACAAGCAGTAGGCAAAAACAGATGTGAATGTGAAAACCGTTGCAACTGTACGATTTACAGCAACAACAGTGGGACAATGTCTTTTGAAAGCATTTTGAGAAGGAGACACAAACACATATGGGACATCTGTCTCCCTCCAATCTGTGGCCAAGGAACAACGCCTAACAAAAAACCCCACATCCTTCCATTCCATATTTTCAGACTTGGCCAATGATACATGCGGTACCGAACCAGAAACTTGAAAGAAATGCAGCTGTTCAGAGGTCAAAGTCACAGATAAAGCTGCTGTGTGATCATTCCAGTACATGTCAGAGAGGTACACTCTCTCATTTGTAATTTTGTACCAACTGTCCTCATAGTCAAAATCAGGTCCTTCAGACACATGTGAAGTACAATGCAGATCGTCTGCATCCATTATCTCACTGCCAGGTGTCACAGCATTTACTTCTAATGTAACAAAATGTTGAGGTACTGGACCAACTGGAAGCTTCCACTGATATGCATATAAGGGTTGATCTGGGGCCCAATGTCCTCCAGTGTAGTCATAGTCAAAGTCGTTCTGCGTGTGAACTGTCAGTCCATCAGGTTTGAAGTAATTGCAATATTCAATCTGCACATCAAATCTCTACCATCAAGTTTAAAGGACACAAAGAGACACCAAAAAGAGATGTTTTAACTGCACTCCTTGGTGAGTGGAACACTTCATTAGAGAACAGAAAAACTTTCCCTAACTGTTTTTTTTCACCCGAGAGCAGACAGATTGAATATAACGAACCACTCAGTTTTGGCTGCTCTTTAATACATTTAGCTGATAAAACAGTGTGTCGCTCCTGAATCTACAACAAAAGAAATTTCTTCATCCATCACCATCATAGAAAACATAGGCATTCTTTTAAAAGCAGGGTTCTGTGTATGAACATATGTGCCTGGTAAAACTACAGAGGCACTTTCTAAGTGTATTATGGCCTCTGTAAGCAACCTATGTGAATCAGTATTTTCATGCAACTGTGTGTGTGTTTGTGAAACCTCACGCTCCTTAAGAGACCCCTCCTCAAGGCGAATGGCAGCCAGATCCATGGTCCCGTCCTACCCCCGTCAGTTGCCGCCGTCAGGCCGCTTCAATTTCTCCGGACATTCATTCTTCCAGTGACCCATCTGTCCACAGTTATGGCAAGCATCGGAGCGGGACCACTTTCCCCTTCCCCAAACTCTGCCCCGGCGTCCCCGGCCTCGTCCTCGAGGAAAAGAACAACGTTGATTTGTACTGTAGTACAGGGTCAGGGCAGCGTTATGCAAATCAGTCTCTCTTTTGTCCACTTTTTTCTTCTTCCTGTCGTTGATAACGTCATCACTGTGTAAAGCATGTCTTTTCAGCTCCTCGAAACGCACCCCATGTCTCTAGCCAACATAAAGAGTCTTAGTTTGTGCTGCGATCTCAGGGAGAAGTCCTTCCATAATATATCCACACAGCATCTTTTCCCAGGGGCCCAAAACAGTAAAGTCAGCGGGGTGTTCCATACCTGAATGTTTATTGAACGCTTCTTCCATACGGTAAAGAAAATCAACGACAGTCTCATCAGGACGTTGTTTGACTTGTTGTAGCACGGCACAATCACTCCTCTGTGGAAATTTTTTGATCAAGTCAGTGCACAAATGTCCCACGGCAGTATACCATGTCCCCTTACGGTGATTCAAATCACCATCTTTACCACCGGTTGTCACGACAAGGCGCCCTGCAGGATCTGGCAGTCTCAGACCAACTAAATCTCCAGGTTTGATTTTTGCTGCAAGGAGCCGGCGAATTTCTGTTCCAGTAGGCCTCATCTCGTGGCATAAAGCTTTAAATTCCGCAGCAAACCGTCTTCTACGGGATCTGGGAGTAACGCAGCACTGGGTTGGATGTCTGCTGAAGTCCACGGTCGAAACACCAACTGAGGCTCATTCGTTCCGGCTACTTCCAACATGGGGCATTGATAATCTTCTCCCTCTTTTTTTCATCACCTCGCTGTTTTCCATTTCGTAGCCATGTAAACTCATGAAAAGTAACAGGAGAGGAGAGGAAAGGTATTTTTTGGTCCTTTGATGATCCCGGTCGCTGCTCATCTGTAGGCTGGCGCATAATCACACCTTCCGCTCCGCTGGAGCCGCTGCACTCGGTGAGGTCAGCATACAGTGCAGGTGGATGTGTGGGTTGACTCACGGGCTGATGCTGAAGCAGACTGGCGAGTTGACTTGGCTGACTTGCGGGCAGATTTACTGGTTGACCTGCTGCTGGAGGAGGACGGGAGTCTAGATCGAGGTCTGCCATCTGGAGGGCCTGCAACTCCGTCTGTAAAGATGGATATGGACAGGGGGGGAAGCATCACAAGATCTATATGGGGGTGAAACTTGGATTTTTTAAACGGTATAACCAGCATTGTCATACCTGTTACCCACGTCCCCGGACAAATCTTTTCCCCCTGCCATCTGTTTTCAATTTGGACTTTCTTTCCCTACGCATAGCCTCCGTAATCCATTCATTCCAACACTTTACCCATATTTCTCTCTGATCTAAATCTTGTTTTTTAATCCTTTTTTTATTTTTTTATTTTCTCCCAAACTCCATCCATCAACTGTTTTTTTTTATTCAAACGATTTACACTTACTTCCACCTTGTGGAAAACCAAACTATCTTCTCAATTAAATGTGTCACATTTAACACAATCATCCCCGCCTTTTTCTTTCCTTATTTTATAAATTGCAGAGTTTGGGGGGGATAAGGACGCACCGCTCTGATGCCTTTGAGGCTCCGGAAACCCTTTTTTTTTTTACCCTTCAGTGGCACCTCTGCCGGACTGGCCTTTTCTCCTTTATAAGGTGTCTAAAGAATTGCTTAAAAACCAACCCGCAAAACTCTTGTTTTGCTTTGTCTTATTGTTACCAAAAAACCCTCCCTGTATGTCTACAGGGTAACCTGGCAATCAGCTGATGTCCTCCTTCTCCCAACTCTGGAACCTAATTAATTAGTTAGGAATGATGGTTAATGTGTTAAAAAAAAAAAAAATATATATATATAATATATATATATAATATATATAATATTATATATTATATATATATTTTACATACAGTACAGACCAAAAGTTTGGACACACCCTCTCATTCAAACAGTTGTCCTTATTTTCATGACCATGAATATTGTAGCTTCACACTGAAGGCATCAAAACTATGAATTAACACATGTGCAATTATATACTGTACAAAAAAGTGTGACACAACTGAAAATATGTCTTATATTCTAGGTTCTTCAAAGTCGCCACCTTTTGCTTTGATTACTGCTACGCACACTCTTGGCATTCTGTTTATTAGCTTCAAGAGGTTTAATAAGTGGCATTTCAAGCCTTATAAATGGGGTTGGGACCATCAGTTGTGTTGTGCAGGAGGTGGATACAGTACACAGCTGATAGTCCTACTGAATAGACTGTTAGAATTTGTATTATGGCAAGAAAAAGCAGCTAAGTAAAGAAAAACGAGTGGCCATCATTACTTTAAGAAATGAAGGTCAGTCAGTCCAGACAATTAGGAAAACTTTGAAAGTGTCCCCAAGTGCAGTCGCAAAAACCATCAAGCGCTACAAAGAAACTGGCTCACATGAGGACCGCCCCAGGAAAGGACGACCAAGAGTCACCTCTGCTGCGGACGATAAGTTCATCCGAGTCACCAGCCTCAGAAATCGCAGGTTAGAAGCAGCTCAGATTAGAGAACAGGTCAATGCCACACAGAGTTCTAGCTGCAGACATATCTCTAGAACAACTGTTAAGAGGAGACTGTATGAATCAGGCCTTCATGGTAAAATAGATGCTAGGAAACCACTGCTGAGGACAGGCAACAAGCAGAAGAGACTTGTTTGGGCTAAAGAACACAAGGAATGGACATTAGAGCAGTGGAAATCCTATGCTTTGGTCTGATGAGTCCAAGTTTGAGATCTTTGGTTCCAACCACCGTGTCTTTGTGCGGCGCAGAAGGGGTGAACGGATGGACTCTACATGCCTGGTTCCCACCGTGAAGCATGGAGGAGGAGGTGTGATGGTGTGGGGGTGCTTTGCTGGTGACACTGTTGGGGATTTATTCAAAATTGAAGGCATACTGAACCAGCATGGCTACCACAGCATCTTGCAGCGGCATGCTATTCCATCCGGTTTGCGTTTAGTTGGACCATCATTTATTTTTCAACAGGGCAATGACCCCAAACACACCTCCAGGCTGTGTAAGGGCTATTTGACCAAGAAGGAGAGTGATGGGGTGCTGCGCCAGATGACCTGGCCTCCACAGTCACCGGACCTGCACACAATCAAGATGGTTTGGGGTGAGCTGGACTGCAGAGTGAAGGCAAAAGGGCCAACAAGTGCTACGCATCTCTGGAAACTCCTTCAAGACTGTTGGAAAACCATTTCAGGTCACTACCTCTTGAAGCTCATTAACAGAATGCCAAAAGTGTGCTTAGCAGTAATCAAAGCAAAAGGTGGCTACTTTGAAGAACCTAGAATATGACATATTTTCAGTTGTTTCACACTTTTTTGTTCAGTATATAATTCCACATGTGTTAATTCATAGTTTTGATGCCTTCAGTGTGAAGCTACAATATTCATAGAAATGAAAATAAGGACAACTCTTTGAATGAGAAGGTGTGTCCAAACTTTTGGTCTGTACTGTATGTATTATATAATTCAGAGTAACTTCTCACCCAGATATATTTGTAGACAAATGGTTCGGATCCAATTGGCCAGAAGTAGGCAGGCAGGCTCTATAGGACTCCCCCTCCGTAAAAATGGAGGTGGACTGAGGCTGGCCAGGCGTCCTTATCCCCTCCTGCGTTCCTCTGGCACATCGGATCCTGTTCGTGACGCCAAAATTGTGATGGAATTTTCTTATCAAAGTGAGAGAGAAGTCAGCTCATTAATACACAAAGGCCAGACTTTATCTTTAAAAGGTTTGTTCAAAGGCATACTGGTTTGAAGACTCTGTCACTAAGCAAGTCAGATGAACAGAGCAACGAACAAATGTCACACACATGTATTTATACCAAAAATGCAAAGTGTCCTCTCACCTTCAAAGAGTTTAGTTTTATGGCCCCTAAATCCTTCCCAGGTCAGAGGTAACAAAGTTATTCATGAAGGCACCCATCTGCCCTCCCTCAAAACATAACCCTTTAGGGAGTGTTAACCATAAACCTTCTGGTAATGCATTTAGAGTCCATCTGCTCTAGATAACAGAACACTAATAAAAACACAGAGGTCAGAGGAGAAAGGTAAATGAAGTTCATAGCACTTAAGAAAGCCATTACATGGCTTCTGCCAGTGGTTCAATCGCAATCACAAACAATAAAGGTGATAAAGGACATCCTTGGCATGTGCCCCTCCCCAAAGCAAAGTAGGGAGAGCATTTTCCATTTGTGATAATCGCCCCTAGTGGATTAAGCAACTTGACCCATCCAATAAAATTTTCACCTAAACCAAATTTCTTGAGTGTGAAAAACAAAAAGTCCCATTCTATACGATCAAATGATTTTTCCAAATCCAATGATACTACTATACCGTTAAGATTATTCTCCTGACATAGATGAATAATGTTGAGTGACCTTCTAACGTTATTACATGAGTTCCTTTCAGTTCTGTCTGGTCATTATTTATGATAAATGGGAGGATCCTCTCCAGTCTTAAGGCTAACTATTTAGACAAAATCTTAAAGTTTAAATTTAATAGACTGATAGGTTGGTAGGATGAGCACACATCTGCTGGTTTGTCCTTCTTAAGAATCAGGCCAATGTTCGCTTCTGTGAGTGTTTTTGGAAGAGCTCTTATCGCAAGCGAGTGATTAAACATGGCAAGTAAAGTTTTCACCAGCAATGGCTTAAAACATTTATAAAAATCTGAGTTAAAGCCATCAGGAACCGGAGCCTTTCCTGATTGTAAAGCACCAACTGCATCCACTACTTCCAGTGTTATAGGTCCATTCATTAATGTATTTTGTTGGTCATTAGGCTAGGGCAGGTTCAGACAGCAGAAAAAGTCCTCCATGAGTTTGGAGACCCCTGCTCACCCGTATATTTATACTTTTCATAAAATTCTGTAAAAACCTTATTTATGCCACGCCTATCCACTTTCACCTGACCAGAGACATCTAGGATATATTCTGAGAATCAGATTTTTTTGTGACCAGGCTGGCTAAATACTTGCTGGGTTTATTACCAAATTCATATAATTTCTGTCTTGCGAATCTTATACTTCTGAGTGAGCAGTGAGTTGCCCTTGTGGCCAAAGTTGATTTAAGATTAGTATTAGTAGGGTCCTGGTTGTGCACCTTCTCACACTTAGACAGCTGGATTTCTAGTTTCCGTTGCTCATCTTATAGCTTTTGTTTTGTACTTTTTTCATAGGATATAATCAAACCACGTGAATAAGCCTTACATGTTTCCCATAAAATAGAAGGAGTTACATGAGGTGTGTTATTACAAGAGAAGAATAACTAAAACTCACCCATTCCCGTTTCTATGTTTTTCATGTTCTCTGTCTTTCTGGTGTGTTTCTTGAAGTAATGCTATGTCAACCTCTTCTTTCTTTAAATATGTCAAACCTTGAGTACAGAGTTAGTCATGCTAGTTGTAAAGAGTTAGTTAGAACAGGAGTTAGTCGTTGCCTTAAGTCTGTGCGTGTTTCACTATTCATAATGTAATTCTCTCCATATGCCATACCTTATGATCAGGGTATGATAAAACACCAAAAAAAAAGAATAGATAAAAAAAAAAAAATGTAAGAAAACTTAAACTGCTGTGCTGCATCCCATAACCCTGGAATAAACCCCTGACCAAGAACGTAGTTTGTGGGGGGTTAGGGGGTTATGACCCCCGAAAAATCTGATCTAGTCAGTATAACCCCCCCAATAAAATAAAATCATTCCAATTTACAAATATATCATGCATGAATGACTTGATGATTTTCTTTTATTTTCACTTGCCAGCAAAATTGCATCATCATCTGGTAATGTAACCCCCCTCCTCCTCCCAAAAACGTGGTATCACCCAACTCGCTTTCTCAGTTTGCTGTGCTTTTGATTCAGTCGCTGGTGAGGATGGATGTACTCTCAAAAAAGCGGACAGACAACAATTTTTCACTGTTGATTGACAAGGACACCTTGTAAAGAGAGCAAAACTCAAAATGAGTTAAAAATATATGTATAATTAACTTAGCTAATGATTTGTTTTCTTTGCCGTTCGCACACGCCTGTACATACAAACACACTGAATGGCGGTGCATGTAGACTAGCTCCAAAATAAAGTGGTACCCGGATGCTTTGTTAGACCTGTCTCTTGGACCTCTGGTGCTGAAGCTCCAGATGTTTTCAAAACAGCCCGGAATCTTATGAAAAAAGACATTTAGGAGTTCATCTCTGTTAAAAAGATGCAGTAAGCCCCAAAACGTCAGAGTTCACATTTTTATTTAAAAACAATCGCATTAGTTTCTATTGTGTTCCATATACTCACTGCACGCTCCACCTAACCTGACAATGTGTCTAAAGGAAAATAAAACAAAATGTGGTTATTTTCACACATGGGGTACTGTGACTTCGCAACTACGTGCACAGGCTCAGGCGGACTTGCAATTTGCCCATTCTGGAGAAGTCTAGAATGGCTGTTAAGTCCAGGAGCGTTGGCCTGGCTCATTAATTACCCGAAAAGTTACACTGAGCGCATCAAACAGGGATACAATAGGGAAAATCAAAGCATTTAATCTTAAAGTTACTAAACACATTAAAATGGCCTTCAGATCACCACATTGCATCTTATGGCTGCAGTCGGCCCTATAGTCCAGTTCTACATGTAGACAGAAACAGGTGTTTCCTCAATAAACCAGGAAAATATCTCCTGGGTTGTTTAAAGGTGCAGAATTAATAAATAAATCATAGTTAATCACAGGTAGACCATTAATTAGTTAACTGTTTTTTTTTTCCTGAATAATACATGTAATGTAATATATAAACTAATCTCATTAAACAAGTATACAATTTTACTCATTGTAATACATACATACCAATTTATGTATACATTTATTAATAACAGCACAAAAGGTGAGAGTCCAGGAAAGGTCCAGGATGAGGCTCCATGTTCTATTTTAAACACACTTTTCTCTAAAGAAGGGGTTTAATAGTAAGGACTGAACTAATGGCTCACATGCTCAGTGGGGAACAACAGACTAAATGAAATGAAGGGCTTGAAAGATGACTGTAAAACAACAGGTTCATGAAAGAAGGAACATGTTTTAATGAAACGCTGGGAAAGCTCACAGCATAATTAAAATGAATAAATGTGTTTTTAGGGCCATTCCATTAAAATCTAAGAAAATAAATTTTACACCAGTTTTCTTTTTAGAGATGTAAGAAATTATGACAATGGGGCCTGGGGTGGCAGAGAGAGTGAAATTTAAAAAAGTCATTTTCATAGATGAGAAAAGACGCACACAGAAAGTTTTTTCTAAATATCACAAAATGTTTCATTATCTGCTTCAGACCAATGTTTTTTTTTCATCCGTTGTAATCTGTTTCTTTTTACCCTTCACGTCAGCTACTAATAAAACATTAAAACTAAGTCAAATTATTGTAAGGCTTTTTTGTTTGATTCACAATAATGTACATTCAATGAAAACCCAGCCAAGGCAGAGAGCTGGTACAGCATGTGTTGTGTTACTTACACTTTAAGTGACTTATAAACTGGGCCACTGTCTAATGGAAATTAAAATATTTAGTGCCTGGGCTAAAGACCCCAATGGTTCAGACCCTTAAAACGCCCCTGGTGGTGCCTTCTGAGAACCTTCTGAGATTGATCTGCCTCTGGGCCTGAACGACATTCACTTGTACGTCAACAAACTTTTTTGAATAAAAAAAATTGTTTTTTTGGCCCAACTTGAAAATAGATTAAGATCTACAAATAATTTTCATACCAGTAGTGCAATAATTCAAACTCTTGCCTTTTGTGGGCCTCGGGGTGGGTCTTCTTGCGGGGCTGCTTCTGGCAGGGGTATGGGTGTCGGGCATGTTCTGGGGCCTGGATGCTGCGGATCTTCTTTTCGTGGGGGTGCACTTTCGCAGGGGGCTTTGTTTTTCGGGGGCTGGTGGGGGTGCACTTGCGCAGTGTGAGTTTTGTGTGCAGCTTTTGCTTTGGGTGCTCTTTGCTGCATTCTGTCCTCCGCTGTATTGCGTGCTGTGGTGTTGGGGCGGTGGTCCTGTGCGTGGCGGCTCTGACCTCCGGGCGTGGGTGCGGCAGAGCGGGCGTCGCTGGGCTCTGCGCTTGCGTCGGGCTTCTGGGCCTCGTACTTGGGGTGGGGTTTTGCCTGTTTGCCTGGATGTTCCCTTGGTGGGTTGTTGTGGCTCGGGGTTAGTGGTCTTCGCTGTTGCCCCTACGAGTGCACAGAAGGATGTGTTGTGATGCTGTGCCGCTGGCTTGGGGGGATCTGCGGTCCCCGGCTCGGCCTTCTATTGTTTTTTTTGCTTGGCTGACCGTGGAGGGTGTGGTGGATCTGCGTCCTCTGATGGGGGGTGTTGGCCTCCATGCTGCGTTGTGCTGTGGCACCCTTCGGCGTTGTTGGTTGGTGTTTTTTTCCATTGGGCTGGTAGTGGTTAGTTCATCGTGGGGTCTGCTTGACTGCCCCCGCTGGCCGGTGGTCTCGGTTTGCGCCTGACTTGGGGGGGGGGTTTGCATGTACCTATCCTGCTGTTTTTGGGTCGGACACGGCTTGTGGTGGCCCTCGGTGGTTTGGATTGGAATGGTGGTTTTGTTGCCCTGCTTGCCGTGGTTGTGGCTGCGGTCTGGTGCCCGGGCATCGGGGGCCTTGGGCGCACTGTTGGCTGTGCCCCTTGTTTTGGGGGTGGCTGGGGCGTGCTGGTTCTGTGCCCTCTTTTGTGTGGTGTATTATGGTTGCGCTGGGGCCCCGGCCTGGTCTGCTCCTTTGTGTTGGAGTGGGGCCGCACTCTGGCCACTTGGGCGCTTCTGGCTGGCTCCCTTTCTTGCCCGGAGGTCGGTGGTTACTTCGGGGGCGGCGGACTGGGTAACGGGCTGGGGATCGGGGTCCACTGAGGGTCTGGGTGGTTCCGGGGAGGGGGGGGAGGGGCTGGGGACGTTGATCCCGGTTTTGTCAGTTGGGTTTTTTCTCGGGGCCTGTAACCTGTCCACTAGTCTTTGCCCGGTAATTGTGCCTATGCCTGCCTCCTTTGTTGGGCACTTGGCAAACGGGGGTGCCTATTGGGGTCTGCCCATGGCAGCTGGCTCCCTTGGGGAGCATTTTGCCCCCAGTCCATTCCCTCCCCATCCCCCCGACATTCACATGTAGGGCCTTGGGTGGCCGCACTCCATGGCATCAAGAGGGAGGATATCCTCGTAGCCTAACCTCTGGTGCCTGCATCCACCTTAAGTGGTTTAATTGCATTTAGACATTGAGGGATCAGAATTGGGGGGGTTCCCACCGTTCTTTTAAACGCACACTACAACAACACGCCATCAACACCACATTTGAGCTTGGCAGAGGCAGGCTTGGGGTCATTTTCACACCCCCGTTCGCTATTTTCCCTCTTGGTCGAGGCCGGGAGAGGGAGTGGGCCCTCTAGTTGGGTCTGGGCTGGGTTTGGGGGTCAGGTTCTTTGGGACTGTCTGGTGCTGGGGCTGGCGTTCGGCTCTCTCTCTCCTGGATCGCTTGGGTTTCCCTTGGATCTCAGCCCCCTGGGTTTGGGCCCTGTCTGCCGGCCTGGGGTGGTGCCGGGCCTCTGTTAAGGGGGACTTAGCCGGCATTGATTGGGATGGTGGCCCACGCTCCGATGGAGAGGCTGGCCCGGCTGGACCTACTTGGGTGGGGCCGTGGTGGCGCCCATGCGGGGTGCGGGTGGCCGGCGGGCCTGGGGTGCCCCCGGGTTTTGGGTTGGTTGGCTGGTGGCCCGTTAACTTGTGCTGCCGTGGCTTCTTCCACTGCTTCCTGGGGTCTGGCCCATGGTTTTGGGCGCCGGGTGCGGTTTGCCAGTTGGTGGTGGGGCGGGCGGGCGCATCTTGTGGATTGCAACCGGGCGGCTGGTGGTTTGTGCTTGGCTTGGAGCCGTTTGGGCCTGCATGGGCCCAGGTACCCGGCTGGTGCATGTATCCCTCCCGTTGGACTGGTGGCGGCGGCGCTGCTGGCGCTGTCCGGGGTGGGGTTGGGGTGGGGCTTGGTGGGGTGTCTGCTTTCTGCGGCGTGTTCCGTGTGTGGGGGGGTTAGCGGGGCGGTTGGGTTGGGGGTGGGTGGTCCCGTGGAGGGGCTGCAGCCTGTGGGTGGAGGGTTGTATCCACTTCGGGATGTTGGGGGGGTCGCCAGCGTTTTGGATCGTTGGCTGGGCGGCAATGAATGGGAGCTGAGCTGGATAGTGTGTTTTCTCCCCTGGGCAGTTTTGCAGTGACAAGAATGTTAGTGTTTTTTTTTGTTTTGTTTTTTTGTGTCTGAGTGGGGCATTGGTGGGGCATGGTGGGGACACCAGCCCCGGGATCGAGTGGGTGGAGTTGGTCCCGTCCATGCTTGGCCGTGGGTCGGGGTCCCGGTGGTGGGTGCGTGAAATCGGCGGGTCTGCCCCTGTTTGCGCCGGTGGCCGGGGGTGTGTTGCGCGGCCCTTCCTTGCCTATTGCGGCACGCTGTGTGGGTGGGGGAGCTTTTGGGTAATAGTTCTAACACGAGTAAGACTATGAGGGAAAGGAGAATAGTAAAGATCGCTTTTTATTGATCTCCGTTTGAGAAATTAACTTGTTTACAGCCAGCCTTCTCGGTAATACAGTCATGAAAAAGTTTTTAATTCAAATAGTAAGGCAGATCAATAAACTAATAAGCAGGTAAGTAACAAGTACATGTTCAACATAGGGGTGGCAAGAAAATACCCACAAACCAACTAATTGTACAGTAGGAGGCGGTGAAGGCACTGTCCTACGGCACCGTAAGTGCGGCAATCACAAGTACAGGTGTTTTTTTACATTATAGTAAATTACAATCATACTGCTCATTTTTACCCACCCAACCCCCACCCACCCACCCCCACCCTTTGGAAAAAAGATTTCCGAATTATTTTTGCGTTTTGGATGAAGGAGCCAGACTCAAAAGACGTTTCCTTGGCAGATACATTTTTTTGGGCAGCCCATTTGCGAGAAGCCACCATGGCTTGTAAAGCTGTGAAGAGACCCTCCCCGACTCACAGGTAAAAGCACCAGTCCCGAGGGGGATGCCGAGCCCCATCTCTCCTCTTTGTCAAGCTTCCCTGTTGTTTCCTTTTTAATTTCAGTCCTCCATTGTCCTTAACAATTGAAATATTCCCAAAGAAGTTTCATAATAAAGTTTTATTTTTTATAATATCAAGCAAGCTTTTAAAAGCAATTGCTTGATGCTTTTCTGTGGATGAAGTTATTTTGCTCATGTATTTATAGTGATGTGGGAACTCCAGACGGAGGGTGTTTTTTCCACTCAGTCCCCTGGACATATGAAAGTTACTGAAAGGAGTTCGAAACAGGAAAGTTGAATGAGGCAAGAAACAGCCATAAACTGAGAATGAATGAGGAGTGAGAGAAGAATCACCTGGTTTCAAATGGTGCCTTTCTTCTCCTGTTGAAAACTAATTAACACTTGAATAGAATTTAAACTGTAAAAGTCCCAAACTATAAAAAAATGAGAACTAATGAAACGCTACAAAACTATTCACACCTTGCTCTGGACTTTCACAGGACAATAGCTGCCTTTATATCTGAGAGGCCAAAAGCTGAGGGGAATCCACAGTTGTCAGGAGAAAATAAAAAAATGAAGCAGACCATCATGGAATATATAACCAGGGGCGTGTGGGACACCTTTTGCTTCTCCGGATTCCAGAAAGGGCGGAGGAGGACGCCAAAAATACACAGTCCAGGGAATTTCACACACTTCAAAATCTCAGCTAAAACTACAATTACAACGGGGTTTTTAAAAACATCATATTCCAATCATGTTTTCACCGGCCCGGAGGTAAAAAAGGCCCGATCACAACTGACCCTCGGCCAACTTGTACAAAAGGTTTTGAGCACTAACAAGCACAAAGAGAAGGTCCCAAGTTGGGCGACAGCTTATTTTGTGGGAACGCATTTTAGCATTAATTACCAGTTTTTCCAAGCAGATCCCTCCATCGGTGGCGTGTAATTGTTCCTATTCTAGGAGAATATTGACTATTTTGAAGAGAATCTTTCATATTTGGATATAATGAACGCCTGGGACATCAACCATTTGCAGATCGGAGGTACAATATCTCCCATTCTTCGATGTACTAAGAAGAAAAAAGAAGCTAAGTCAGGAGCCTTTTTTACTAACCAGCAAAACTGATAAAGACAAACTTTCATAGATGTTTTCTACAAAGCCGGGGAATGCACTGTTTTGTCCCTACTTCCATCAGGAAGACGATTCAGGAACATCACAGCAAAAAAAATAGGCTCACAGTTTTTCTTTCCCAGTAGCAGTGAAGGCAATTGTCCCCCCTGCAGCAGACACTGAACATCCCCTGAGAGAAACTTCTCTAATCTATTTTCAAATCAAACTAGCCCACACCCATTCTCACAGACCCTGTTTCAGCACAAGCTCACTTATGTACATACAAATATTACATGCCACATTCATGCAACATTTTGGCTCACTTTTCTTATAAGTGTTTTTTAATTCTGTGTTTGGTTTTTTTTTTTTGAAATTTTTACAGGGGTTCATTCCCATATGTGTTTTCTATATTCCTGAAAGCGCTCTCAAATTCTGCAAGGGTTCTTGCAGAACTCTTCTTTAACTTTTGCAGTGGTTTCAAAAATCGTACAAAGTGTTTTTGAATTACGTAAATGTGTGTAATTTTCAAATCCTGCAAAGGGTTTTTACATTTTCTAAATATTTTTTAAGTGTTTGGCCAGAGGATAAAATGTTGTCAGAATGACTGACAAATTGGTTGTACAAAAAAGAAAAAAGAGGGGGTTTTTTTTCCAAGTTGTTTTTATATTTTTGCAAAAAGTGGTTGTTTTAATTTCTTTCAAATGTATGTCTGTGTATTTTCATGTCCTTTGGACTGAGCACCAACAAAGTAATGTTATGAACATACTGACCATAACGATTCTTGATTGTTGACTTGCGCTTCATTCCCTCATGGAGTTAAGAAAGTAGCACAGTGGGTACTCCCCCTTTGCCTTGACTTTACAAGAAATCCTTCCAAGGAGCATGATGTACGACAGTGGAGAGGAAAAACTCTCTTTAAACAGGAAAAAACTCCAGCAGAACCAGGCCTCATGTGAGCGTCCCATCTGCCACGACGACTGGGGTTTGAAAGAACAGAGCAGAGACCACAAGCGAAACAAAGAAGCACTTGATCCGAGGAGTACGTTCTAATGGAAAGACAATAAAACTGTTAATGGATGTCAGTAAGCTCCTTTTAGTGGCTTCATCTGTAAAATGTTGGAAAAATGTATATAAGTTTTGTATCATTGTTTAAAGTTAAACCTGGTTTTTTATGTTTTTTAAGATTATTCCTGTGATTGTTTTTTGTTTTATGAGGAAAAGGAGTGGAGAGTTAGGACTGTTGGTCTGGAGTGGATCTCCTGGACCATGACAAGCTCATACCATGTATGGAAGGACTACTTTTTGTTGAAATCCTTGGTAAGAATGGCTGAACCATTCCCCGCTTTTTAACTTGGTACGAATTGTAGTTGTAAATAAAAAGGCTGGTGCAAGTAATTATTCTTTGTGAGCGAATCCCCACTGTTTTAGCGAGAGACTAGTTCCACCCTTGCAAGTCACAATTACGTTGTTTTTCATGTTTGTGTCTATTTTTTACACTTGTCTGTATTTATCAGCTTTCTACCCTAACATAAAGACGACCGATAAAACTCCTGAGCGGTTTGTTCAGTTTAAATTAAGGAGATAGAGCAGACACCAGTTAGTACAACATAGCAGCCTAGTCAGTTAGCTAGGAGTAGTAGTGGTCTAGGAGAAAAAATTTGGTTAACGCGCTGAAAGAACAAGGGCCATTGTTAATGGAAGTAAAATAGTCGCATCCAGAATCAGACATTTTTTAGACATTGATTATGCCACTGAATTTTTTTATCCTGTGCAATTTATTTTATGTGAATTTCCTTTTGTACTTAGAATTTGCCCAAAAAACAAAAATTCACCAGCAAAAATTTTATCTGCAAATAATTCCGCACAAAAATTCTGCAAAATTTTTCTGCCCAAAATTTATTATTACACAACGCCAGGTAATTAACAACCATTTGACGATCTGTATTTTTTTTCATCTAATGGACACTGAATGAAATGTTGACCCTGACCTGATGACAGCTAATCCCCCAACCTGTCCAAGAGACGCTACTTGTTTTTGAGTGACCGTAAGAGAGCGGCCAACCATTTTTGCAGGGGAATTTTTTTTGGCAGTGAAAATTTCGGTTAGTTGAATTTTGCAGGCGAATTTCTGCAGGTGAATTTTTCAGGAGACTTCTGCGGTGGAATTTTTGTGCATGCAAATTTAAGTTAAAAACAAAATTCACATACATATTCACAGGATAAAAATTCAGTGTTATAATTCAATACTAAAAAATGTCCCTGATTCTAATGGAGACTAATTTTACTTCCATACAAGTGTATCATCGGTAGAAAGGTTGAGAATTAGCCCGTGGCAAGCAGAAGCTTGCTGATGCCCACCTCCAGAACGTGTCAACTGAAATACCACAGAGTCAGACTAAGTGGTGAGCTTCTAGGAAGAGAAAGCAGAAGAGTAACTAGAGTTAAAAGGCTTAAATAGCAGCGAATAATGCAACATTGGAGAGTAGTTAATGAGAATGTAGCAGAGAAGTGAACAGTGGATCATTTTTGTTCCTCCAGCATCCTACATCCTAAGCCATAACATACAGAGATAGCTCAGGATAAACTAATGCCACTCTCAACTATAAGCTTTTACATCCAAAAGGAAAGTTTTGTAAGCCTAGCCCTAAAAAGTAACGGGTGGTCTGCCTAGTCGACTAACTGGGAGCTGGTTCGCACAGGAAGAGGAGCCTGATAAATAAGGATCTGCCTCCCATTCTACTTATAGAAACTCTAGGAACCACCAGTAACTTTTCAATTTCTGAGATGAAGTGCTCTGCTAGGAATATATGGACATCAGATCTCTGAGGAGGAGAAATTTTAAATTCTATCTGGGATAACAGGGGAGCGTGAAGGGGAAGCTAACTAAATGGAGAAATATTATCGCTCTTTTTTCATTTTTTTATCAGAACTCTTGTGCTGCAGCATTTTTTTGAATCATCTATGAAGGCTTTACTGCCATTTTTTGTGGACATCCTGATAGTAAAAGAAATCATAAAGGATGGACATGGTTCGGCAACAAATACTCAGGTAGGCCTGTGGCTTGACAATGATGCTTTAATTGGTAACTAAGGTGCCCCAAAGTGTGGCCAAGAAAATGTCTCCCCACACCATTACCACCCACACCACCAGCCTGAACCATTGGATACAAGGCCAGATGGTCCATCTTCCCCAGGTTGTTGACGCCAAATTCCTGACCCCACCAATCCGAATGTCCGCAGCGAAATCGAGACCTCCTCGACCAGGCAACGTTTTTTTTTCCAATCTTCCCCTACTGTCCAATTTTTGTGAGCCTGTGGCGATTGTGCTCATTTTTTCCTGTTCTTAGCTGACAGGAATGTGGCACCTGTGTTGTCCTTCTTGCTGCTGATGCCCATGCGCCTCAAGGTGTTTACCTGTTGTGCGGTTTCATAGATTGCTCTTCTGCCATGCCTTGGGTGTAACGAGTGTTATTTGAGTTACTGGTTTTGCTGTTTCTATCAGCGTGAACATTTCCCGCAATTTCTCTCTGACTCTGGCATAAACAGGGAATTGGCCGCCCCCAGACTGCGCTCACTGGATAATTTCTCTTTTTTCTGACCATTCTCTGTAAACCCTAGAGATGTTTGTGCTTGAAAATTCCAGTAGAAATCCAGTTTTTCTGAAATAACTCGACCAAGACAGTCCCCAGCCCACCACAACCATGCAACGTTTTAAAGTACTTACAATTCACCTTTCTTTCCCAATTCTGATGCTCAGTTTGAAAAACTGCCACGATCATCTTGAACCTGTCTCATGCCTTAAAATGCATTGAGTTCTGCCATGTGAATTTGGCTGAATTCGAAAATTTGCAATTAACGAGCAGTTTGACATGGTTACCTAATACAGTGGCCGGTGGAGTGTATTAATCATAGGCGATTGTAAACTAAAGGAATGTAAAGTTAGAGAATGCAGTAGAAAGTAAATCATTTTGGAACTTACAAATAACCTTTCACAAGTTTGTTTTTTCCTGATTTAAATTCTTGATTTTTCTAATTGAACGAACATACCTAGTTTAGCAGACCTGTTTTATGCTTCACCTGCTGATTTAAACTATTACAAATATTATATAAAACCCTGACCCAAAAAAAGTCGCCACTCAAAAAAAAAGGTCACACCTCTGGCCACTCTGTGGCAATTTGTTTCGATAACATCTGCCATGTCAACAAGATTATTTCCACCCAGTATGCATACTTTTCACCAGATCTTGCCATGGGATAATGGATGAGTCTACACGCGTGCGCAATCCCTACTCCAGCAACATCCAAAAATTCTCAATGGGGTTAGGTCCGGAACCTCTGTGGTTGGCCAATCCATCGTAAGAAAAATCCATTTCTCATGCTCCCCTGAAACCAGTCTTTCACAATTCGAGCCCGATTGATTCCTGCAATTGTCAATTTTGGAATATGTCCCGTGGCCATCAGGGAAGAAACAAAGTCCATTGATGGATACCTGGTCATATCGGTATATTCAGGTTAGTCGTCCTGACCTCATTCTTTCACACACTTACCTGTTGCTGACCCAGACCTGAACACTGCAGCACCCCAGATCAACACTGCCCCCACAGGCTTGTTGACAGTAGCACGTAGGCCATGGATGGGATACTTCACCTGCCCTCTCTTCTTCTATGATCCGCCCTTATCCCTGGAAACAGGGTAAATCGGGACTCATCAAACCATATTGACCTATTCCATTGCTTTCCAGTGTCTATTCTTTATGCTCCCTACATATTGTAAAAAAAAAAAAGCCTTTTTTTTTTTGGTTAGCCTCGACTGATTAGTGGTTTTTCTTTAAAGTTACACAGCTGTTCAGTCCCCAATCCCTTGAGTTTTTCCCTTTTGCATTGTGCGGGGGGAAATGCTCTTAACTTTTTTTACTATTAAACATACCCGAGTGCTCAGGATAACAATGGTACCCAGATCACTAAAGCTAACACGTGTCTGAATCAGCTAGCGACAGCGTGGCTAGTTTCGGAGGGCTGAGAGCCTGGAACTCACACTGGACTTTGAAAGGAATACTTAAGGCTATCCGACCTATTTGGAAGAGTGTCCTTGAAGGCGGATAATCCAAAGTCTACAACAGAATATTGACCCCATCTGGACCTGAAGATTCACCGGTAAGACTTGGACTGAAAAGACAGCACGCACTCGGCATGCTCTTGGCAAGTAACCCCCGCCTCGACTAACCAACCGATGCTTTATTATTGTCCAAACTCTTTTGGAATTTTTCCACAAAGAAAAGGATCTTAAGAGAAGTTTGGAAAAAAGGCAAGATCCTAGTGGCCTCCTCAAATATTCACTTCGACCACGATTTGTATGCACTTGAGATAGTGAAAAGAAGAGCAGAGAATATAACTGTTTGCGCTTTCTGTTCGCCTCTCTTCAACATGAACCAACGTCTTTTCGGTTAGATAGCTGTGTTCTTTTATTGTAGACGGTCGGCATAGAGGAGGAACTTCCTTCTCCGTCCGGTTTTTCTTTTTTTAGAAAACGTGCTGCTAGAGAATAGAAATCGCTTCTCACTGCCCCCATTGGACAACAACAGTAACAACATGCACACATCAAACAGAGATGACCGATAATAGAACATAAAAGCTGTATCTTAAAAGTAAAAAGTCAGTAAACATGACCTTAATACAAATACTGTAAAGACATGTGATGAAGAACTATCCCAACAATACACTATCAAGAAAGGGCTTCAATGTAAAAGGCAATACCTTTCAAACACCATTAACCAACCTAAGGATTCACTGGTGATCAGGAAACTTCGCACATATTCCATGCTTGGTAAGCCTACAGCAGCTGAGTGACACGAATCCAGGTGGAGGAACCAGCGACAGCTGACGGTGGTTTTCCAGATGGAAGTCCGTGTCTCGGGAGCTACTGGCTGCAGTCCGGCGAAATAACAGCGGGTGCTGTTGCTTTGGCGCTGAGAGCGAAGAACAAACTGCATGATTTTCCAGTGGGAGCATGGCCCGAGTGGAAAATAGACAGAACACATTACATACGCAGTATTTTATTTTTGGACTGGGGCTTCTGACTTACTTAATTTCGTGGGGAGAGGCCACTGTTTTTTTTTTCTACGTTGGACTAAAGAATTGAGCATTTTTTTTTTCTAAGCGCTTTTCTCACTGTCCCTTTTCGGGCCTCTCAGTTTGAAGAGGTTTAACCCTCAACTTTCCAACGGGGTCACGAGTGAGAAGAGGGAGCTTCTTCTCATCTTGGAATTCAGTTTTGGAATAGTGTTTTTTGTTTTGTTTACGTTTTTCGTGGTTTCTTGGTGTTTTTAGGGGCCCAAATCCTCCCCAGTTAGCTTATGTACATTCCTGTCATTAATTTTAAAAAATCGCTTACTTTTGAAGTAATGGATTTGAGCAGTCCAGTGAAACGAAATGGGTCCTTGCCAAATTGAAAAAGATGGGATACAAATCGCTCTTTTTACAAGAGAAACCATGTCTAAACAAGAACATGACAAGATCCCCAAGTAATTTGGTTTACTCACATACGTTTATAGCTCTTGTAGAAATAGTAGAAAGGGGGGTGTAGTCACCCCTAATTTCTAATTCCCACTGAACTTTTGAATTGGATATCTGAGAATGGAAACAAAGAGGGCAGAAATTAGTTGTTATAAGGGGAGAATTGATAATGTTGTTTTGTCCACGATTTGATAATATATTGTACCGCCAGAAGAGTGACCAGGACCTTTCTTAAAACGTTCTTTGGGGACACATTATCTCAGTTAGTGAAGGAGTTTCTTGTTTGCGCTGGAGACTGGAATACAATCCCTAATTAATGCCTCTAAGATACAACAAGCTATAAGAAACAAACTGGTAGTTCAAAAGATCTAAATATCATGATCAGGAGATGGGCTGTTTGATGTCTGGAGGGGTCACCTTCCATATTAAAGAAAGAGAATTGGTTAACACATTACTCTCCTGCCCACAGGTTTCCTCCAGAATTCGACCCATGTTTCTGATGAGCACCATTGATAATATCTAAAGGTGAAGGAAGTGCTTAATATTGGAACACCTGATATTTCAGACCAAAACATATCTATCTATTCAAGCGGTTTTTTTTGTCCTAACTAGACCTAAAACAACATTATGGCCTAAATATAGGTATCCTTTAATAATGAAACCACAAGAGATTAGAAACGAAATAACGGAATGTATAATGGACAATAATAAGTGGCAGGTAAATCCCCCTTGGTCCTGGACACAGTTTAAAGGCAGTAATGAGAGGGAGACTAATTTCTAGAGACTGCTTATCTTAAAAAAAATAAAAAGGTTAAATTACGATGAATTGGGAGAATACATTGGAGGAAAAATTACAGAAACTCGAGGAACGTGAGGAAAAAACTACGATCCCAAACAAACATTTTATTAATCAGGCCCAAAAGGCTACACGAATCTTAGCTAAGCAACTTCATAAACACCATTTGAAGCATTCGATTACCAAAATTAGAGAATCGTCCAACTGGTAACTTAACCCTATGACATGGATAAAATAACATAAGACCTTTGAAAATTATTAAAACACTTACCCTGCCCCGACCAACATAACTGCTATTGACAATTATTTTGGCAGCTTTGGACCTACCTTGCCCTTGGACTAATCCAAACAAGCTTTATCTGCTCCCATTACCCAGAAAGAATTAGATCCGTTTATTGGACATTTTGAATAGTAACAGTGCGCAGGTGGTGATGGTTTCCCAAATGAATGGTACAAGATGTTTATATCCGAGGAAGAGCCTTATCCCTGTCCTGCTTGATTCTTTTTGAACTGGACATTGAGCAGAGCTGAGATCCCACCATCTTGGAGAGAGGCCTGTAATTCCTCTCCGCCTCAAAGAAAGGAAAATGTTGAATACTGCGAATCATATCGCCCAATCTCAATTCTGAATGTCCAATATATAACATTTTTACATCAATAATTTTCCTCCGGAGAATTGGAGTGTAACTTGTCAGATCTAATACACGAACGACAGACGGAATTCATCAGTGGCCGACAAACTCATGACAGCATAAGACGAACATTACATATACTAGACCAAGCCAAAAGGCAGAGCCGTCAGTGCCACATTAGTTAGTCTAGACGCATAAAAAGGCTTTGATTCGGGTCAAGTGGGACTTTTCTATATAAGTACTAGAGCGTCTGGGCCTTTAATAACCAGTTTATTGGTGTTTGCGGTCACTTTATGATGAACCACGGGCCAGGGAAAAAAAATCAATGGGCACCTAACAATTAGCCTTTCCCCCAACTACACAGAGGAACCCGCCAGGGAATGTTGGTCTGTGAGCCGTCCTTTTTTGCAAGAATTCATTGACCCTTGGCACAGGACCATTAGAGAAGATGATGGGATAAGGGTGGTTTAGTTTTTGCAAATATAGAACACAAATTGGCCCTTTTTCACAGATGATGTAATTACATATCTCCAAATCCAAATTAATGCTCCCCACGTTTATGTCGGCTCTACCTGATTTGGGTCAACTGTCGGGCTACAGTCCTAAACATCGCAAAAAACACAGGTTCTGACGATTAAACTACTCCCCTTGTAATATTTATAAGAAAGACCTATGGACTTAGGTGGGATGCACCAAAAAGCTAAAAAATCCTAGGAGTATTTATTTCCCGAGATTTTGATGAGTTAATTTAGTTTGAACTTTGGTAATCTTACTAAAAACATAACAAAAAGACTTGCACAGCCTGGGCAAGGTTTACTGTTGGAACGAACCAATATACAAAATTGGAAGGATGGTTAATATTAATATTAAAAGACCCCTTTTAATACTAATTATTTGCCTGGATATACAGATGTATGGTTGTGTTTCAAATAATAGCAATTCAACTAGACTAACCGGGATCAGTCACTGTTTTTGGTAGACATCTTCTCACCACATGTTAAATATTTTACTAGTAGTTGCAGTAGAGTCAAAAAAACAACAGAGCCAACATTCATTGTATGCACGCCTCCCTGAGTCTTTTGTTTTTCTTTCCACATCTCTCTGGTTTTGCTTTACATTTTTAAGGAGTGGTAACATGACTGTATAAACTATTTCATGTAAGTGATATTGCTGCAAATGTCACTTCTCCAAAGAATTTCATTTAAAAAATAACGTCAGCTTTTTGTAGGGAGTGGTTTTGACAGGCCAGATTTCCCTCCTCAGTAAAAAGGTTGGATACGGTAACGATATGTGGCTCTACCTAGTTGACTTCACTCTGATTGGCTACAAGCACATTTGACTGGTCAAACACACTCCCACACCCAGCCCCCTTCGTCACACCTCTCTTCTCAGTGCAGCACTCCATCACAAATCCATTATTATGGTATTATGGCTATGGTTTACACACTGCTGAGCGCACGCATATGACTCATCAAGTAGCAATTTATTGAACTAGTTTCTCAAAACCACACAACCTAGTAAACCTTGGTGTTAGATACAAAGAAAGATTTTATCTTTGAAAATATATTCACAATAGAGCATCTAAGCGTATGAGGCTATCATATGTTAGCATCATGGAGTCTTCAGACAGAGCACAAACGTTTATGTGACAAGACAGCATTTAATATTAAACTTACAGGTAATGACAACGTTGCGGTCGCCCCTTTCAGTGTTGGTACAGAAGTTTTTTTTTTTTGTGGTTTTTTTTTTAAATCAGTTTAAATCAAAAACCCCGACTTGAATTCATGTTCAGAAACTGTCTTCAGTAAAATGTGCTAACCATAGTCTTAAACTAGGGTTATAATTCAATTCAAATTTAAAAATACTTTTTTAATCCCAAAGGGAAATTAAATGTTGTTGTAGCTCATTATGTAGGTTTCTTCTTTTCTTTATAATTGTGTGGTACTTCCCCATAAATTAACTTCAGCCACTCGCATGAGCACAGCCTTTGATACCCGGTCGTGAGATTTAACCGGCCTCATCAGTGCACAACAGATCATATTATACCGCCAAAACCACAGAAAAATGAAACTTTTTGTCATGACCCCTTTAAAGCATTAGAGATCATATTAGCTGAGCAGCCTATCACTTTCTGAGCTTCTTTATAAATTTTCCCCTCTCCAATCAACGTCTTAATCAAACTACGATGTTCTTCTGAATAATGCCTGGAATGACCCATGTTTGTCAAGTTTTCAGAGAGTAGTGTATGAACAACATGTGCTGGTGTCATCCTTAAATAAGGGCTACCTGATTGACAACAACTGAACTCCACACTGTTATTATGTCGGACACAACTGCAAGTTACAGGTACTGAGAAGGTGTCAAAAATGTTTCGCTAATAAAAGTTGTTTTGCATTTAATTTTAGTCTGTTTTAGTGTGTTTCTGTGATTATCTAATCTGCATATTGTTTCCAGCAACAGGATAGAATTTAAATCAGCAGAGGAACACAGAGCAACAACAAAACAAAGAGAAATAGCTAGAAGTGAAGAGGCACCTGGAAACCAAAAAGGTAAACTTGACAACTCAAAGAGATTGAGACAGAAAATTTGAATGGCTGAGTTCATTAGTTTTATCATTACATGTAAAACTCTAATAGGATTTTGCCTACCTCCTTCCTGCCTCAATATAAGTTAGTTTCCACTTCTGCTGTTTGGTGTTGCAGATTGACTTGGCATCTTCTGATTATGTTTTTCTGTTTATTCTATCAAATGAAAAGGTTTGGTAAACAGGGGTCATTTTTTTTTATTTTAAAGGGAAAGGGTTGCTCTACTGAGGCAGAAATGTCTTCAGGAAATCATTTGTGTCTATTTACTTAATAGTCAGACACTACCTCCTTTCTGCAAACTAAAATGTTCTATCAATAATCAGTTTAAATGTGTGATTTTTTTTTTTGTTTTAAAAAGATGGGTTTGCTTTGTTGAGCCAAAAAATATCTTCACTACATTATTTACTTAAAAATACAACATGTTTTTTTTTATACTCCTCAAACCTTTCAGTTTAACTTCTCTCCAGATAAAACACCTGAAATGGACCATTGCAGCAGTGTGAAATGGGCCCTAATAGGTGGCGCCGTTGGCATTGCGATCGGTGCTGGGCTATCCATTGCCGTTTTCTTGATATACAGACGTAAGTTAAACTTTTAAAACATTTTAAACACTGCAAAATAATATTTTTCTCACAATTTCATAAAAGGAATGCATTTTTGTTTTACTCCTGAAACAAATTCTAGAATTTTATGTAGATTCGCAGCAACATCAGCCTTTCAGAAAACTGCAATGAAATGCTTATCTGTGTTATCATGTTCTTTAGGCATGACAGGTAACAAGTCAAAGGAGGGAAGAGTGGATGAGCGAGAGCCACTAATAACCACCCTGAAAGAAGTCAAAAGGGAACTGGAGAACCAGAAACATCAACTTGCAGAACAACTCGAACGAGTCGAGTCTGAAATAGAGGAAAACAAAAAGCAACTTCAGTCAGTGGAGACTGAAATAACAGAGAAACTGAGCTCTGATGGCAGAGATACTTTATTAACAAATAAAAAAGGACTGTTACAGTCCCAGTGGAAATTGGAAGAGAAAAAGAAACATTTGGAAAGACAGCTACTGAACATAGAGAAAGTTCTAGAACCCATAGAGATTCAGATGACAAGGGGAATTAACATTAACGAGTATCCTTAGATCACAACACAGTACAAACCAAGACAAACTGAACTAGAATTGGTTGAGAGAAATATCCAGTTTAGAATTACAGCCAGACTGCTGAATCAGCAGGTTTTTAGTAGCTGAAAAGTAAAGGCATTCACATTCACATTTTATGCAAATGAATCTATGATTTCCTCAATAAAGTCAGTTTTGAAGAAAACAAGTATTGTTAACATTAAAATAATAAAAGTCCTGTATGTCTCTGTGTTGCCCTGCGATGGACTGGCGACCTGTCCAGGGTGAACCCCGCCTCTCGCCCGTAGACTGCTGGACACAGGCACCAGCTCCCCCACGACCCACTATGGAAGAAGCAGTTTAGAAGATGAATGAATGAATGAAAATTAGAAAAGTTTATAAGGTCCTGCTAATCAGACTAAATGTTAAAAGTTATAATATAGGTTTCTGCTGGGGAAAAAGGTGATTTGGGATTTTTTACTTTAGAACTGAGCTGGGCGGACCCTGCTGTGTGCGCTGAACAGCAGTTTCCTATCAGAGACCTCTCCCCTTGGTGGTTGAGTGAGCATCTCCTGAGAACATACTGTACCTTTTCTAGGAGGAAGGCGATTGGAGTGCCAGAAAGCTCTAAACTTCTGTGGAGATGTCTGCAGGTTTCAAAGGAATATTGCCCCCATTAACCAGAAGCGTAAGGAGAGAGAAGTAAAGTTGTCAGAGTTCTGTCAGGAGACAGAAGCAAAGTGTTGAAATGGGACAGAAGCAGAGTTTGAATGAATTGCCTCCTCCCCAGGGAGAAACATTTGACTTAATAGTAATAAATATGGACCCAAAATCACAGAGTGCATCAATTAATAGTTTAAAGAATTACATTTTTCCAAGAGCGGGGTCGTTCCTCCCTAAAATATTAAAAGCCATTCAATGTAGTCTGTAGCAAAACTTTTCTTTCCTTTACTTTCCTTTATCATGCCCCTGCAATGTACATTTTTGTTCTTTTGTTTGTCACTGCAAAGTTGTTAAGCACTTTGAATTGTCTTGATGCGAAAATATGCTAAATAGATAAACTTGCGTGGCCTTTTAGGTAACACATTTACTTACAAATTGATATATTTATGATCATGATCACAGCTGTTTTGGTTGAACCCATAATTTTCATTTCATAATTTTATTTTACAAACTTGTTATAAAAAGGACTGTGTTATTTGACCTAAATACAACCAGCACAATAAAAACTAACACAAATAACAATGGTGGTTTTTGATGGTTTTCTTCTTTTACATTCTCTATGTACACATCTTTATTATCTTTGGAAAGTTGCAATATTAGAACAGCTGCAGTCAGAAGTTTACATCCACTCATCTTGGTAAGAACATCCTATTACTTTTGATGAGTTCATTACTAATTTTACCAGCTGTGTATACGGGTATATCTCAACAATTAGTTTTAGTTATTTATTCAAAAGGTGAAATTCATAATATAGCTTCATTACACATAAAGCCAAATATTCCAAGCCTGTATTTCTTGTAATTGTGATGATTATGGTTTACAGATCATGGAAACCTGACATTATGTTGGTGTTTAAATTATAATATTCCATAAGAACAATATAAAAAGGACATTTAAAACAAAAATGTCAGGCTTCCGAAAGTATGTTCTTTTCAATGTACTCAGTACTTCTCCTTTTGCATGAATTACTGCATCAATTCGACATGGCATGGAGGCAATCAGCCTGTGTTTCAGCTGAGATGTAATGCATGTGGCTTTTGATAGTGGCCTTTGGTCATCTGCATTGTTGGTTCCGGTGTCTCTCATCTTTCTTGACATTACTTCAGAGACTATCTATGGGGTTTAGGTAAGGCCAGTTCGCTGGCCAGTCAAGCACAGTAACATCATGGTCATAGAAGCAGCTTTTGGTACCTTTGGCAGTGTGGAAAGTCCTTCTGGAAAATGAAATCAGCATCTCTATAAAGGTTGTCAGCAGAAGGAAGCATAAAGCGCTTTAAATGTCCTGCTACATGGCTGCGTTGAATGTTGACTTCAGACCAACACCATCAGATGACATCATCACTGACTGTGGAAACTTCACACTAGAGTTTAACCAGCGTGGATTCTGTGCCTCTCCACTCTGCCTCCAGACTCTGGGACCTTGATTTCCAAATAAAATTAAAACTTTACTTTTATTTGTAAAAAGGACTTTGGACCACTGAGCAACAGTCCAGTTCCTTTTCTCCTCAGTCCATATACAGCACATGTAGCCTTTGTGCAGAATGAATTGAATGGATTTTCCTGGACAATCTTCGCAAGGCTGCGGTTATCCCTGTTGTTGGTATACTTTTTCCTACCACACCTTTTCCTTCCACTTAACTTTCTATGAATATGCTTAGATACAGCACTATTAAGAACACACTTTAAGAACCAGCTTCTTTAGCAATGACCTTTTAATTATCAAAATGACAAGATATTAGGACTTGAAATATTTAAGTGGTCCTGAACAAAACACAAATGAGCAGCCCTGGTCCTTGAGCAGCAGATTCTTGCATGTTAATGTTTCCCCCAGTGATCAAGTTAAAGGCTTGCTACTTTAAAAAGTAAAAACACGCACGAATTGTATTCAGTGAAAGTAATATGAACATTGTAATTTGGTTCTCTATTCCTGGAAAAAAAACAGAAAGCACCAAGTCTCAAGTGTCCCATAAACTGGAACCTGCTCGACTTCCTGGTTTATTGTCCACAATAAGACAGGTTTATGTCCCCATAGCCTGAGGACGTTGCCAACTGAACCCTTTTATCAGAAATCAACACCTTCAAGCCTGGCTGAAATTGGTGGCTGTCCACATGAACCAGTGAAATGGCTTCTAGGAAAAAGTTTTTATTTATTTTTGAGCCAAAGTGACAAGAAGTATAATTGGAGGAATCAAGTGAGGCTTTTTAACGTAAGAAAACTGTACCAACTGTAAATAATGGAGGTGGCACCATCATGCTCTGGGCTTGTTCTGCCAGTGGTAACTGTAGTGTATAAAGTCCATGAAGTAATTAACAAGGAGGACTACCTCTGAATTCTTAGACTTCACCTCATATCAGCAGCCACATAGTTAATACGTGGACAAAATTGGACAAAATGTTCCATTGGATGTCAACTTTCTGCAAATAAATTATAATAGTGGTCAGATATTCAGTCAGAGTTATCCTTGATGCTTGCTGATGGTTGCAAAAGTCATGCTGATGATGTATAAATGTTTGAATATGTATAATATTGACCCTTTGCTGATTAAAGAAAAGCAACATTCAAATCAACATTTGCAACTGTTCCAAATTTATTAGTAAAAGAATAAAATTATTTATTTATTCCTTTTATCTTGCCAAAAGTAACATTTAATTAATTAATAAATAATTATTGAAAGCTCATATAATGACTTTTTGGTTATGAAGGGTGTAGCTAAACTTCTGACCAGAATTGTACATAAATCAGTATATTTCTAACTTTCACACATTGTCCACACACTGCTGCTTTACCAGCTCTCTTCTGCCAAGATCCTGAGGTGCTAGATTATGGTTTTAATTTGTATTCATGCTTTTCAGAATGTTCCTTGTTATGTTCTATAGGCCTTGCCATATACTGTTATTTTTGACACTTGGGTTTTGCATAAAGTTCATTTCATTGTGCTCATTATTCTTAGGTGTATTTCTTTAGTTCATTCTTTGTTTTTCATGTGATCCTTTTACATTTAGACTGTTTCCTGTTAGATCTCTGTCTGGTATTTTCCTCAGGGTTTTTTGTTCAGTTCCATTCATGTTTATTTGCCTTTTCTTCCCACCTCTTCTCTGCTCTTTTCTTCTTTCTCAGCTGCTCCACATTTCCTCTTACTGCTCTGCCTTCTCTTTGCTACAGCTGCAATTTGTTCCCTCTGATTTGCTCATTCTGGTTTTCCTGTCAGTGCTCTACCCCTGCCTCAGTAAACATACTTAGCCCTGGTTCACACAGCAGGATTTTTATGCCGATTTTTGCCCTGATCGTTAGTGATGGCGAGATGAAGCCTCTTGAAGCCCTGGGGGTTTCCATCCAATTGCTCAACTCAAGAGCCAAGGCATCAACATGCTTCATTTTCTCTACTGCCCATCAGGTGGACAATAAATGTAAAACAGGCAGAATGATTATAATGACATAAATTTCTTGTGTATAGCTTTAAATTAACTAAATAAATGAATGGTGTTTCTGATGCTAATAAGTTCTGAATATGGTGTCAATATGATCTTAATCTGTCTTCATGATACAATGGCTGGATCAAAAGAAAAAGTAGAAACAAATATGGGACATGGTTGTGATATGAATTTGCTTAAGTTACTGTTGTAAAATGGGGGTTTTTACGCTCCTTCCTCCCTGTGCACCACCGGGTCCGTTTCTCTCCAGTTCCGAGACCCAACCAATAAAACCAGCAAAGTATTTACCTTGTGAAATAATGAGAAATGGTTAAGTATAAAATCAAGATTTAATGCCAAAATGATCAGTGTACAGAGTATACATTTGAACAGATACAGAGTGACATTCACTTTCGGTACCGGGCCCCCCTCAGCCCATCTAGGATGAGCCAAATGAAGCCGTGGCCGAGTCCGCTTTTATCTATACCTGATCTTAACCCTCCTAAAGGGTGTCATCCTCTTGTATCAGTTTATCCTTGACTATGTGTTGCATCTTATGTGATATCAACAGTTATGGTGTGTAAACGTGTAGCAGTGAGCGGTGCGGCAGATAAGCAACTAGGGCAGATATATTTAATTAAGGCAGCAAAGAGATGATTAGAAAAAGCCACAGAAACATACATACATAACAGTCTTTATTTAACCAGGTTAACCAGCCTCCTTGAGATTGAAACTTTTATCCAAAACAGATTTATAAAAACATGTTCCCTAGCTGGGAATTTAACCCAGATAACATTGGCACAAGAGCCAACTCTTAACCACTAGACTACCAACAACTGGTGAGCGATTTAAGCAACTGGAATTTCATACATAGTGATAAATATTTTTTTATTTGTTCCAATATTCTCATCTTTCTCGGTAATTCCAAAGTAAAAAAGACACTCAAAAAAATTGCTAATGCACACGCAGTACGATCCCAAGACAACTGAATGTGACTGGGAATCAGCAGTGTTGTGCTGTTCTTTATACTTCGATTCACGCGCAAACTGAAGAACCAGTTCCTGAATCAGTCACGTGCTACGGCCCGCTTTCAAGGCTTCGAATGTCACCACATGCGTCGTCGACACGGGTCTTGATATGAGCGTCACCAAAATTCTGCCTGGATTACTCAACACACGCTCCGAAGCATCGGCACACTGGACATGTCACTACAGATCGCCCCATTCCGACATGCCCTGATTATAATGATGGCTCTTATGAGATAATCTTATGAGATATTCCTGCTGTGTCTGGTGTGCTAAGAGTAATCTAGTCTGCTTGGAAGAATGACGGGTCCACTCCGACCTAAAATTGGTGAAATTCAACATGTTGGATTGTCTTGGCCCGATATCCTGGGGTGTTCCTCCCTGACGACAAACGAGCACGCAGGCTGTTGAATGTGATGTGTAGCTAATCAGAAAGCAATGTGACAGAAGCGCATTACACTGAACTCACATTTGATCTTGAGAGGGTTTGTGAGATTTCCCATCAGAAATCTGACTGTTTGTGAGTGAAATCTGTTGGTGTGTTGTGCTTGCAGTGTGGCTGGACACCACACACTGTAGGACCGAACCTGTTACACCTGATGTTTTGGTCGTCACATATGGGGCAGGTTTTGAAAATCAGCCAACAATATGAAAACCCTGCCGTGTGAACCAGGCCTTACTGGTTCTCTTTGTTCCTCACTTGTTTCTTCTTGTTATATCTATATATATATATAGATATAGATATAGATAAATATCTATATATATATAGAAGATTCAGATACAGTAGGGTCAAGTTCAGCTCTGAAGTAAAACAAATGTTGGCGTTGTTTTGTTTTAAATTGACAGTAAAAGAAGAAAAAAGTTTGAACTCTGTCCATGTAACTTATGGCGATAGTTTTCCCCAGAAAACCAGCAGGACAATTTCAGGTCACTAAAGTGAAACTAGTTTCTTACAGGATTTTTACGCCCAGTTTCTTATTACACTCTTAGGTTCTCTGAGGTGAGCTGGCTTCATCGTGAACACAAAAGGTACGTTTTTAGAACATTACATTTTCAAAAAGATAAGTAATTTTTAGTTTTATTTTTATCAAATTTAGTTATGTCTATTTGATCACAAATGTCTATAGCTTCATGTGGTCCATTTGTTTTGCTACCTGTGAAATCCTGTTTTCAGAAGTTTAGTTATGTTTTTTAAATTAATGCGATCAGTTTTCTGTTTTCCAACTCAATGACTTTAAATCTTCTAGTTGATTTTTGAGTCTGTTTCATTCTTTTAAAAGTTAAAGGTTTTTCTTTGAATAAGTAAACAGGGGTACATTTATTTTTTTATATATATTTTTAAAAGAAGGTTGCTGAATTTATCCAGAAATTATTTTCACTATTTTCACAGTCATTTGTGGTTCATTATTGACTTAAAAAACACTGGACGTTTTTGTATATTTGCCAACCTTTAA